>VFFE01007645.1:497281-583482 GCA_008921705.1 Burhinus oedicnemus | reverse complement strand
TTCAGTAGAATCACTTCAGGAAACTGAACATCGTCCCTTTTGTTAAAAAAAAAAAAAAAAAAGTGAAAGCATTTAATGGCAAGATAATTAAATAAATGTAAAAATACTTTTCTGATTTGAAATTAGATTTGCTTGTTTTGATCTAGAAAGCTGGTTTGCCCTACACCCTCTTCTAAATGAGCAGTGCCCTGAGCTATGTTCCTGCTCACATGGACCGTCGCAGTAATAGCTGCGATGTAATAGCAAATTGGCTTCCTTCTCGTGTGGGGGAAACTGAGTCACAGAGAGATGAGGTGTCCTGGCCATAGCTCCATTAGATCTGTGCGCGAGCTGGGGATCGAGTGCAGAGCTCCTGAAGCCTAGTGTGTGGGACTTGATAGGTGAAGAATAAAATGTGCCTCAAGGCTGAGTGGGCGGCTAAAAAAAAAAAAAAAAGGATCCTAATCTCTGTCCTGACTCTTTCTGCGCTCTGCTCCTAGTCCTAATTTCCACTCTCTGCTCCCAACCCAAGAGCCAGTGTGAACACAAGAAGGGCTAGCATTTTTGCCAAGGTGTTTGAATACCATAAATAATTTAGAACTTTACTTCTACCTTGCTCATGCGCAGTCATTGCTTGGGAACAACCAAAAATAATATTGAGGGTGATGATTAGTTTGTGGGGTGACTGCATGCACTGTGACGAGGCTTGACAAGGTTCTGGATGCCTGCAGAGGTTTGCAAATGTAGCCCCTGAACTGTATTTTCTCCATGTAGTTATTTTCTGGTATATCCTGAACTCCTGTCCGCATTCTGGTTGTATTGTCTTTAATGGACAGAATTCTGCCCTGCTGTGCCATGGGCACTGTTCTCCCCCTCCTATTGCTTTCTTATTGTTGTTACACTGGTTCAGAAAAATTAGGCTTTTTAACAGACAATCCTATGGGATACGTCTATGCTTAGATGAAACATCGGTTTGAAGATGTTGGTTAAGGACCAAAGAGAGACGCACGTGTTCCTGTCCGTCTGCAACGCCGCTTTGAAGTACACGCTTTCTCAGGACAAACGGAGCGCAGGTCGAGGTTCCTTGCGGCGGCTGAGCGCAAGGACGGAGCCATGGCTGTGTGTAATGTCTAGTGTTGATTCGCTTGGCACAACGGGCTCGCCTGCCCGCCCAGGGATGGGGTAGCACGGCCTCTGGGCATTGCCCGGGAGCTCTCCTTTTTCTTGGAGGAGGTGGTGCTTCTGCATCTCGGAGCACGGAAAACGTTCTTGGGAGACCTTTAATGCAAGAGAAAAAGGCCTTGGGGGGCCCAAAGCAACTAGGTGAGCCCTGTCAAACTCGCGTGTATTTGGTAATTAACTTCAATACAGCAGCTGGTGGAGGCTTGTGGCAGGAAAATGGGAAGCGCCTTGCAGATGGATGCTTCAGCCATGCTGCTTCCCTGAAACTCAGCTGCCGCAGAATGACAGCTCTCAAGGTCATCCCAAAGACGTGTGAAACTGCATGGAAATGAACCCAAACTGTAATCTCTGACGGGTTGCGTAGAAAGCTCCGGTTGTATAAGAAACCCAAGGTAATATGGTACTTTCTGTACAGCAGAAAACCCTTGCCGGTGTGAGCAAAGCTTCCGAAATAACCTCTTCCTCTCAGCTTTTCTTCTCCTTTCTGCTCTCATTTCAATGGCCGTGAGATGATATGTTACCCACTGGCTTCAAACCACCGCAGGGATCCCTGCGACGGAGGGCAGACATTCCCACAGCAATTCTGGAGGGCTTAGCAGAGCTTATTCACTCTGAAGCATTTCTTCAAGGCTTTTCTCTCCTTCCCTGTGGCAGTCCTTTGCCTGGTGCTCTTGCAGACACAGTCCGCTCTTAACGTGTTTACTGATTTCCAGCTTTTCCACTGGCAGCACAAATTCAATCAGAATTTCATATTATTTCAGCAACCCACAGCAAAAGTAAATGCCAATAATATTGGAATATGATAATAGCCCTGTGCACAGGCTTGCAGAATTTGCTGTAGCAGCTTGCACGCTGTTACCTAAAATCTCTTAACTTTTATGCATAGCCTAACCAAGCAGGGTAAAAAATACCTCCATCCTCAGAGCTTTTTAAAGGCTAGATTAGACAAATATCTGCTAGGAATAGATTTGATGTTGATTTGGGGTTGAGGGCACATATTAGGTGACTTCTGAAGCACTGTTTTTCTAGGATTTCGTGTTTCTTCAGAGGGGAGCAAAGGAAGGAGAGCTTCCTCTATCACTTGGTGGTGGTGGTGTAAATAGGTTTCTCTCGCTGAACTCCATGTGTGAGTGTGGCTGTTCCCAAGCACCACGCAAGGGAGAGGACCCATTCCCTCAGCTCCCGGATGCGGCCCAAGAGACTTGCCCGTGGGGCTCCGCTCCTTTCCCAGCACTGAGGCTGGTTTCCATAAAGCATCCTGAAGAAGTGGTGGTCCTGCACAGCCCCTCTCCAGGAGCCTGTCCCCCCCCCTCTGGCCTGCTCTGTGCCCATTTGGGGGGGCTGCTGTAAGGGCGATGGAGGCAGCCAGTGGTCCCATCGTCTCTGCGGGAGCAGAAAGAAGATCGGAGGCTGTGGCTTGTATCAACCGGGACGGGGTGCTTTGGCCAGAAGGGCACCAGGAGGCCAGTGCTGGCCCAGAAGCGTGCGGCACTGCTGGCTGCTGCTGCAGGAGCCCCGGTGGTGCACCCGAAGGCTGGAATGCCCAGCACTTAGAGGCTGCAGGACCAGCAGGTGCCTCCAGAGCCCCCACCTCGCCATGGGAGGGGACGACAGAGGGAGCAGGAGAGGGCCACCAGTAGACTGCCGGGCTATTGAACGTAAGCTCCCAGCTTTTCTCCCACGCCCTGACTGGAAGCGCAAATACAGCCAAGCTACCTCCTGGCTACTAAAATCAGCCTTTCGGCAAGGGAATGCGGTGTCTCGCTGTCTGCAGATTGTTGCTCCTTTGTGTCTGGTGGCGCTTCCACGATCTGCCTGAGCTGTCTGGGAAAACTGGCTGTGTTTGTCCAAAACTGCTCCCCTCCTCCGCAGCAGAGCGCCTCATACTGCCAAAGAGGAGGTCGGGCAGTTGCCCTCCTTCATTCCGAGGGTCTCCCAGGAGAGAGCGGGTGTGGGCGAGGACGATGATGCATAGTATACGGCACGCAGCAAATATAAAATCGGCTTGAGGAGCATGCTTCAGTGTGCCTCGGGATGGGTGGAGATAGGTCTGTCCGACTGGTAGGGCCATAAGAGGTCCTCTGTAGTGTCTGTACGAGTATTGCTGCTTGGGAGGAGCGACAAAAGAGTGGGACCAGAGGAATTGGGAATATCCCTTTACGGGTGGGAGGAAATCAAAGGCGGAGGTGCCAAAGCTGAAATAAACTGAGAGTGGAAGCGAAAGCTGTGCAGGGCGCGCAGAGACGCAGCGACCCGGTGTAGTTACCATCACGCTGGAGACAGCGGCAGGCACAGCTCCTCCCGGAGGTGTGTTCCTGGGTCGGTGGTACCTCAGACCATAGCGGGGCTGCACGAGGTGCGTGGAGGGCGGTGACAACTGGCCCTGTTGGGTTTTGTGCTCTGATTGCCGTGTCCGTCCCGGCCAGAGCCAAGATGTCAGACTGAGACGGGGAAGGGATGCGTTCAGGCGTTGGCAGAAAGGCTCTTCTCTGCTTGCCCTGGTGCCCTGAGTCTTCCTGATGTTAGCCTTGCTGTGTTCAGCTGTGGATCTGCTTGAGCTTAAGGCTATGTGGATGCAATGCAGTTTATCCCAAGAGGAAAAATGCATTATTGTTAACCTATTATTGATCTTGTTAATTATAGTAATTGATCTGCTATTAGCTTTGCACTGGAGCCCTGAGTTTGCAGCTGGAGATGATGCTGACTCAAAGAGGCAACCATGTGAAATGCTAACTGGATGGAGTTTTCATTCCTTAACAGATCACCAAAGATTTAGATGGTGGTGACAAGTAACTGATTCACCTGGCTGTGTTTATGGAATTGCTGGGAAACTGAAGCTGGTCTGTAAAGTAAAGGGAGCTTGTGTTCCCTTAATGAATATTTTAGCAATTCATGTGTAATTATTTGAACTTTCTAAATTGTAAATTATACTGCTACAAATTCATCCTTTCCAGTCATACAGGAGCTTCATGGTATTTTGGAGTGCCTTAACTCCCTTGAAAATCCCTCGCTCGTTCCTGTGTAGTTTATTCTCCTGTTTTCTGTAATGAGTTAATCTATTTTGAATGAAGTTGAGCTCCTCACCGCATGACTACGCGGTAAAAGATGCTTCCAGTCCCCGTTCCAGCTGGCCGGCAGAGCCCGGCATCCAGCTCCGCAGCGTTAGTGCCGCGCCGCGCTCGGACCTGCAGAGGAAGACGTGCACAGGTCTTGCCTCACTGGCGCTCTTGAGAACAAAGACAGACAAACGGATGGTTGGTCTTCAAAGCTTTCCCAGCTCGGGCAGTATCTGCAGGTACAATTGATTTTAAAACCCTTGCTGAAGTTATTTAGCATCGACCGCTGCTCAGCCCCACACCGGGCTCCCACCTTCCCTCCCGCCCCCGGAAGGAAGTTCTGCTCCACAGGTTCTACGTGATCCAAGCCAAAGGAAATCTTTCCTACTGACACTTTGGGGGGCAGAGGGGACTTATTCAGAGGTCCCCATCTAGAGCGAATCCAGACTCCTAGGCAGGTGACGTATGTGCTGCATCCTTGATGTTCTTGTTATTGGAAAATGGTGAGAAACTGAGGTAAATGACACAGACCCTGGCGTCCTACCTGCAAGGCATGTAGGGTGCTTGGAATATATAAGCATTTCTGCTAATGATAAGCCATCGTTCTAAATGCTGCAAACAGCTGCAGGTGCTTTATTATTCAAGACAAATCATCGCCTTCATTTGTTTCCATCAGAAAGCGACTTAGAGAGCACGTCTCTGAGGATGGGAAATGAAATAAGTGACTCTTTTGACAAGAGTTACATATTACTGTGGCTTTGGCATTATCGAGATCTGGTTTAACAGGGTAAGAAAATCATGTGTTCTTAATACCGGACTGAGATGTGTTTAGTTTGGAGGGTGTGTTTTTGAGAAACACGGAGAGAGAAAAGGGTGATACAGGGCAAAAAAACCTGGAAAACTTTCTAGCAGCGCTTTCTGTATGAAAAAGATGCCTAGCTTTTGAAACTAGCAAAACGAATAGTGGATGCGTATTTTGCTGTCAGCTGCTTAAACTAGCACTTGATCTGACGCATCTGCTGGGGTTTATAAAGCACAATGCCAGGCCAACAAAACACGGGAGGTTTGTGTTCAGCTCCGCCTTCATCCGGGCGCTGGAGTGTTTTGCTCAGTCCTGGCCTGCGCTCTGATTTCTCCCTCCCATCTCTACCAGGTACCGAGTGCCTCGAATACCCCGGTGAATAGCAATTAATGACACTCAACCACTTCAAATGCTGGGATAAATTGCAGCATCTCCCAACGGTGGCTATTAGAGCTAATCAGAAAATGCTGTACTTCCTGCAGAAAATGTCAACTTCTTGTTTTTGCAAACCAAAAGCAATCAGAGTAAGTTCTTTCTCCAAGGAAAGCTTCTTTAAAATAAAACCGCATACTTTTCATAAATATTCTCTCTGGTCAAACCCCCAGATTTCTGTCAAAAGGTTTTTGGCTGGGTTTAATGATTATTGCTAATACTGCCAAACACTGTGATCCAGTTGCAAGGAATTTTAATAGAGGCTCATTTTAAGAACTGCATCGCCTCAAGCTGACTCTGCGGTTAAGAATATTATGGCTTGTGCGATTTTGGGGGCAAGTATTGCAAAGCAGAATATCAGTGGTTAAAAAGGATGACACTCTAAAAACCTCTTGAGACTTAAAATTTATGGCCATCTATACCACGGGAGAGTTGAGGCAAAGGCAATATTTCAGTGCAAACAAATAAAACATGATTATTTCACTGAACTTGGACCAGATTTAGATGTTTTTCAGATCTGGCATGGGTTCAGTCCTTACTTTGTTAAAATTGTGAAGTTAAATGAGTTTAAAGATTTCCTGCCTATGAATTTGGCGTACAGAAGTGAAGCGTGTAAGCAGGTGCTGCTGTTGAGCACTAACTACGGTTTTGGAAGTGCTACAGCTTTCATTTTGTATTGAAGGAGTTGAAATAAATATTATTATTGTGCTAAGAAATCTCTTAGCTGTTTCTGGCTGTTTCTGAAATCCAGCTATTTGCCATCTTCTGTTTCTTTGACTTATTTTTACTGCTTCAGACTGGACATCCAGAGGGTAAAAATGTATTCTTATTTAGCATCTTTGGTATTTTCGATTACTTCTGGGACAATATTCAATTGCTAACGAGTTTTGCCTCTCACTGACATTTCTAGAGCAAGTTAGGTTAAACTTGCCGAAGGTGCAGTTGGTAGTAACTTAGCATCCCGGGAACGCTAGTTTACAGCAGTGAACAGTATCACATTGCACGCTATCGCAGAAATAAAATTGCACACTTATTAACGTGAATAAGCCAAGTATTCATGCTGCTTTCTGGGAGTTGTTTTTATAAGGGAGGCATGTACTTGACTGTTTTATCAGACTATTTTACAGGGACAAAATGATCATCTAAACTTTCCTTTCAGCCAGTAAACAAATCCAGAAGTCTCAGACTTCACCTCTGGCTTAAACTACAAGAGGAGTATTTACGTAAATGGGAATAAAGTTTTGCCTCTATTCTGTTGAACTATTTGATATCTGAGGTTGTTTGAACATTTCACTGGACAATATAAGCTTGAAAGGTTGTTTTTGGTTTTTTAATTTTTTTTTTCCAAAATAAATATCTCCACCGCCGACGCTACCTTCACACACAGATCTGCTTGGCAGCAAGGCAGTAGCTTTAGTCCAAGTCTTTTAATGAATATGCTAAAAAAGTAGTGAAGCCAGCAGCTCTGAAAAGCAGTTGCCAGCGGAGAACGACACCATAAAGTGGGTAGAGCATCAACGTGCGGGGCTCCGGCCGATGGCTCCCGGCAGCCGCGCATCCCACGTCTCCTCGGCATCTTGGACAATGTTTCTGTGGAATTCATATGTACAAGGCAATTATCAGGCATTTTGGGCACGGCTGGGCAAGCCAGCGTGGTCGCTTGCTGCCAGCGTTGAGCGCTAATGGCTTGCTGCCTGCCATCCCGTGTTGGCAGGCGCGAGGCCGGTGCGGCAGATGCCCGCGTGCCACGCGGACGGACGCTGTTTTGCGTAGCACGGCTCTTTATTTGGGGTTTATGGTTCTTCCTACGGCCCGCCTGCTTCCAGGTGTTGGAGCGGGAGCTCTGCTGTGTGCACACTTTGATGTGCTGGGGAAAAAGGAATTTCAGGGGCTGGGGGTAGGGGTGTGTGTTACGAGTTTTTTTTTTTTAAAGCTCAGATTCCCCTGTCCAAAAACTACAGATTTCCTGCAGTGCTATAAAATAATCCCAGTCAAATGAACTCAAAGCCAGCTCAACTGCTGTCCAGCTAGTTCATACCGAGAGCTGGCTGAGCCATGCACTGGAAAGGAATTCACTCCCAATTTAGTCCTGGTTTTCTGTCCCTCTGATGTGTGAGTTGACCCCGATTTCAGCAAAAGGATTATTTATTCCTTGGTATTCACTGCATGGATCTTGTAAATAAAGCTTGTAAATTGTTTGCTTTGACTATTTGCTGCTTGTGAGATGTGGATGTATTATTATGTTTAATCAGAGCATGCTTGGAAGCAGAAGTATTTTTCATGAATAATGGCTTTATCCAAATATAATGAATATGAGTTTTCTGAATTCAGTGGATTTTGGATTAGGTCTGAAATGAGTGGCATATAGAAAGTATCAGTGAGGATTTATTTCAGTGTGTGCATTTCTCATCTTTTCTTCACCTCAAGATATGTCGTATCTTGCACCTTCTTAGGTACAGGAACCAGACACACCTGTAACTTTGCTGCTGGCTTTCAAAAATAACCGAGAAGTCAAATGACTTGCAAAAAACTTAGAATACAGAATTTAATATGAGCCAACTGCAAAGGCTGATACTTAATAGCAGCACCTGTTTTGGGGCAATTTTGCCTGAGCCATCAGATGGATAAATGCATAATGTCGAGAAATACTCAGAGGGGGTTTCTTCTCAGAATATATAAATTGGCCTTTTGCGCAAGATGAAAACGGTGATGTTGGGAAGCATCAGTCAGCCTCAAGAAGTAATGCACTCTCCATTTTCAGTTGCCTGTAATTTTGGCAAACTTTTACCAGCTTGAGAGGAAGTTCATTAGTTGTCTGTCTTGGACCAAAGTTTCCTGTGACAGTTAGCCAGAAAGCCTAGTGAGAAACGGTGTTTTTTCTTAAGGTCAAGAAGGAATGCTCCTGTGGAGGTCTAGCGTAGCCCTTTGGAATTTGGCAGACACTGTGTCCTCATTCAGTGACGTACTTGTCTCACAGAGAATAGGCGTGTGTTATTCAGATAAATACTATAAATATTTGCAGGCTTAGGAAGATAGGGCAAGGCTTTCTGGCCATGCTTAGAGCGTGCTGGTGGAGCAAATGAGCTTGAGCAATACCATGCAGCCTAAAGTGCTCCAACTTGATTACAATCTGGCTGACCATGCTTTAGTTCGTTGTTTTTCTGTTTAAAGAAATGCTTGGGTTTGTTTTTTCAGGACAAAGATGTAAGGACTTAAACTCTCTTTGGCAAGGTCACATCTAATGTGCACGCGTGCAGTCACTTTTGTCTCGAAGCTGTGGCCAACTCATGGTGGTGTTGCAGGGAGATTAACAGGGCTAAGACTGATGGGAAGAGCGATTGAGGGTGAAGAGCAAACAAGACCAGGAGCTGGGGTACAGGGAAGTGGATTGGTCCAGGAGGATCTTTGAACTAGTGGTAAGGGTCAAAGTTTCGGTTGGACCAGCTGTTTGCTGCACTCGCGCAACCTCTCCCTCCTGAATGGAGGTGGAGAACATCAGTGCGTGTAGTTCAACTAAAGGAATAGGCTTAGGAAAGAAGGGAAAGCCTGCTTGGCCAGTGGCGTTCTCTCTGACATCTAGGTTGCGGAGTGCTCTGGATGCTGGCTGAAAACCTTTCTAGCAGAGGGTAGAGACTTTGCAGAGAAGGTGGGGAGTGCTCTCCTGTGGGTAGCTCCTATAGGAAGATGCCCTTTTTTCCACTGGAATTTGGATCATGTTCTTCACTGATTAGTTTTTTTAATATTTTTTAATATTATTTTTTTCTGAAGTGTTAGCCACACACATCTCTGTTAGTAGTTTATTAATTAAAAAAAGTCAGTTTAGCTTTACAGGAATTAAACTTTCTTAAAGTACTACTGCCTGGCATGCAGGATAAGAAACGCTATTCTGTATAATGTACTTTGCTTCATTCCTCTTGGTCACCAAGAAACCAGCTTGGAAACGACTGCTTCTTCCTAGATAAGGGGTTTCCCGTGTAGAGCAAACACGTTTGGAAATAAGTGGGATCTTGGTGTTCATGAGGACAGTTTCCCGGGCCGTTTGAAACGGCAGCCTGTGTTTCAGCCCTACCGAGTTCACGTGCGTTGGGTATTGCCTGCAGAGGTGATAAATCTATCAACTCCCGCCACATGGGGTATGAAGAGAACTTGTTCTGTATTCTGGTATGCCAGTTCTCCTATGCTCTGTGCCGGCTAGGTTTTATTCCTTCAATTTCTCACGCTCCTGGGTCTTAACAATTTCTATAAACAAACGGATTTATTCCCAGCATGTACATTATGTGAAACTGTTTTGGGTTTTGGTTGTTTGTTGTTGTTTTTTTTTAACAGCGAGTAGGCTGACATTATGAATTCAGCAAAATAAAGCAACATTTTAATGCAAAGAATGTGAAGCTATCCAAAGATTCCATGTGTGATAGAAAGGAGCCTTGAGCTCCCTTCCAGAGGCAACCTATACTCTTTATTCCTTAGGAAATTGCCACAACTGGACTAAACATGATCCCACTAAAACCAATGGAAGTTTTGTTACTGGCTTTGTCAGCAACGCTTTCCTTTTCTTTATTTTACACCTAGGGTACAGTAGACAGAACACTTTGGGGTATAACTCTCTGAGTTTTCGGTGATTTTTTTCCTTCTGCTAGGGAGATTTTGCATTTACTTATGCCGTGGATTAAAAATGTCATGGCAAAGCGCTGTTTCAATCAAGAGTTTTAATGACGTGTGATTATTCATAGCTTTCTGAAAATGTCATAAGTAGTTCCACTTCACATGATAACGTATGCTTTCTACACAAATACCAACGAACTGTCTTGATTCGCAGTTTCTTACAGTAGAGTTACAGGCTCCTGAGTAAAGAAGGAAAACAATATTTGAGATACGGACAGAAATACAAGTCCAAAGAGATTAATCATTAAATAAATGCAGATGTCTAGTCTTCCAAGCTGTTGTCCCAGGATTTTATCTGTACTGCTTTAACTACTCTGATCTGAAAAATGCTTATTTTGCTTTTCACTATGAAATGCAGTATAGATCTTAAGTGTAACAGATGTCCCTCCTTAAACGTTGCAGCAGACTGAATGCGGGCAAAAATGCTATATTAATGCATTCAAAATAGACTTGGGGTCTAAAGGGAAGATGTGATTATCTCTGTCATTGGTGTGAGTATCTCAAGCTTTATGCCAGTGATACCAAGTACTACTGCTTACACCATGCTCAGATTTTATAAAAGGGTCAACTCTGAACCAAAGATTACTCCTGTCGTCTGCTGTATGTAACACAGGAGGGTGACAGCAGTCAGATTGCCTCGGAGTGATGAGCCGAGAGGGAGAAATACTGCTGAAAATCACCTGTGTGGCAGTGACACTTTCACCCTTTTTGTCTGGAAGACGGCCGGTCAGACGGAGAGAAGTAGGTGGGAGGAGCGGCAGGACGCGGGGCTGCTCGGTCGCTCCTGAAGAGCTCCATAATTCTGCCTCCTGGGAGCGGCGGATGATGGATTGAGTGTCACCAACTGCACGCAAGAGGCGGTCCGGAGTGCCCGGAAGAGCGGCTCCGCGATCCAATCGCTCCCAGCGGGCCAAGGGAGCCTCGGCAGCTGGACCAAGCCGAGATCACCTGTTACTATAAGTGTTAAGGAGGGAAAATTTAGTCTCAGTTAAATATTTTGCTCGCGCCCCTCGGGGAGCGGCAGCGTTGCTAAACAGCCTAGTCTGGACCGGGGGTTTTTCCAGGTTGCTACGCTTCCAGGGTCATCTCCATGTACTTCACTCCCACAATAACTTCTTCCTTGTGGGCTTGAAACTTGCTCTGTTTAATGACGACGAAGCTGAAACGCTTTTTTTTGTGTAACGCAAATAATAAACGTAGACCTGACCTCCACAGCCTTCAGGGCGGTTGCGTTATATCCCAGCTATACTGTCCGTATTCAAACCGCAACGCTGCAGGGATCGCAACCTGGAGCGACTGTGTGGGAAACACCTCTCCTTGTCCGTCCCGTCAGAATAAATTGTAGTAAGAGAAGGTGTTTCTATTTGATGAAAAAAAAAATCTCTTACAAGCCCAAGGCAGGGGTAAAACCACAGCACCAGCAGTCATGCGACTTCCGACTAGATTTCTGAGGAAAACGGTACCGGTGAGGATGCACTGGCATTTGGAGAGCAGGGTCCTGCACGTGCCGACTCGTTACTCAGCACCGTTATAGAGCACGGATAGTTGTTGCTGGAAAGCTATAGGGAGAAAAATGTCACTGGCGTTCAGTATGTTTATAAATTGTATGGATACCCGCAGCCGATGCACCTAGCGCCCGAGAGCTTAGCCTCTGTGTGTCAGCCTAATTAAATGCACGGGTGTCTCTCATTTTCAGTGCAAGTGCTGCCGAGGATTCTTGTGACAGCCGTCGTGGTGTGTGGGTTAGATGTCTCGACGGTGGGAAAATAGATACGCGAGCCCTAGTTACATACGCCTTTGGAAAGGTTACGTTTCATTGCTTTTCACATTTCATCCAGTTCTTACTGTGGAAAGGCCGTGCTATAGAAAAATCGTTATGCAGATCAAGAAACATGAGCGCGTTGCTACCATAGGAGGAAAAATATAAATAATTAAATCTCGTGATACCTCTTTCACAGCCCTAATCTCATTAATATAAAGCCATTTTAGAGATGGAGAAGAGCCGATAACAGCATTGGACTCGTGAGATATTTCTGTTTTCCATCCATCAGGCAGGTAATTGCGGGAGTTATGACTTTGTTAGGCAGAAATGTACAGCTCCAAAGAACCGATAACTGAGCATCTCTGCTCAGCAGACAATGGAGCAGCATCCAGTAATTGAATACATCAATAAGCTTTCACATCTCGTATAACTTCAGTGCCCTGGACAGGATAGCATTAGACATAATCATATTTTGATCAGGAGAAAATAGAAGTTGGATGAAATAATATCAATTTTATTTACAGGGCAGGGAAGAAGCCATCCAGTCTGTGACAGAAGAAAGATTTTTTTTTTTTTTTTATCTGGCTTTGATCTGGCTCTGGGCTTTGATTTGGTGGCAAATGGGTCTATAACTCATTTACACCAGCTGCCAGGCTTTTTCAAAGCACAGAACATTAAGCAGAATCCTGCTTCAAGGAATAAATACACAATCAACATAATAAATGGCGACAAAACAGCCCCAGCTCATTCTGTACGGTTTTAAGTCGCTACAGCCTACACGGAACGCTACAGGCACTTGGCCCAAAACCCGCGTATTGATTTGTGCCCCCTTTGGGCCAAAGAGCATCTTTTGTGTGAGATGTTAAAATGGGAGTTTAAGGGTGGGGTTGGGGTGGTTTTGTTTGGTTGTGTGTTTTTTTGGTTTTTTTTTTTTTTTTTTTTTTTTTTATTTACACCAGCTCTTGCAGCATCTGGCAATGAGAGGAAAAGATTATTGGGGAAAAAGAGGAGGGAGAGCAGAATCAGGCTCGTTTATGCGGGAGTGAAGCGGGTCCCTCTTCACGGCGAGGCTGGCACCCTGCGTGCTCTGGTCGGGACCCAAAGGCGACGGGCAGGGCGGCGACGGGGGGAAGCCGATGGCGCCGATGTTCAAGCGGGACTAGAGCTGGCACGGAGCAGGAGAAACGCTGTCTCCTTGCAAAAAGCCCGAGTGCTTTGCTTCCGTGCACGGGGAAGGGCGGCGAAGCAGCACGGTCTGAATCCGCCTTGCCAAAGTCCGGCCCTTCTGGGGAGCTGCTTCCCTCTGGCTTGGGGTGCATCGGTTGCAGAAGGCTTTGAACCCCCCCAATCCGTGTAGAGCTGGGTCTGTGGCTCTGGGTCTTCGAGCTGCCCGTTGTATGGAAAACTGGGGTTTGAACCCAGAGCACCCCTTAGGCAGCCCCATCGGCGTGGCTGGCTTTCCACCGGTCCTCTGCTCATGAGGCGCGTGTTGTCTTCAAGACACTCACGGTCTACTCCAGCTCTAATGACGCGCTGAACCAAGGGCTGCGTTGCCCTGTGGGCAAAAGGAGCGTCGTCAGGACGCCGCTCTGCAGGGGCTGACGGCTACGCCGGAGCAGCAAAGCCCGGAGAGTAAATGGCTGGTGTTTCGCTGCTGAGAGCATCGAAGGCTGGAGCGGTGGCTTTCGGGCTGGGAGACACGTACTGGGTGAGGGCTGCTTCCGAGGCTGTCGGTGGATTTACATCTCCTGTGCAAGGGTTCTTAAATTGAGGATTTTTTATTTTTTTTTTTTTGTGCATTTTATTCTGTGCCGAAACTAAGCAATGGGGTTTTGCAGGAGGCAGTAGCTGAAAGATGGAGTAAGGCAAATGCCAAGAAATAAGGCACGCTTTTAATTTGAGGTGGAACGTCGCTGAGGACAAGCTTTCAGGCGAAACAATAGGCTTCTGTGGCTTCCAGTCAAGACAGAGACAAAGGGGTTTTATCCTAGCACAGGTTGTGCCCTTAAGCCGGAGCGCTTCCTTAGGCTCAGGAGTAGGAATTCGAGGTGAAGTGTGATGGCCCATGCTACATAGCTCTGACCAGAGGATCCTCTTAAAACATGATTGTCTACATTAAAGCATATTTAATGATGTAAGCATCGTACTTTAGCTATCTGTTGCTCTGCTTTAGAGCTACAATAATTGGACTACATTCATTTTCTCTCTTTGTGCTCTCATCTCGGTTTCGTTCTAGTCCGAGATGTGGATCAGTATCTTATGACACAGACTATTTGCCTTGGCAGCTTCTAGGGAGGAAATAGTTCAATTACTTGAGCTGCTTTGGATAGGCAGGACAAGTTTCCATGAAATATTTTCCACAGTTTGATTTTTTTTTTTTTTTCAATAAGTAGATCTGTTTGAAGTAGCTGGCAAAAGACAAATCAGGATTTAAATTTCGGCAAAATAACAGAGGTGCTTCTGCATCAAATCAAAGTATTATTCAAGGGCTGACATTTTCTAACATGGTTAGGCCTTTTACTTCTGTGAATTAGCAGTCGGGTAGGTGACAAGCTTTGGAAGTGGAGTTTGCTGTCCCCACTGCCAGCTTCACCGCTTCAGGGAAAAGGCTCATCAAGTATATAAAAGGTCAGAAAATGAAGTATAAGGCTCTGACTTGCTGGATGGGAGGAGAATGACTTTTCAATTGAGGTTTCTTGTCTCTTTTTGGCTAGATTGTGGTCTTCTGTTATTTAAGGGGTGGCAAATGACGTTTTCAACCCCCTGTTTAAAAGAAAATGACTCCAACCTGTTTTCCTGAATCCCCAATGACAATTACTGAAACTGAGAAAGCACTCGGTTTCGGTGAGCACCAGCAGAGTCTGGGAGAGCATCTCAGGCAGCACCATATGATCTGTAAAAACGCTCTTTCAAGCAGATAAAAGTCTGTTGAGATCACTGCGTCTGAGCTGCCGTTCCTGCTGCTGGTGGGTGTTGCAATGTAAGAGTCATTGATTGTAACACGGATCTGGCACATCTCTGCTTAAATTATAATGTATTAGCTACCATAAACTCCTCAGGTCCCACCAACAGAGGTGGTATTGCAAAACAATGAATCAGATTTTTGCAAGCTCAGTGTGAGTGGGTGATAAAAACTCGACTTTTGAGAGTCTTATTAGCAGGAGTGCATTTTAACTGCGTGTGCTCAAAAGCAACGTGCTATCGCACCAGGGCTGCTGGGTTCATTCATTCTCCATCTACAACTTTGCTTTTACCAGTAAAAGTTTTCTCGATACCATATGCTCACTTCTTACATTTAAAATACGAGGATGTGGCAAAATGGTTGTTCCAGGTTTTCTACCTGTCAGGATGTCCTTTCGTCTCATTAGTCTGTGCAACGAATTAATTGGCTTCAGAATATCCTGGGGAAAAAAAGAAATGTCAGCTGTATTACGGCGTGCTGGGCGAGGGATAGCTCACGGTGATTTATGGAAAGGCTTGTGTTCCCGCAGTCCCCCTTACGCTTCAGGCTGCTGATGTGATGTTCCTGAATCCCAAATTCCCACAAAAGGGAAAGACTTTATTGTGGCCACAAGATAAGCCCTGTGTCTTACTTGAAGCAAAATGTCTGGCTTATTTTATGGATTCTTAAAAATAATCTGCCACAACGTGCATTTGAGATTGGGAAAAGATCAGAGTGTTTTAGGCGCCGTAGACCAGCGGAGACGAAGCGCTCTGTGCACGGTGATGAAAAGCTGCCAAAAGCAGAAGGAATAGGTCATCCCTGACCTTCCCATCGGGATGGGGTTTCTCCTCACCGCCACGTGAGCTTCCCGCAGCCAGGGAGGTGCTCCGTGCGATGGAAATTCGGACTGGATGTTGGGTTAAGGTGTGAATTTGCATTTGAGGGAACGGGTCCTGAAGGCCGTTGCCTCACCTACCAAGCCGGGAGTAATTTTAATTAGGGTGCAACAGTGAGTAACGTTGCCGGAGCGGGCGGCAGGAACGGGGAGGGTGTCTAGGAGAGCGGCGGAGGTGCCGCCTGCCCTGCGGAGTCCTCAGCCCAGACGCGGCGGCGAGGGACTGAGCCGGCCCGAGATGCGTGCCCCCCCCCCCCCCAAAAAAGTGCTGCAGCCACTTCGCACTCGCCTACAGAGAGTACCTCCGGGATTAAATAACATCAACTTCAACAAGGCCAATAATCCCTATGAACAAAATTCCCTTCAAATAAACTTCAGAGGCTTTTTCCCCCCCTGTGTACGTTTTTCTTAAGTAATGGGAAAATCAGGATGCGTGAGGCTTAAAAGCTGGATTCTAGCTCAAATAATTACAAAATTTCTGACCATTTCTGTAATTTAATGAACGTGTTTTCTGAACTGACAGTTTATATGCGGAGTTTAAAATGGCTTGAAATTAAAATTTAAAATAGGACATTAAGCCAGGAAATAAATCTTAACAATGGTAATAGTAATACTGTATTGAAACTGGTTAAGAAATCACAGAGCTGTGAACATAATTAATAGTTTTAATAGCTACATTAATACTGGTTTCATGCGAAACCTTACTCTGATGTTTATTTTCTCACATCTCTGGCAATGTGTTTTATGAAGGCACTAGCCTTTATTCTTGTTTCAGGTGGTCCAATACATAAATCAGTACAACTTATAAAATTCATTTTGGTTGGAATGATCATAACACGGCAGGTCAATGATTCACTTTGCTTTGAGATTTATTCTGTTAGATTAGTTTCATGTTACTGATTCCTCTGTAGTCGGTACAAATTTTTCCCAATGAAGTGAATAAGCTTGAACAAACTGGGTGGTTTTTTAGTCTGATGGGGATTTTAATCTCATTTCTGTCTGCACTAGATGATACAAGTGCACTTAAAACACGGGTTCAATTTAGTCTGTACTCTGGCTACAAGGGCTTCAGACTGGAGAATAATCTGTAATTAACAGAGTATTTTACTAACTTTCTACCCAGTTATTAGTTTAAAGCGTTCATTTTAGTAAACCAAAGAATGTGAAGATTGTTATAAATAAAAATGCAGTTGTAACATTCTTCTAGTATTACCCTTATTACTCATTCTTACAACCGCTTTGAGGCATTTTCCTCTTATTTCAACACCTGGCAAAGTCATGCTTTTCTTTATCCCTGTTGACTGCAGAAAAAAATAAATCACAGAAATCCAGACTTCTTTTAGTAGAAAGTAGACCAAAAAACTTTTTTTTTTTTAATGAACAGACCTTGCAGCTTTTTAAATCTCCTACAATTTGAAATTTTGAAAGATATTTATACACAGTTATTTATTTATTTATACAAGTAACAGGCAGTTGGGGGGCACCTGATGACACCTAAAGGGCAGGTGCTCTCTCCTCTGGAAGCAAAGGTCACTAGTCAGTTTGGGAAAATCGGGGCAAGATTTTCAAAGGAAATATTGCCTAGGATTTTGGG
The DNA here is from genome assembly GCA_008921705.1 of Burhinus oedicnemus. Taxonomy (NCBI): domain Eukaryota; kingdom Metazoa; phylum Chordata; class Aves; order Charadriiformes; family Burhinidae; genus Burhinus; species Burhinus oedicnemus. The sequence goes on along the minus strand of VFFE01007645.1, from coordinate 566,174 downwards.
AGCTATTGAAATTTTGAGGAGTCTTTAAATTAGGACAAAATAAATATGCAATTTTGTTCTGACTTGTTAAGTATTTGCTGGGAAGAAAAAACCCCAAACTTAGGACCTGGATTGATAATCTTCCTTGTGGCTCTGTAACTGGCCAAGCGAACACCCGCTGCACAAACGCGGGAGTTGCCAGAGGGGAAGCTTTCGCTAGACACACCTCTGAAATGAGGTTCATCTGTCTATAAGCCGAGTCAGTCCCCCCGTGCTGCTAAAAGATACTACTAAATTTCTATATACGTTGTCTTGTGTCACTTCAGAGGAAAAAGTGCTTTTCAACTCCAGTGTGTGGATTTGCCTTTGGGGGCACGAACAGCGTAACACGCTTCACGTTTACCTGCTATTTACGCACACAACTGGGCATGCACACAGTTAAAAATTAAAGTAAGTACCTGTCTATTATTTTTAATTACATTTTTCCAGACCTGGAACAGAAAAATAAAACATCCAACCATTTTGACCCTGATGTTAATTGTTTTCGATAAAAAAGCAGTACCACCTGTCAGCTGTAGCAGGAAGCGTATGCTCAGTGCAGTAGCATGTGAACCAAGTGCTACGCAGCTCATCTTCAAAAGCTAGCCCCCTATGATTAATTTTTCTCTAATGAACATATAGCAAACATTGCCACAGAGTATGGTTTCAGTTTTCAGAAGAACGTATTTGTTATCTGGTGTGAAAAATGCGTTTTCTATCCATAAGCAGTCCACAAATTATTTCTGTGCACGAGTCAGGAAATGAAACGTTGTCTTGTTTTTATGGTGAAAAGCCTGTTTGCTGGGATTTCAGCCTTTCTCTCTTTACATAAATGGGAATAATTGCCAAGGTGTCTGTGAGGCCAGGATTTCGTTCTTCTCCAAAATCCCTCTAAAGTGGTTCTCTTTATGTACCTCTTTACCCGGAGGCTTGGAGTAAAACATCTTTATTACGTGCTTGTGACTAGATAACATCTCCAAGCATGTGCGCGAGGTAGGTCACCTGCCTCTGGAAGGAGATCGCGGGGCTCAGTTCCCACTTGCACAGCGAGAGCGTTTTGGCCAGAGGTAAGTAATTTCAGACGTGTCTTTCTCCTGCATCGGCAGGGGTGAAACCTTACGGAGAAATTGGACTTTCCCTAAGTGTATGAAATACGAGATCGTCGCTTAAAGAAATGAAACTCTTGCAGCATAAAAACATTTTTCTTGGTCTTTATTGTCCTGGTTTGTGAGGTTGAGTAGAGAAAGGGCAAACAGGGAAAAGCAGTAATGGAAGAAGTGGAACAGCAAAGTACATAAAAAAAGAGAAAACACAAAGAAGAAAAGCCTATGCTGTCAGGTCTTAAAGACTGCGCTAACTTATGTGCTAGTATAGCAGCAAGTGCATTGGGATTTAGGTATTGATTTAAGGGATCTTTGATTCCATATCGGTCTGACGATAACAGGAGATTTGACGTTTCTTTTGCTCCTGTTGCCATCGCCAGTGTCTGTTTTTTGCAGGGATGCTCTGAGGAAGCGCGTGTGTATTTGCAGAAGCATCCAGCCCCTATAGATATCGCTGTAGCTGGGAAAAGGGACTTTTCTGCTCCAGAAGGCATGTGGTGGTGTGCGCTGCGGTGGCGGGCGGTGGAGGTGGGCTGCGAGGGTCTCCTGGTGACTCCCGGCATTTGTGATTGAAACCTGAGTGGCCCCTTGCAGCGACCGCCGAAGGGAAGGTGTGACAGTAATGGGCTGAGCTGCGTTCCTGGAGGTGATTTCTGAGCAGCACCAAGTGAATCTGCAACGGGTGGTAAACAACCCTTCCACCGCCTGTCAGAGCGTGGAAGTTGTCGTTCTGATTAGGGAATAAAAACAAGAGTTTTTTCTGGCAAGTATACTTGAATTCTGAACACTGATGCAAAACGCATTCCCAAATTCTTGTTGTTTGAGTGGTTAAGAAGCTTTTGAACGGCATTTGTTGATGGACATCAGCAGCAGATGCAGGAATTGTACTGTGTTGGGGAAGACATCTTATTTTGATACTGATCAAGGTACATCTTGTGCAGCAAATACTAAAACATAAGGTGTTATTCGAGCTTCAAAGCAAACACCAGCCAAGTTGATGCTTTATTCAGTGCCATAAGTTACATTTTTCAAGTCCTAATTATGTTTCTTACGTTTTTTTCTACCACTGAAGCTGTGGAAGAAGCTGACTCCAGGTACACGCAGCTGCCGCCACAGCTCGCTCCTTACACGCTGATCTGCGTCCTGGTAATGGCACAACCTGAAAGGATTTCACACTGCTGTATTTTACAACTCGGTTAAAATGCCCACTAAGAAACTCATAAAGCATATTGTCCACATTTCCTAACAGGTTAATGGAAATTTCTGTCTGTAATGTGGTAGAAACCCCGTATGTTACCCTCTACTTCACACATTCCCTGCAGAGAAGTTCTCTAGATGTTAATGTATGTGAGCCAAGGGGAGACGGATTCAGTTTCTGTAGACATCAGCTAATTCCCTCTTTTTTCCTTCTCTTTTTTTTTCTTTGTGAGGTTTTTTTTTTGTGTTCCTCATAGAGTTTCCAAGAAAAAAATACTGAATTTGGCAATGCCCCTTGCTCCCTATTGTCCCAGCCCATCTAAATTTAGAAGCCTGAACGCGCACGGTTTATATTTCTTTAATGAGTTCGTAAAGAGAAGCACTTACAGGCTCATATCAGTCAATCTATGCCTTCATTCCAAAAACAGAAAAAAACCATCCCAGGTAGATGCATATTGCTGTGCGTAACTGTATGATCTGTTCCACTGTGATGTTATTTGAGGCCAACTAACCCTCTCTTCTGGGATTTAACCCCAGAAAATGCCACATGATACTAGGACAAGATATCTACGTCCCGCTTAAGGCATAGACTCAAAGGATGTGTGACTTCAGTTGTCCTTGTCTGCCACCCGAGCTTTAGGAACCTATCTGTACTGCGTGTTGGAAACCTAAAAGAAGGAACTGTAATCTCTTAATCCTGGATTAAGCGTCTTCCGTATCTCTAGGATGACATCCCGTGTTAACATTGCGGCTGTGAACTTTGTGAACGTACCCCTGAGGGACAACTTGGCACTTTGTCTATTTACGCAATTGTCCAAAACTACATTCAAATGTCCCCTTCCTGGAGCAGCCAGCTGTGAAAAGCTTTTCTGAATTGTTCTTTGTGTGTTTAAGTTCTCCTGCTCTGCAATAGTCTTCATGTCCTGCATAGTGGTATTTTCTGGTGCTGGAATCGATATTTTTTCAGTGATCAAGTGCTTTTGCTATGAAAAGGCTTTTAGTACTGTTATGAAGCAGTCAATAACCATGACTGACCTTTCAAAACTCGCAGGCCTTTACTCCAGCCACTTTTTCAAAGCGAATCTATATAATCTACTTGTGTGTCTTGATAAGTGGGCTTTAAAAAGAGTATGTAAACAGCAGCAAAGACCTGGCCTTTTGGCGGAGCGTCTTGTATCAAACGGGCTCGTTTCGTTTGAGCGTAACGTGGTTGTCCTGTGCAGAAGCCGAAGTTCGTTAGCAGAGGTGGTAGAAGTACGGCACAGCCCTGCTCCTGTCCCCCCCCTAGACCCATACTCCCCCTCCCAGGCAACACTTGGTTTTGAAAACTAAATTTGCTAAGTGGTTTTGAAAGAATTTCTGACCATTCCTGGGATATTCTGCTTCGATTATACCTGAAGACTTCTTTATGGTGCTTGGGGGGTTTCAGCATTTCCTTTTATCCAGGCAGTTGGTGCCTGGCAGGAGCTGCGGAGCAGGGAACACATCCCCGGGCTGACCTTCGACAGGGCACGTGGTGCCAGTGGCAGCGTCTGCTGGATGCTCTCCCCTTCCCCGGAGGTGGGTGGGAGGAGGTGTTGGAAAGGCAGAGCAGAGCTGACGACCTGTGGGAGGGAGGAAGGAAGGAAAGAAGGAAGGAAGGAAGGAAAGGAGGTGCCGCTTCTGGGAGCAGGACGGATCTGCAGGGGGACAGGCTTTTTTCCCTTTGTGCCTCTGGAGAACAAACAAGATGTAGAAAAACCAATTCCTCCCAAAGTGGAGCTTCTACCAGGCCACTGGCTCTTAACTTGTGTTTTTGCTCCAATCGGGCATACGAGCTTTGCAGGACCACGTTTTGTTTCTGCTGGGCAAAGGGCAGCGAGCACAGAGGACTGCAACTGCCCTAGTGCAAAAAATCCGAGCAGCGCTTCTGCTGGCGCTGCCCGATTGCCCCGAGAGCTCTTGGATGGACTGCCCGCCTTCCGCACCGGCTTCCCTACTGCCCGAAAAGGGGCTCTCAGTTTGTGCCTCCTCCTCTCTGCAGCCTTGGCTTTGCCTCTGGTTTACAGCCTCATACAACCAGAAATTTTTTATTTATTAAACGGTTCACATGCAAATGTGTGCCGGGAGAGAGCACTATCCGTAGGCTGCTAGGGAAAATAAACCCTTCTTAACAGCAGCAGCGAAGCTTGCCAGCCTCCCGGGCGAGGAGAGCAGAGTTATAACGAGGTCCCTGCCCTAACAAAGCTTTGAAGGCTTTTCTTCAAATTCTTCACTTCACCCTCCATGCTTCTGTCTTGCTTTGAGATCTGAATAGTTCTTTAGCATGGGCAACAGCTACGTTTTCTGAGAAAAATGTTTTATGATGGCTGCCTCTTCCAGAAATAGCACGTTTCTGCAAGGGGTCTTGCATAAATAGGGGTGGTTTTTTTTTTCCTTGCCAGTGAAATGCTGATTTACTGATGCTGAAAGCACCATGCTTGAAAACAGGTTATTTCAGTAATATTTCACAGTGGCAGGTACACAAGTAAAAGGGAATCATCACATTAGATATTAGCAGTAGGTATTTTATTGCTTATGCCTCCTGTAAAACCAGACTCGTGTTTGGCTCGGCACAGAAGAGGTGTCTCCTTCCCGAGAGCCTTTTGATGAATGGTCTGCTACCCTGCCATTTACAAGCGGTGACTTCGCTGCAGCTATCTCGGCTGGATTTGCTTTCGGGGTATAATTAAAGAGAAAATAAAATATTACTGGAGACATTACTGAAGCAATGACATTTTCCACACTCTCCTTTCAAAGCTGTGATAATTAATTGATACCTCATTATCAGATTATTAAGAAAGATGGACTAGGGTATGAATTGCAACTAAACCTACAGCATCATCAACCAACACACTAGTTCAATGGTTCACAAGCCAGCTGTTTAATTATCTTAACATGCCAGATAGTAAATATATAGAATGGCACGTTCCTATCAAAAGTGATCACACAAACAAGCTTTCTTGGAAGAGAGGAATTTTTTTTGGCTACTCTTTTTAGAAAAGTTATCCCTTCTGCTTCCTCCTGCGCAAGCTGCTGGATATAATACTATGAGCTTAAATGGGAGATAAGTTTTCAGAGCGTATTTGGAAGTTATTTACATTCCAACTCAATACACTTATTTTACTGCTGCTGTTTTGTAAGTTCACGTCAAAACTTTATATCTGATTTACCTGTATAAATCTCTGAAGAGCAGAATTACAAGAGTCAGGAAAGGCATCTTTAAAGGGCTTCCTATGGTGACTGTTGCTAAGGAAACCTTCATATTGCACCAGGTTTTGAAACGCCGGTAGCATCTGAAATACACAGCTGAATCGCATACATTCAGACCAAAATTAAGGGTGACAGGTAAGGGGGTATAAGTCATAGTGTGTCCCAGTTATGGAGAAATAACAGATAGGAGTAGGATGCAAAAAATACACAGGGGTTCATGATTTGAGATACTAGATGCTTTATGCTCCTGAGATTTTTAGTTTCTGAGCGGAGGAAAGCTGCCGGGGTTTGCCAGATGATATATCGACCTAGACATGAGTGACTAGCTAGGGGTCATATCAACATCTGGGTACAAAGGGAGTTTAAGTGCAGATCAGTGCATGTCATTAATTAATGTGGTAGTGGAATTATGCAGCAGAACCGAGGAAGCTTCCCAAAGTGGGGCAATTTGCACAGATGCTACTAGTGACGTAACGCCTTTGGGCCAAGGGCTGGCCATTTGATACTTTAGTTGGTCTTTCTTTCCTTCTCCTCCTCCCCAATTATCTGATTACCTGAGGTGCATATGTTGGATGGGAATGGGAGTTATACGGTGGTTATACCCTGGTTTTGCACGCAGCTGAAGAACGAAGGGCCTCAGCTCCTCGTGGTGGCTCCTCGCGTCCCTCCAGGCAGCACTTTCACCCATGGGCTTGCCGTAGGCTTTGAAGACTGGTCTGATGGGCAGAGGCCGGCACGCCTGGTCCAGGGCTGTGGTATTCCTGGCGGTCACCCCGAATCCAGAGCATCCTGGCTCGGCCCCTCCAAAGACAGAAAATTCTTGAAACGGGGAATTGCAATTGAAATGTTATTTCTGCTGTCCTCCTGCATCCCTCCGCTGCAGAGGCTGCGCACCAGCGAGCCCATACAGGTCCAGAAAGACAAGAGGGCTTTGGCAGCTGCCTGGGAAGAACACGGCTGTTTAATTGTGTAAAGCACTCAGGCTTGTCTGGAAGCGCACCTGGACTTGCATTTGCAAGAAATCTTTTTAAAACTAGTGTTAGTAACTTAACAAGGAATAAAACATCTACCTGCAGATCCTCTCCACTTGTAAACTCTGAGTAGAAGTTTGCGCTGAGCTGGGAAATAAAACTTGTGCTGGTTGGAGAGGTAACATTGCATCTGATTGGGAAGTGGCTGTCAGAGAGATTTTCTTCTTAAAAAAAGAGTTTCAGGTGTGCTTCTAAATAAGGCATAATCCATGAAACTGGGAGGAGTACTGTTTCCAGAGTGTCTGTAGGCCAGGTTATCGATCGTTGGGAAGTTTCGCTCTCATGGAGATGGAAATTGCACCTCTTCAACAACGGATGGCAATTCAGGTTCTTCAGAAAATGCTTTTTTCCCATTGCTTCCCCCTGAAATACTGAAGTGTTTCCTTAGAGATCGCGTTGTGTCGGTGTGCAAAATGCACCGCTCGAGCCTATTTGAGTCTTGAGTGTCTGAGCACATGTTGCTGCTCACAAGCACAAATGGTAATAAAAGCTATCTTAGAGCGTCGTAACTAATTCTATGCAGTTTTATCTTTCCTATTTCTTTTTTTACTGTCACTTCACATAAACAAGCACCAAAATAAAATTCATGTCATCCGAGAAGTGTGGCAAATCCTCAAATATATTTACTCTACACAAATGTTGAAATGCATGTAATATGAATATAAATTTCAGGGACTTGCTAAATAAATGATTATAGCTGCTTTGTAGGATGTAGCGACAGATTTTGGGTTCTGTGCAGGGAAAGCATGTCTATCTCTTAGGCGTATAACTAACCGTTTATCTGTGTAAGTAGCTGACTTTGTGCAAATCAGGTACCAAATCAGAGTGTTTTCCATGCGCGTCGTGACTTCTGGCTTTAAAAAGCTTGGGGTTTTGCCTTTTTGCAGAAGCATAGATCGTATTGTTTTTCATACCAGTATAATCAAACTAATATTTTTACTACTTCTAGGAACAGTGCGGTTTTTCATTTGTTGCCAGCATTCTTCTGCAACGGTATTTCTCTCCTAGAGAAAAGCTAAAAATAAGTTGCAAGACTGATCTGCTGACTGTGAAAAAATTGTTGCCCAGGCAACCTGATCTTTTTCATAACTTTGTGGCTTCAGCAGCCTGATGGATGGTTCCAATAGGTAAAATTGTAAAATCTTCAACGTTTCCATCCTACAGGAACTCCCCTCGTTGCGAGCGAGTTTTCATTCAGAATTATGAGGAAAATGAACCTGTTTTTCCTTTGGGTAAAAAATGGTCTAATTTTGTTTTGGGGGTGAAGAAAGCAAAATGTTGGTGGTTGTTTCCAAAACAAAACGGACGTGATCTTTAACTGGATGGGGGGGGTCAGGGTTTTCTTCCGTGCAAGGGGGAGCCCCGAAGCATTTGGAGCCCCGAGGCTGGACCGTGCGAGCTCTGCCTCTGCCTCGAGCAGCCCGCGCCGTTTGCACCAGGGATGCTGATTTCGGCAGCAAACTGGTAGTGATTTCTCAGGCCGTCTCTTACAGGAGTCCCCCTCTGTTTTCCCCAAAACTTCCTTGCAGTGATGCTTCCCAGAAAACTCCGGTTAGATCTCCTCCCACTCCCAAAAACTTGGCCAGAGAGCAAGCTTAAGAAATGTTGCAGATTGAATTGTGATTTCCAAAGCACTGTGGATTTATGCCGTGAGAATGAGCCACGGGCTCTCAGATGTGCCTATCAATGAGAAAATGCCCGTTGGCTTCCTGAGAACTAGACAGGCCAAAATCCACCGGTTTCAGCTGGTGCAGAGAGCTACGCTTCTAGTCAGGGAAAATACTGGCGGTTGAAGCGTCAAGAATCCTGCCCCTTTTTTTCTGGGAGTAGATTAAAGAAACAAGATCAATACACCATGTAACATGTCCTGAGAACTTACTAGCTAGTTATCCACCTTATTAACAGCAAGAATGAAATAAAGCTCAATTTAATTCTGCATAGTTTATTCAAAGTGAATAAATGAGCAGGCAAAGATTGCCGTGTTTATACATATTTCATAGAGGCTTTGATAAAAAGCAGAACTAACCATTTAAGTTTAATTGCATCCAAATAAAGAACTATTTCCCACGGCTACTGAATAATACAGCATTGTTTTTGTTCTACTGTGTTCAAAAACAAAGGCATTTCATAGTAGCTTGGGAGGTAAGATGCAAAAGCCTTTGTTTATATGTACCGGGGAGGGGAGTGGAAGGAAAGGAATTACAACGTGCCATTTCAGACAAGGCTTGCTAAACCTCAGAGATACTGGGAGATAAACGTGGTTTGAAATGAGAATATCAGATAAAGGGGCTTTAAAGCGTTAACGTTCCTGCCTGTACAGTAACTGCATTAAGGCTTGTGCAACCACAGAGGCAGTTATGGTTTTTTGTATTGATAGCTTGTACTGTGAAGTGTGAAATTCCCCGAAGAATCGCTCCACACAGAGTTAGTACGAGGCTCTACACTGTTAGGTCCTCCCGGGAGCTGCAATTGTTGCTAACAAGGCATCAAGGAGTGAAACACTGAAAATTGGGTTATACACACACTTTCCATAATACCAGGAAAACAAACAGGATGTTAGAAATTTGTACCATTTCTATGAACCTCGGCACATCTCAGGACAGAGCGGCACGCTCGCTTTTGTTCCTTACTTAACGCTGTTTGATACGCCGGGATCTGAACGCTGAGCTGTTTTACGGGAGCTACTGGTAATAGGACAATAATTTTTTAAGCAGAAGGGAGAGAAAGAATGTGGGAGAAAACTCTTGCCAATAAGCTTGCTTGTGCAGACAGTCTTCTCATTTGGCAAAACAAAGTTTTCACATTTTAAGGGGAACTGTTGAAGCACCAGAGCCAAGTCTGTCGGCATGAGCAGCACGTGACGGTTGCGCCTGAGCATCCCAATGTCGGAAACGCAGAGGGTGAGACGGGTGAGGGACTGATATTTTAGTCTGAAAACATTTAGGGACACAAGGAGAAGACTGAGGGCTCTGATGTGTGCTCCCTCTGCCCCTTGACGCCTGCCTGCTGGTTGTCACCGCTCCGACTGCAGAGCGTGTCCCCTGCCAGGCGCTTCTGCCCGGTCCCTCCTGTTGGATTAAAGCGTTGCTGCTTTTGGCTCGTGCCGGCACTGGAAGTGTTGAGCCTGAAAAGCAGACGCGGTGCCAGTTTTCATGCTCCTGTAAAGCCAGCAGTTGCCTGCGGAGCCGATGCCCCATCCGGGCACCACTGCTGTCCCCAGGAGGGTCGGAGCCAGTTCTGCGGGTGTCACCGCTGGGCACGGGTGCCCAGCAGAAGGGCAGGTGACGACGGTGCTAAAGCCACCGGGACCTGGGGTTGTCTGGGTTTGCCCAGGTTTGCCCGACACGAAGCAGGTCTGACCCAGGAGCCACGTCATCGCGTTGTCCTGGTGCAGCTGCAGCCACTGAGCCTTGCGGAGAGCCTGGGCTCAGCAGCCCAAGCCCGGCGAGGTGCCGAGGGACCTCCGTGGTGTCCGCTTTGGAGCTGGCTCATGCTCTGCCTCCGGAGCGTGTAGACCCACGGGTTTTCCTTACGGTTAGGGGTTGTGTACAATCCTGTTCATCGGTATCTCCGTATTGTGCCTATTCCTCTTCCTTTAGTTCCCTTTTCAAAACCACGCTGGAGAATATAATTGTTAGCCCCCATTTCGCAAATGTTTTTTCTGATCGTTCCCTTGAGTAAATCAAATCCTGAAGAAATGATCGTTATTAACCATCCGTTTGATTGTTCTGCTGGACGCCAACATGATGGTGTGTGTTGGCCTGGGGACTGCAACTAAGAACTGAAAAAAACCCCAACCCAAAAGGCTTTTATTCCTCACAGAAAACAACTGGTGCTTTGGGCTGATCCGTTGAGATGGAGGCAGGCTCTGTTCATGTAGTCTGTTGCCTCAACCGGAGATAAATTACACTCTTACAGAAAGACTCTTAATTAAAAGGTGACAGAAAATTTTACTTGCAAAGTCCAAAGTGAGTCCTATAGCGTAATAAAGCATACTCACTACTAAAAGCATACTCACTACTAAAATTTAACCGATTGTCTGTAGCATTTAAATCTGCGTTTAAAACACCACTAGCGGTACAACTGTTTAATAAAAAGTACGTTTTTAACGCTGCGTTCCATTCTGGAAATATTGATTAGTGCATCAATTCTTACAGAAGGGCAGAACAGAACTGTAGAGACAAACACTGCTGGTGTTTCACGTGTTTTTCCGGCAGAAGGAAGGGGAGCTGGGCAGTCAGCGGGCTGGGTGAACGCTGGCATCGCTCACAGCCGGAGCGGCTCGGCCCCGCTGAAGCCAGTGCACTTAATTATCGGGGGTGACTTTGTTCCACTAACTTCTGTGGTGGTGCTGGCTTTCTCTCCCCGGCAGTGTGTTTAAAGACAATTAAGGCTAAGTATGCTGATACTCTGATCCTGAATATGGAGAGAAAATATGTCGGATCTGTCCTGATTTACTAGCAAAACAGTCCTTCGCACATCTACCAGAAGGCTCACGGCACGCTGCAGAGTATTTCTGCCCAGAGAACATGGGTTATTTTACAATAACGTGCAAAGACGTAGCAGGACTCTGCTTGGGAGAGCTCTCCCCAACGTACATAGATTAAATTCCATTTCAGTCAAAACAGTTGGGTAAGCGTAGGGTTTGTTGAGATTCGGGGAGAAATACAGAGGAACTCAGCGAAACAGCAAAACATCTGTGGCATGAAGGGGATAGAGCCAGACTTGCAAATAACCACTGTTCTTAACTAATTACATACTACCTTTCAATATTAAATAATAAAACTGCCTTCCTTGTCTTGCTTTACTCTGGCTATTGTCAGGTCGGTTCCTCAAACTCAGCGCATCCCCCTGCACGTGCTGAGCGACCCCGGCAAACCCGCTGCCGGCCCCGGCGAGGGGCAGCTCCGGCCCTTTTGCCTTCCAAAGGCACAAGTGTCACCTGGGCTGACCTGCACAATGACTGCGGCGAGGTCAGTGCCTTCGTGCCCGTATAACTGCGTGAACTTCAGCGGTTGCCCAGCTTTCACTGGTGTTCAGTTTTCTCTAGATCCAAGTCTGGAAATTCTAGTTACTAAAACAATTTTGTTAAAAACCGAGATACCTTTCTTGGACAGAAGGTAAGAGTATGGTCTAGTAAGCTCTCTAGCAACTTAGAGATTGCCATAATTCAGTCCTCAGCCCAATTAAAGAGGGGACTTTATTTTCAGTATTTTTAATTCACTTCTGGTGCACTCGGAGTTGGTGATTGTCTGAAGAGAAAAATATGCTGGCACCAGCTTCAGCCTCCAGCCATTTGGGTGGGTAGCTACCCCTATTTTTAGCAGATACAAACAGGTCAAACTCAGAAGCCTCCGATTCAAATGGTTTTGAAACATAGCTTAGAAGTATTAATTTTTCCACAGGGTAGCAATCAATTCCCATCTCAGAGAGATGGATTTTACTCATAGAAACCAGAAAGAATAATAAATAAAACCATTTTGGAGAAACAGCTCTGATCAGCCCCAGGGGACATGTTACACCCGCTCTGGCTGCTAATTCTTTGTAGTTATCTGAATGACCCTAAAATGTAGAAAATAACGTTAAAAATAATTACAGAACAAAAGAAGAATCCCATGCCTGTGAGACCACAGCCAGAACCTGTGGTTGCGTTGCTCGTTGCCGACAATTATCTTTTGCCTTACCGAGTCGTCCTTTAGAGGTGAGGTATCAGCTGCCTTCCAAGGACAGGGGCAGGGTGATAGAAGAAGGAGCAGTGTTTTCCTTCCTTTGGACTCTCGTTTGGTTTTGTGGGCAACATTGCTGTGTCCAGGCTCAGGGCAAAGATTCGGTTTCTCATAGAAACCTTGATTCCTTCACAGATTTCCAAGTTGCACTCGGAAATCTACGTTTACAACTACTGTTTTGAGGACTGCATCAGCAAGCGCATAGATTTCTGTCTGCGTAGAGCTAAGGATGCTTGTATTTGTGTAATTAGCACCTGCCAGTCTTCGCAGTGTCTTATGAGCTTCAGAATGGGAATACAGGGACCCTAAAGTGGTTCCTCCAACAAACGGCTCTATTGTTTAATTTAAACAGCAGACCTAAAGAGGATTTCAAACCAATGAAAGCTTTATATGAAGAATTGTTGGCAGTATTTTGTTGTACTTTTTCTGCTCATATCTGCCTCATCCCCACAATCCTCCTGCATTCCCGTTTGTTGTGGAGCAGTCTTTTTTTCCAGACCTTCACCGTTTCCCAGGCTAAGGTCTTCTTCATTTCATGTCCTCCTGCAATCCAGCTAACGCCAGTTCCCGCAGCTTTGAGAGGTATCAGAGGTACGGTTCAGAGTAGCTGGGTCTGAAATTTTTGCCAGGGGTATTCTTCAGGTGCCGTGGTCCATATCCTGACAAATCAGCGTTGGATTAACTCCATGTACTTGCATAGCAAACAGCTTACCCAGAAAAAATACTCTCTCCATTTGAGAGAGGTACATTTCAGCATCGTGCCTGCTCTTCTGGTTAACTGCGGGCGTCTCTCCGCTTTAGACTGCACTTGTTTTAATTTTTGGACTGCTTGTTTTAATTCTTTCATCTCCTTTTCCACGGGAAGTTAGAGCACTTTGTGCCGTTTCCTTTCCTGTGCCAGCTGTAAGCTTTGGCCCAGGGCTCCGTGGCTGAGAGGGGCCGGCGCTCAGGTGGGACATCTGACCCCGCTGAGCCGAAGGTACCATAACGTTCCGGCTGGAGCAGGAGGGATTTCAGTAATGTAAGGCATGAAAGCGCAGCCTGGTTAGAGCTACTGAATCCCTTTGGGACTCCCTTTGAATTCCCTTTGGGAATAAATGTGCTGCTCTGTACAGCTGTACTTGCTGAAGCAGCCCAAAACGACGCCGAAGGTACAAGTAAGAGTTCCGGGAGCTGAGAGTGCCGGGTGTTTATGAACACTTCGGGTTTACGAACATACCAAGAACGTTTAGTTATACTTCCAGTTAATAGTTAGGATGTTCTTTGACTTCCGAGTGTGAATCCTGTTAGATTTCCTTGGGAAGGAAATGGGTTCTCTCAGGCAACATAAAGCTTTTTCAGTGTGTGCTCAGCAAGGAGGTTCCATCCAGCTCTTGACCGTTGTTCAAGTGGACCCTCTTGAGTGTGTCAGTCATTCACATGCTCCTTCAGCTGCTGGTCCTCAAAACACTCCATGTAGCAACTGCACCAAGGCTTCTCAGCATCGGGGAGTACTGCAGAGGACTTGTGCTTTCCACAGAAAGCTTCAGTAGGACAGGTTGGTGATTTTGATATTCAGATGTCAGTGTTCATATGCCAGTGCTCTGTTCAGAGTGTTCTGAATGAAATTTTCAGATCTCATTTAAATACAGAGCACAGTGAAAAGCACAGCTCCTCCAGCAACGACCAGGCTTCCTGGGAAGGTATAGTTTGTATGGAGTTTTTAAAAATCTGTTGTCTGAGACAGGGTCTGATGTCAACTTTGGTACTCCTGTACCTGCAAATGTTACTGCTTTCTCTCACGATTTGTTGTAACTCCAGTGCGTACATTTAGAGATATAAATGATCAAAATACTGTCCCCCATGCCGCCGCTTCTTTTTCAGTGAGGAGTTCAGAGGATGAACACCTCAACAGCGAACCAGGAGTTACAGATTTCTGGGGAGCTTCCAGCATTGCAGAGTAACCAGAAGGAGCTTTCGGGCTCTGGGATGGAAGATCCTTACGGGTTTAGCGTGGTGGTTCATTGAACGTAACAGAACAACCTCAAACCTAAGTGGTTTTGATTTCTGTAAGTGTGAAGGGATGATGGCTACAGGCCAGCAAGGTACAGGACTTTAATTGACTTCAATGGGACTACTCAATTGTTTGAAGTTAAATACGGGATTTACCAGTTGCAGACATTAAAGCGCGTGGTTTGAGCTTGCTCTGCTGTCGGGGGAGCTCAGTGGGCTTTTTTTGATCGTTGCCTGAACGTCTTGTGTCTAACTGGAAACACCTTCTGCAATTGCAGATCTGCCTTACTGCACAGCGGTCGCGCTGATCCCTGCCAAATCGTGTGTCCCTGCAACTTTGCCTTTTTCTGCACGTACAAATGCAAAACAATGAAACCAGTAGAGTCATTTTCATGTGTGACCTAATACAGTTTCCACAGAGGCACTAATGCTCCTTCCTCCCTCACACCATATGAGTTCCTAATGAGACTTAATGAGACATTAATTGCTTATGCAAATTTAGAGTGGTAGACAATGAGAGTTGTTGTACCAAGAGTTTAAGGGCCATATAACTACTGTGGATGTTCACATAATTCCCATTAACATTACTGGGAGTTGCATGCAGATCAGAGCCTGGTATCTTCAAAAGTTGTAAAATAAACCACTGAATGCTAATAGGCCAACTTGTAGCCATGTATCTTTCTTATAAGCACTTCGGGTTTTGTACCGGTTGCTAGAGAGTCATCTAGTGTTAAAATGCTCCAGATGGCATTGGAAGTAGTTTAAAATACAAAAGAGTTCTTTTCACTTATTATGTCAGGATTGTGAAGCTTTATCCCACATGATTGTAAATAAAATACAGGGGCCATATATTTTAACCCCTTGGAAAAATCTGATAAGGTGGATACAAGAAGAGCTACCGAAGTTGCATTTCTAAAAGTAACTCAAGGAGATGTTGAAAGGAATTAATTCGGTGACTAGTCAGGGTCTGCCGATGAGGAACTGTGAGAACAGCGACTAAAACTCTTTGACCAGCCGGCTATTTGACACATATGCTGGTAGCTCCAAGGCTATCTCGGTTGTCTGCCTTAATAACATCTCTGCTCTCATTTCCATCTCTCCCCTCTCTTGCTGCTCCCATGTCGTTTTATTCAACACGTTTCTTGCAGCCCACTTCCCGTGCGGCTCAGTGCATCCTTGGCCAGAGGAGCACTAATGCCTCTGCTCGGAGCTTGGTTTTGCCATGACAGATTGATAGACAATCCATGTTCGTTCCCTGCTGAGAAGCCTCATTTGGCCTGTTTAATGCCAAATCTTTTTAGAGTGAGCACTGGGAGTCCTCTGCCCCGCTCCACTGAGTGCTAACCCAGTGTACGTATCCCCGTCGTGTGGAAATGCCAGGGTCGATGAATGCAGCAAGCAAGGCACAAGCTCTCATGTATTTCTGAGTGCTCGTGTGTGGTTACGAGCCTCTGGCCACCTGGGAGATTTTGCAGTTGTCACAGGATCATTATAATGGTAGAAATGCAAAGCTGGGGTTGTGACAGCACGTGGTGATGGGCACCTGGCGCCCACCCACCTGCAGACAGGGCACTTGCGAACCTCCCCAGTCCGTGTGGCCCGTAACAGCCTGTCCGCTCCACTTTAGACTGTTCCGTCTGATTTCCAGCCTCCAGTTGGGCCCTGCGACGCTGTAATTCCGGGAACAGATGTGTCACTGGGAACTCGAGGTGTTCGTGAGGTCGATTCAAATGACCCGCGACACCAGGGAGTTAAATAGAAGGTTTAGCAAATGTGTAAGATAATAAGCTATAATTGCCTGCAAATAATAAGAAAATGCCTAAGATAATGCTATGTATCAGTTAAATTACTTGAGCAGGTTAAATTCTGAGTGAAGGAGAGTGCTTGGCAGCACAATCAAAACATCTCACCTATAGCGGTGCTTTCATTTAGAACAGCAAAATAGTGGATTTGCCTCATGTTTCAGTGCAGTTAAGAGTTCTCAGAGCAAGAAGATATGGCCATTAACTGTTATTTTCTTAATAATAGCATCCCATTGTTAAGCAAAATGCTTACCCCAGTTGCATTCAAAGCACTAGGATACCAAAGTTAAGGCAGCATTAAATGGGTTCTCTTTGCATTCAGATGGTAATGTATGGCAATTCTTCTTTTTGCAATCCTAGCATGTACTTAGTATGTTAAATGAGGTGAAATAAAAAAGGAGAGGTATCTGAGGAAATACGGTGCCCTCCGTGGTACACTTTGGGTAGCATCAAACAAAGCAAGGGTGAGCAGCTGTGATGCGATGAATGAGCTTTCCTGTGGCATTAAGGCGAAGAGGAGTACTTTATAAACAAATATGCATATAATATTAAATTAATAATAATAACAGCAATTTTAGGGATTTTTTCAGTATAGAATATCTTGTAAACAGTAAGCGATGAAGCTGTAAAGGTTTGGACTGCTGTGCAAGGGGGAAGACTTGCTGTGAGACCTTCAGACAGTCTTCAGATAGTTGTTTTGGTTTTTTTTTTTTCCTCTGGCAATGGAAATTAATGGGAAGGTAATAATGACCTGTTTACCTGACCTGTATTTGATAGCCCCAAAATATGTTCTCTTTCCAAAGCATAGGACACTTTCAAGTTCAGTGTTTTCCAATTTTTAAGTGAGGAAAGCTGGCAGAACAAGGAAATATTTGTATTCCTAAGCACAATAAGTCAATCCTTTCTCTTGGGAAACAGCTGAGACATCTTTCCTATCTAATCCAGTTACACAGAATGATGGGAGAAAAGTATATTGGAGGGGGGAAAACAAAAAGTTTAGCATTTACTCAAAAGAGAACATTACGGCAACTTGGGTAATGACAAAACAGCCCTACAAGGTGCCAGCTCCAGAGGAGCTGCACGGTAGAGTTCTATTAAAAGGACAAGAAAAATGAGGAGTTTGTCCTGGATCTACGAAAACTCATTCATCAGGGAGAAGATTAAGCCAAAAGGCGCAAACATTGTGCGAGTCCTCAGAACACGCAGTCACCGCCAACAGTAAGTCATTTCGAAGACTTCATCTGTTCAGTCCTAGGGTTACCTTGATGCCACACAAGCCCCATGCCTCCCTGCTGTTTAATCACCGAAATTTTACATCAGAAATGACAACTCCAGGCAGGGAGGAGAAAAGAAACGAGATTCATTTAGAAGAAGAGGATCTCGGTGTTTCAGCTTTCCTCTCGCTGCGACGCTGGAGATCGCTCAGTTGGCATCCGAGCTTTGAAACCGGGCAGGCAGAGGCGTGGTGGCAGCACAGTCACGAAGGGACCGAGTGCCAGCTTCTCTTTCCCATACCCAACCCGAAAGAGTCCCTCCCATGCTCCAAGATTTCGTAGCGTAATGTGGGTTTCCTTGCTACAGGCCATCATTTGCAGGGGGACTTGGATTTTTCGTACTGAACACTTAAGGTCTGCTCGACCCTTTTCCAGATTTCAACCCGGGGGGAACCACCCCCATGCGCAGGCTTTGTCCAACTCAGGGAGGCTTAGGGGGCTCTGTGCTGACGCCCTAAAGTCTTACCTGCCTCTTCCCATCTCCTAAAAACATTTAATCTGTGACAGCGGGTTTCACCAGGACAGTCCCCTTTAAGTTTCCATGTTTTTAATATTTTAAGAACGAGAGGGGAAAGAAATTTTATATTTTTAATAGCGTAGAAGATGGCTAGAATGCGATTAATATTGAGAACAGTCATTTAAATGTTGAAGAGAAATTAACATGCTTTGATTGACATTATTCACAGCTTTAAAGTTCAGATTGCAGCAAATATATAGGGATCAGCATTAGAATAAAAGATACTTTTAGTGGTATTAGTGAGAATTCAGTATGCAACTGTCACTGATCGCTACTGTTAGTATTATTAGTTCCCTGAAAAAGAACAGTATAAGCGCTTAGTCTCCAGAAAAAAAAAGGAGAGAGGAATTCGGAAGAGAGAGGAGAAGGCACATCTGCAATTTAATTAGTCTTTTGCTCTGCATCCCAAAGTGCACAGATCCACACCCTACTTCCAAAGAAACCAGAGTTTTATTAGCACACAAACAACCATTTTCCGTCTCCTTCACTCCACGCTCTGCTTTTTCCCCCTGATTCCCCCCGTATCTGCGCGAGGCGCTGCAGCGTGTGACCAGAGCTGGATGTGATGCTTCCCAGAGAAGTCGTGGGGCTGTGCCGTGCCGGAGCAGCGGAGGAAGGTGTTGCACCTCCTGGGGTGCTCCGGCGAGAGATGTGGTTTGAGGGAGAGCGCCGGCTGCGGGCGAGGGAGCTTGAGACGCCTCCAGAAAAACCCTCACGCCGGGGACACGAACTCTGCCCGTCCCGGCAAGAGGAGCCCCTTCCTCTCCTGTTTGTCCTTCCGAAGCACGCCACGTGCGTCTCTCTCAGTAAAACCTGTTTCCTGTCATTAGGCATCAGTCCCCCCGAAATCCAGACGTGTTCCCAGCTGGCACCAGCTCCTCCCGAAGCGCACCCTTCCCTTCAGGACAAGCCTTGCGGCAGCTCTGCCGGGCTGTGCCGTTAGCAGGGCTCTTCCGTAGGGTGTCACCGAGAGCCACCTGCAAACGAACTGCAATTTCTTCATCCTGCAGCCTCCTGTCTCGGCTTTGTACCTCTTACAAGGCTCAGGAAATTGATTTAATTTACTCTTTGGGCAGATAAGTATTCCATTAGTGCTTACTCTGACCTTTGCACACAGCGAGGTATTTGCTTTTCCTAATTCTAGCATCATTAGCAGCGCGTAAGTTTTGAAATCTTCTTACACCAAACGGCAGTAATGGTTATCTGCTATACTTGCTTAATGAGTCAGAAAATGAAATGGCAGATGATTTGTTCTGCATACAATTAATCCAATAGTTAAGTAATGGCCAGGACTGCTGAAAAGGGACAATAAATCTGGTAACCTAGACAACGTCTCAAAGTATTGGCTTTACTAATCACAATCAATTAGACTTTTTTTCCCCCAAGTTAAAAAAAAAGGAAAAAAGTTTTAGCTTTTTTGTTTCCTTTGTGAAGTTTCAATAGCAATTAGGCTTGTCTCTGTCATTCTGAGGAATGCTGGCCGCATTGATCTTTGTTTATTTTAATCACGTTAAAGGGTTAAGCGGAAGACTCAAAGAGCATACAGTGGAGCGCTGGATGCACGGAGTGCTTTCGTCCCACTAATGAAAAGAAATTGTTCGACAAGAGTAGGCGCAAGTCGGCACTCAGGTCTGTTTCCATGACTGGTGTGTAATAGGGGTTCATGCCGGCAGTGGAGATGAATTAAAGTGAGAAAAACTAAATTAATCAGCTTGCCAAACTATTACTAGTTATAAGTAGTAGGATTCCTAATATTATCGATCCCGTAATTTGTTATGAGCTTCACTCGTGGGACAGAATCCGATCGTTAAAGGCATTGTACTAGGTAACTCCAAAGTTACTGAACCTAACAGGTTCCTACCTGTTTGGCAGGAAAGAAGTTGAACATCCTGAGCAGGTACACAAACCCCACAGCAGCCGTTTCTGTAGCGAATACGTCACTGACCTGGCCGTTGACGCAACTCGCTTTCCTTGAGCCGGTTTATGGTGATGTTGTGCTCCTTGCAGTGGCTTTCAAGATGCTAAGCTGGGTGCGCAAGTCCAAAAAGGGTATTTCGGAGGCCAAATACTACTATAACCAAGGCTACCACAGAAGTAAATGAATTTACTGCCGATGGAGACTTAAGTACACCACGTTCCTGGCTGAGAAGAAAACTTGTGTCCTCCCCATCCCAATCCCGCCAGTTGCCTCTCCAAAATTATCATTAAAACGTGCAAGGCTGGTGGAAATTTATTAAGCAGATGAACACATAAATAAACAAACAGCTGGATGCAGACAAAAATGGGTTCCTCTTGTCTGGTGAGATTTTATTGCTCCTTTTATTTTAACTGATTGAATTTAACAAATCTGCTGTTGTCTACCACATATAGGCGATGATCTGATTCAGACTTTAATTGCGTAAGTTTCACTAGCTGCGTAAATATTTTAAGGTTTAAAAATGACATTTTTCATAACTGCGTGTCAGAAGAATTAGATTCAAGTGTTGCTCAGTATTACACAGCGCAGGACATATAAAGGAAAACTAATAGACCACATTTGTTCTCTGGAGAAGAGCAGTTGCTGTGGAGGCAGATGGCTATTTCTGAGAAATGACTTTTAATAAATAAACTCTAGAAAATGTGGCGGTGTGTTTCAACATTACTCCTCCCTCATGCTGTACATGATTTTACTATCATAAAATTTCTCTGTGTTCCTCTCGGTCTCTAATCCTGTGTCCTGGCTCTTTTAAAGGCCTCTACCATATTGGTCTCCTCATTCAGCCTGTGCTGCACCACCCTCTCTCTCAGCAGCTTTTACGCCTCGTTCCCAAGCCACAGGCACATAAAATAAAATAAAATAAAATAACATAACATAACATAAAATAAAATAAAATAAAATAAAATAAAATAAAATAAAATAAAATAAAATAAAATAAAATATAAAAATAAAATACAATACAATCTTCCCCCCTATTTCTGCCTGTTTCACTCTCGGCTTTCCAGCCACAAGTGCCTCCTGTTCGTTCCTTGCCCTTGCAGCCAGGGAGGCAGCTGAGTGTACAGGGCACAAAATGCACCGGTTTGATTTGTTTGAGCTAAACCAAACCAAGCCTCTGCCCTGCCCTGCCCTTCCATGTGTTTTTGCAGCAAAACGTGAAATCAAGGAAAATAGTGTTTTGCAGGGAGTTCTCACTTCATCACATCTTTGGGGTATGCAGACACTGGCTGATTTCTTCTCATCTGGGGCTTTCCTAAGGTGTTGGGCTAGCTCTCAAGCAATCAATTCTATGTGTGACCTTGGGCAAACCACTTTATTTTTTTCAGTAATTAGTTTTCATGTCTGCACAATGTGCTATGTTATCTGTTTCAGCCACGATACCACGCAAATAATTGTTTTTCACCATGTATATTTTAGGTCATCACGGTCTTCATTGGATCCTCTAAGGCCGTACTTTCATTTTATGGGGATTTCAGCAGCGGTGCAGGTTCAGGAACTGTTATGTGACATACCGCAAAGACAATATTGTGAACATACTCGACATCTGGGTGAAAAGACTTCAGCAAATGGTCGAAATTGGGAATATTGAGGCAGAGCTATCAATCCATAGCTTGACACTTAGTTGATACAATTTTCTAAAAGGATCTTTGATTCCTAAAAATGAGTATTAGAATAACATTGCCATGCTTTTTTCCCCAGGAGCAGCTAACAAGAATAATTGCTTTTCATTAACTCCATTAATAAAAGGTTTTGCTCTCTCTTTTGAATTTATGCTATTTTTTGCAAATTGGAAAATTTTACTGCAGCAAATGCTGTATTTATAAGATGGGAGGGATGCTCAACCTTGATAATGAGCCAACCTTTTAAAACCATCCAAATGTGTGACCAAGATGGGAATAAAGAATCTCACAACTTGTCAATGAAAGCCGCAAGTACGTGTCTTCATCTGAGGAATGGCTTGACTGTGGCCTGTTTTTACACAGAGATATTTAAGCTGTATTTGGAACAGAACGTCAGCTCATGTGGAACTGAAATATCCATCTTATTTCATTTATTCTTTTTGTGCTTGTGTAGCAGTTTAAAGATCCAGAAAGTTTATACAATGTCGTATCAGGTGTCCAAGAGCTAGAGCTGTTCTCATGCACTCTTCTCTATTGTCAGCTGGAAAAGCTTTAAAAGTTAATGTCCAATGAAATTGTCCTGGTTTTACTACCACCTAAATCTAATTTGTTCTGATTTATAACCCTGTAAACCAGGTCAAGACTGATGGAAAACAAGACCAATATATTAAGTTCATATAGTTTGTGGATGTAAACATTCAAGAACACGTGTTCCAGCGCACCTTATCACCTGGCAGATGTTTATGTAAAATGAAAAATGGGCAGAAATGTTCACACTAAGCATAAATGAAACTGGATGTGTTTTGAGGGTAGAGCCACCACGAGGTGCTGAGTTATGAATGCAGGTTGCTTTTGGTATTTTCATTTTAAGAGTAGACACAGCTGTCAATTTTTGAATCTCGTTTATGTCTGTGTTGTATCAGGGCTCGTTCTGCAGACAGACAGAACTGTTGGACAGTTGAATAGATGTGTCACCAAGTCTTTCATCTTTCACACTCTACACATGCTTACAAGCCACCAGCATTTTCTTTTGTGTATTACATTTAAAAAAATACATATTCTCCAGGAGTTCTATAAATGTATTTCAATTAGGATCTGGATAGCTAACCCTTAAAAGGTTACTGCTTCTACCTCTGGCCTTTTGAACTTGTCTCTTCCCTTCCTACTTCTTTTCCACTGGCTCAAGATTAGATCATAAAGTTCATCAGTAGTTTATATGGTGGATTTTAAGATTTCTATTTTACTTGGATTTTTTTCCATTTGAACAACTGTTGTTTGGAGGAAATTTTGTATTGAGACATCATCAGGGCAGATGCTGGCAGGAGCAGAAAGCTGGTGATTGCTCTTAGGAGGATATGGATCACTGAACTCTGAATAATATTTGGAGTAGGGCTTGGTTTCACATCTTCAGGGTGCAAAGCACTCGAGTCATATTGCAAACCCATAAGGCTCATACAGAGTCTGGTGCAAACCTGGGTATGATATCTGCTTATTTTGTCTCGGGGTTGGGGTGAGAGGCTGGAAGTGCCAAGGACCTGGTGGGAATTGCGTGGAGGCCTGGAGTTGTCTCCTTTACTCACTTAGTGGGCTGCTGGGCTGTGCTCGACGTGAGGTTGGTGGTTCCACCAGCTGCAGCTGAAATGCTGGGTGTGTTGTTGGCCATAGTGATGTCTGCGGGACTCGGGTGAAGGCTGACAGCGGCATGGGAAAACAGCACAGACTTTGTTTTTTGGAAGACATGGATTCCTGTGGTATAATTAGTGTTTTCCCACCCTAATGTATGCAAAGGAGTTGCCAAAGAGGAAGATCCATGAGCTACTGGCGCCTGTTCAGATGTGGCTTTTCAATTTCTGTTGCTTTTCACACTAAGCCTCTGCATTTTCCAGTACTACGAGTTGTTGCGTGTCCTGCCTCCCTTGCTTCTGAACGTCGGTATCTTCAGCGGCTGCTCCACCGCTGCTCCCAGGTGTGCCGGCTCTGCCCTCGCAGCACCCCAGCCCCGGGGGGCGGCAGCCCCCCATGCGGTGGCGAAAGAAGAGACGATCTGCAGACCTGTCTGCGATCCTTCAATACAAATAGTCCATGAGATGCAATCAAATATACCAAAGGTTTTGCGTCTCTGCTGATTTTTGCTTCTTCAGGTTCCACATCCCACCAGCTAAGGAATTCATAACATAACCATACAAATAAGTGTTTGAATCTTCTACTTGTGTCTTTAATTACAAGTTTGCCTTGAATCACAAAGGCAGTCTCACAGATTAGGCTACCTCTGTCCTTATTGACCTGGGCTGTTGGCTTTAAGTGCTTCTGAACTTGCGTTGCTGGATTTATTCAGGCAATTCCTGGAGAAATTATTTTGCAATCTGAATTTGCATAATGGATGCAAAACATTACGCGTCTCCTGTAAAAGAAAGATCAAGAAGTTTGTCACAAGCCCAGCTATTGCACATTTCAAAAGGTTATAAAGCTGCTAGGTATGTGATAAATGCTAGAAGAAACACTGGCTTTGCTACAGCAAGATGGAAATTCTTCCCTGGGGGAATTTTATAGGGTTCCCAAAGCTATGCGGTGACTTTCCAGCAAAGATTATTGTGAAACAGTTGTTTTGGGATCAAGTTGTGTTTTTTCAGCTGGGAATCTATCTTGTAATGTTGAACTGCAACCAGCAGTCAACACTGACACTCAATACATCTACTTCATGAGCCTATCATGAGACATAAGCAATCTTTGTACTCCCCTTTGTTTCTCTTTAAAGGTCATTTTCTTCACTTTTGCTCAAGCAGACTGTCCTGCAACCCACTGAAAAATTTGGGACAGGGAGCTCTAAACTGCTTGGGTGGGACCTGGTTGGAGGCTTCTCTCCAGGACCAGGGGTGTCCTCTCCATCCTTGGGGTGAGTAGGGACCCCACCACAGCTGGAGTGCAGGAGCAGGGACCACTGTGATGTCTTCATAAACACTCTCTGGGAGACAGCTGGGGATAAAAGTGCTTTTTATGACCCTGAGATTCCTGGTTAGGGTGTCTGGAGCTGGATTTAGCCTGTAGATACGAAAAGGAAACTTCAGCCTACTGAAGTGCAGCGGAGCTCTGAGCGGAGCATTGGTCTTGGAGAGACTGAACATTGGAGAGGTTGAACATCAGGCGGCCACTCCACAGAGACGGAGTGAATAACAGAGGTGATTCTTTCAGTGAGAAAGCTGAGAAAGACGGCGTGTTGGCAGCCACTCTTGAAAAGCAACCAAAAATATGTGCGAAGGGATTATTTTCTTCATTGCTCAGATGGCAGTAGAGCCTCAGCATGAGTGGGGCAGCAGCACTCAAAGGAAAGCAGAGCTCCCTCGGACCCTGACTAGTGAGGTCCTAGGGTCTGCGGTGCAGGTGGGTCTCAGCTGCGGGGTGATTCTGGTGTAAGATAACCGTATAAAGGTATGAGTTCAGCTCTGCCGCTGGAGGTCCATGTTGGAGCAACTGTGAGAAATTGCAGGGCCGCAGAAAACACTCGCTATAGAGGTTATCTGTTTTTAAATAACGTTTTGCGATCTGCGGTTAACCGCAGTGCCTATGTTGTATTGTTTCTGTGCCCACTTCTGCTATAGTCTTTGAACTGTGCAATTTTCAAATTCTTCCCGGCATAATAATGGGGATGGCGTGGGACAGAGTTTGTGCTGTACGTTGATGGCGGCAGACAAGTGAAATTGTAGCTTTCATTGTTTGTGCTCCTGACAGTGTTTGTAAGGTCCTTTTTGAGGAGAACAGAAGCACTGACATTGTTGCAGACAAATACTTCTCTCTAAAAGAGGCGCTGGTGATGTGCTGAAAATTTAACTTTGCGTTCTTCCAAGCTCCCCCTGCTTAAAGAGCTACATATTACCATTTTTGCTGCTGTCTCTTCCTTCCAAGCATTTTCAGTTAAGCAGCCTGAATATTCAAAGATTTGGATGAGCAAAAAAGAAACTTGTTTCTTTCGACAGGGAAATGAAAGGGGAAGTTCAAACGTACTTTCCATGCTGCTAGTGCATGTTTCAGTAAAACATCAATGGTATATACTCCTGACTACTTTCCCGCAGAATAATTTTCCTGAAATCGTTGATATTACAATTCAATATACTGTTTTGACTAAGCACCACTGGGAACGGCACAATCTCTCATTATTCCCTTTTCAGCATAGACTTAGCTCACGGTATGGGTATGCAGATTTTTAATGCAGCAAAGGAATTGTAAAATGGAGCTATTTTTCAGCTATCACAGAATTTAGCAGGCCCGGTGAATTATGCCTCATAGCCGCTTTTCTCGCTATTTTTTTGAAGGCCCGTCCTGTGCCAACTCATATGTTTTGTGTCAAATATGAGACGTCGGGAAGCATTGCCATGAGAAATTGTGTCCGCCAGCCTCGAGCTTTGCATCGCAAATTTAGTCTATAAAGCCGCCTCAGCCGTGGGGCAAACGCTCCGCGTTGTATGCGCTGCCCGGCAGCACCGAGGGCACGAAGCCAGGGGCAGCCGCGGCGGATGGACAGGGAACGGCAGCGCCTCACCTCCCTGTAGCCCCTCCAGCAACGGGCTCGGAGCCCACCCGCCCGGTCCAGAGCATCCCGGGGCTGCGCTAACCCGCAGCGGGCGACGTGCAGCAGTGACGCCCCCGGCAGCGCGCTGGCTTCCTTCCGCCGGCTGCGTAACTGCAATTTGGGAAGGACCCCAGACGAGATGCGCTCAGCCGTGCTCGTCGCTCGCTGAGGAGCGGGCTGGAGGGGAGCCACGTGCTCCCTGCTCTCCTCCCCGGTACGACCCATGCGTGTACGCTATGTGCCCAGTCAAAAGCAGGCGTTTTAGGCCATTTCCGAACAGTGAGGGACGCTGAGTGTAAGTCGGACGCGGAGAACACCGTGGGCTGCGCTCACCCCGGCTGCTGCCAGTGCTCCTGCTCCCTCGCGTGTGGCTGGTGTTGGTTTGGGATGCCGGAAACTCCCAGCGACTTTTACAAGGAATTCATTTTGTTGCCAAAAACAGGAGGTTTTCTTTCCTCGGTGAAGGTACGGAAAAGGGAAGAAAGCAACCGATGCCCACGGTGCTCTGCGGCTCGCCGGCCAGCCGGTGTTGACGGTGCCGGCCGGCGTGCGACCGTCCTGGCGAGCAGCACTGCACGCAGAGAAAACGGTGAGGCTGCGCACAACTGGAAGCTGGGAATTTTCCCAGTGAACTATCATTGAATACCTTTACCAAATAGCTTTGTGCTAAGCTAACCATTGTTGGTTAACTACCTGAAGTCTCCATTTCCTACGTGGAAAATGGTCTCCAGCTATTTACTGATGATTTAAATGGTTGTGTTCTGCGGGAAATTGTGCAGCCTGCAAAATCACCATTGCTCACGGAGCACTGCGGTTCTGTCTGTCTCACAAGGCTCCATATAGACTCGTCAGTGCAACATCCGAGCAAGATCCATTCACTTTTTCTGTCCTTTCTTTGTGGCTGATGGATTTGGGGACCATAAGACCCCCCCCATCCTCCAGACTGACTCCCAGCTCCCCGGCACATCGGAAAGCTGGTCCGGCAGCTGCGAATGGGGGTTTCCGTTATTGTCCCAGACTTTCCTACCCGGGAATCACGGGGCACAGCTATGCTCAACCCCTGCCGCAGCAGTCGGCAGGGTCCTGAACCGGGGTGCAGCCCCTCCGCGCTGCCGGGAGGCTGCGGCCGGGGGCAGGCAGTGCAGGGAAGCATCCAGCCCTCCCTCTGTGTCCGCAGCCATAAATCCCTGCGGAGGAAGGCAGGTAGCAGAGCTGAACCTCCGATTTCGAGGGTTTGGTCTGTCAGAGTAAATATCTAGCAATTCATAAAAATGCATTTTAGGTGCTTTTCTTCTCAGGTCAAATGTTGCATAATATCACCGTGCATTTGAAGTATCTGCTTCCAAAAGCTTAAGTTTTGAGAATATAGTTTAAAACATAGTTTAAAAAACAACTGAAAAAACCCCTAACCATTTGTCCCATGTCAATTGTATGGATTTGGCAAAGGTTTGGGAAAATAAAAGCTTTCCCAGTATAACAAAAAGTAACATTACTGGAGCAGATCTCGCGGATGATTGCTGTGGCTGTCAGCGACAAGGGTTAACCAATTTAGTAAGCTGGGTCTGACAGAGCTTTGCAGAATAAGTCTCTCAGTGCTTTAGGACTAAATGCTTCACTTGGATTCTGGGAACCTAAAAGATTGATTTTGTTTGCCTTTTGATTAAGAGAACAGGATTTGGACACGAAAATCCAATTAGATGATTGCTGGGGGTGGGAGGGAGACAGGGAGAGAGGGAGATGAATGGCATACAAATCCCCTGCAAACAGACCTTCTTCTGAAACCTGGACCGCATCTCCACTGCCTTTCAATTAATTGTAAAACAGCTGTCGTTCTCCCTCTGTGCACGGAAACGAAACATCACAAAGTTTTAGGATTGCCAGGTGATAATACTGAACAGTCAAAAAAAGAAAACTTGAAACCATTGAAAATAAATAACGGGAGTCTTAAAAAGCGAGAGAAGGCAATATTTTGTTATCTCCAGTATTTCTTGCAGTTAAGTATCTTGGATGATCTTACGTGCTTCGCTATCAATAAGCCTTGCAGCAAACCCCATCTGTCTGTCATTCATAAAATGAGATGTTGCCATTTTGCAGAACCATAAACCACATTGGGAGTTTATCCAAAAAACAGATGATAAAAGTCAAAGTATAATGATCCAAACACTTTCTAAGTGAAAGACTATTTGAAGCAGCTGTTTTCCTTTATTATTAGAGATAATTATACTGTCACAACAGCGGAATATCAACTTTTCGCATGTCTGGTTCACCTGTTTATAGAGTGCTATCCAACTGCAGACACGCCAGATGCGCCCTGCCAAGGGTGATGGGGAGCAATAAGGCGCTCTGCGGATCTGGAGATTGCTCCGTTCCTGAGAGCAATCAACCACCTAGTCCATCCGAGAGCTGGCAAAGGCTTGGAGAAATGTTTTAGAAGAGGGAAAATCTTGCAGTGGACCCTTATGGCTCTGTCCTTGCTCCATAATTTCCTTCTAAGTCCCAACCATGTGGTGCTGTCTTGGTGAGAAGTACGCTGGCTTTTTTTCTCCAGCAAAATTTTTTCAGCGTCTACCTCTGCAAATTCTTGTTCGGCGAACAAAACACTAACCTGTTTGAAATCTGCTAAGCAATTCAGTCTGATGAGGGCTTGTGGCAGTAAGTTCCGTAGGCTCGTTGGTGTCTTCATGGGGTAACTTGTAACAGCAATACAATAATCGCTATTTCTATATCCATAGCCTAGATTTAAGAGAAAATGGACAAGACACTTCCATTTCTGTTGAGAAATGACTTACTGGTGGAATTTCAGGGATTATTTTACAGCGATAGATAAAAAGACAGCTGAAATACAGTTTTAGTAGATGAAAGACAAATGCATATGTGAAGGAACCGTTTCAATTTGTCATCTACCTAGTTAGGGTATAAATCAGGTAGAATTTTTCACAAGTGAGACCTGGGCATTGCTGTGCACCGTTCAGTTAAAACCTACTGAGTTTTACACTAATTTCCTTTTGAACCAAGTTTAAGAAAATAGCTATGTTTCTCTTTAAGCGCGTCTTCAAAACTTTCTGTGGTTATTGAGCTTGCAACATTATCTCGTATCTGGGGAATGCTAACCACGATAAACAAGGAAATAATCAGGGCCAAATGTGAGTTTTGGCAGTTGTTTTGGATTTTCAACATTTGGTACATTAGGGACGTGCACAGATCAGAATCCTGGAGGCTCTGTAAACATTGTAGTCCAGAAGCTAATATGTATTCTGAAGCTTTTATTTTCCTTTGTGAACATAACCTGGTTGCCAGTGATTAGTGGTTGCTGCGATTTCGTCTAGAAACCACTAGCTGCAGTTAAAAAGAAAAAAAAAAAAGTAATAAATTCACATATAGCAAAGTATATTAACAAAACCAGTAACTGTTTAAAGGCAGCACTTCTCTTTTGCAGCTCTACCTGAAATTGTCCTCTATGTGTCCACATCAGCGTGTGTGTGTACAAGCACAGGAGTATGTCTATGGCATCCTCAGCCGGTTGGGTCACCTGAGGCACGTTGCCGTGGTCTGAGCCTGGCAGGGGGATGCTCTCCGGCCACTCTGTGCGACAGCAGAGCCGGTCACCAGTGAACTGCCTGAAAAATTGATTTGCTGAAACCAGTGGTTTTGTTTTATCCCTGCTTTGAAAAGGGCTGAAGACATCTGGACCCTGCTAGAAAGGAACAGGTCAGACAAGAACTGTGTTCAACACAAGAGAAAAATTATACAGTTCTTGTCTCAAGTACGTAATTTGCCTGGTGTGACCTGAAGAAGCCTCTGAAACCCTTCTCTGTCCTCCTTTATAAAACCAGGATTAAAAGTTGAGCTGTGTTAGCAAATGGCTTCTTCTGTGACCTACACAATACTTAGTGCTGACACTCAAAATACTGTTTCAGGTAAACTGGGGCCAGTTACGGCCCAGTGAGATAAAATATTTGTTTTCTTGGACTATGTTGTTTCTTGAATGAGAAATGTGTAAAACGAACTATAAAAAGCAAATTCTCTTCTAAAGGATAACGCCATTGCAAACTGAAAACTCAAAAACCCCCCAAGCCCAAGTTGTTTTCAAGGTAGTGAACTCAGAGTTGTCGGTGAGGTATTATTACACTGAGAGCACCCAGACCACGCGCTTTGTTTTCCCACATTTCTGAGCAGGGGTAAGAGCGGGTTTACCTTAGACTTTTCACCAGGAACATGAGAATAAGAGACCATCCAGGCTCTGTGCCCTCACAGCACCAAGTGAAAGGCTGTGTGCGCTACTTGCGACTGTGACATCTTCTAGGCAGCACCTGGATCCCCATAAAAGCTTATCTCCATTTTGACTTATCCGCTAGACTGTGCTCTAAAGAGGAAAAAAAAAATCACATGTAAAAGAGTTATATTTACACAAAGGCAGCATTGGAATTAGCTTGTTTTTATTGTCATTTGAATGCAATGAGGAGGCTAACTTATCTACAAGAAGTCAGCATTATTTCACTAAATCGGCTCTCAATTGATTGCATCTTGTAGTATTAGGTCCATCTTTCTCTTTTTCCATTGTCATCTCTTTTGCAAGTCAATGATCTATCCTCTGATTTTTACGAGGCTGCGAATCCCTACACTTCTGTTATTTACCAGTCATCTGAAACTCCCACCCACCACTTATTCTGTTCTACGTGTTGAACTCACAACTACCCAGCATATATGTCAAAATAGTTTTTCACATTTTCTTTAAACAGCAGCAATTAATCGCTGTAGTTCTACGCATTCCAAAAAAGCCTAGGAGGTATAAACTGAGACTTACTCACGTTTGCTATGTGTACGTGGCAGATTGTACTGACATCTTAGCAACAAAATTAATTGAATCTATTTCTTAACTGCTTTTCACTATAGAAGGAATACCTGGATGAGAGGAATGCCTTCTGGTTAATACGATGTACTTAGTATTTTCTGTGTTCAGTATTGCTATTATTGAAAAAATAATATTCAAGATAATACGATACTGATGTATGTGAAATGGGTGCCTTCGTCGTGCTGTTATGTCAGTACAATTAAGGCCTATTGAAAAAAAATTAACAAACCTGTTGCAAAGTAATAATTCAGATTAATATTCCACTGTGTGGCTTTTACGACTCAGGGTTTCTAGGATACTCAAGTGCATGAATTTAATATACAAACTGATAGTGCAGGTTGGGGAAACACGTCTATACACTTACTGTCATTCAGGCTTACGAATTTCCCCGAACAGTGCATGGCTTGCGTAGGAGCTAAACATGCCGACCAGCAGCACGTACACCTGAATCCTGGAAACGGTGCAATTCCCAGGCCCTGGAAGGTTTTCTAGCCATTCACTCTGATTCCAGCCAGCTGCCGGAGACACCGGCTCTCTGAGACCGTGAACTTCAGCTGCTGAAACTACCGCACAACTTCAGCTTTTTTTCTATCTGTAATCACTGGAGCGCTGTACACGGGAAAGACATTTAGATGATGAAAGGATCCTGTCTTTTGAATTGGCAGTATATTTAAATAGAAAGAAAGCAGAAAATTAGTTTTCCTCTGGTCTTTGTTGTGTATTTTCTAAGAGATAGTTACATTAAAGGAGCAATATGCCTTAAGGCCTGAGATGAGAGCAGGGCTCCGTTGTGCCAGTCTCTGCAGGTGCCCACACAAGAGAAACAGGCGTTGATTTTTAATTATTCCCCCCCACACCCCCCTGAAGATAAATAGTCACACCAAAAGGGCAGGAGGAAAAAAGAATATATAGAGAGGGGAAAACCTTCCTCTGGGGATAGTGGCAGAATCGGGAATGGAGACCATGGGATGGACACTCTTGGCCACCAGCACACCAAAGGGTTCTCATGACCATAAGAGCTGGGGAAGCTTGTGAGCATGGTCGAGCTGGGCTTGGTTAGCAGCTCTGCCAACTCCTCAGCTCTGCGCCATGGAAGATAATCTGGAGCTCTGCTCTGAGCCAATACTGCTAGCAAATGTAGGCTTTCCCACCTCCTTAGCTCCACTTAGGATTCACACAGGTGCCGTCTCCCTTTTGCAAAAACCAATAGCTGAGCCCTGTCTTTGTGGGCTCCTGGAAGGAACCTGGTAGCTCCAAGGGTTGTGGTTTCAGTGAGGGTGTGCTGGGGTTTGCTGAGGTCTCACAAGGAATGCTGCAGGGCCAAGAGCTAAATGGGGATGTCCCTCTTCATCTACGCCTGTGACTGGGTGGCACGGAGGTGGTACCACAGGTCTGCAGCCATCAGCCCTGGAAGTCCCTCAGACCCAGAAGGTATGGAGGCAGCAGTTAGGATGGCTACGTGGGAGGACATTTCTCATAAAAATTGCTCGTTACCAGGATGTATCTAGAAAAGGAGATTTTTATGGCCAACCGGCATTTTCTAGCAATAAACAGTTCATCAGAACATTCCTGATACACCCTGTTTGTGGGATTTAACCTTCTTAATCAGAATGTCTTGTTCTTCCATGTGATTCTGCAAAATGCTAAACTACTATTTAATTTTGTTTTTGTAATTCCACTGTAAACCTTTCCAAAAATCCTAAGCAACAAAAAGCCAACAAAGCAAAACAGCCCTATGCTGTTTTCATTTAAATATTTCTTAACCAAGCAGATTTCCAGTAAGTAGAATCCAGAATTATTTTGTTTTAGGAAAGCAAAACAAATCCATGAGCTAAATAATCTCTCATTTTCTCCTCCATTTATTTTTTTTTTTAAATGACTGGGAGAAGTATTAAACCTTGCATTTTCCCTACAATGGAAAGGAGTTCAACCATTTGGAGGAAATGTGTTAAGCTGATGGCAACGGATTGTACTGACATTTGCATAAAATAATCTATGTACATACATTTCAGGGTAAAAGTGGAGCCAAAACATAAAAAAAAATCCAAACTGCTTATTCGATGTTTCTGAGACATAGATATCTTTCAGTATCCACGCCATTTGTCAGCGTGTTGAGTTTGTATATTTTATTTTTATGGAGCTGAGAACGTATGAGCCAGAGTAGAAGAATTTGTTTTCAGCAAGGAATTTGTTTCCTAATGTAAGAGTTCAAATCCTGTCACCCTACTGACCATCAGACAGGATCCAATTAATGTTATGTTTATTCAGTGTTCAGAATGAGTGAAAAAAAAAACAACAAAAAAAGACAAAAAGAAGACAAAAGGAATCTTCTGGCCTTTTTCAACATGTGAACTCTATCTTCCACTCTGATATTCAAATAAAGTAACAGTGGATGTTTAAACAGAGATTTCAATCCCAAACACTCCTCGCCTGTTTGTTTAATTACATTTCTGGAAGGTTACAGCTCTCCAGCAAATCTGGGCTCGTTTTTTATAGGCTTCTTGAATTCTCTACTTTCTTTGACCCTGCTGTCTTCGATTCAACTCAGTTATTCGATACAGAACAAACCCAGTCACCCCTGCTGAAGCCGTACCAGCTTTGCTCATGAAGTCACCAGGGACTGAGTAGTACATTCAAGCTTTTCCTCTTTATTTTCTCATTCTGAACTTTGCGTTACCGCTCACAGCAGTTCTTAAACACACACCCTGACATCTGGAAGGTGGTACTCATCACTGAACGCTGTGCAATATACGACAAGGTGACCCACTTAGTGGATGAGGGAAAGGCTGTGGATGTTGTCTACCTGGACTTTAGTAAAGCCTTTGACACCTTTCCCACAGCATTCTCCTGGAGGGACTGGCTGCTCGTGGCTTGGATGGGCATACTCTTCGCTGGGTCAAAAACTGGCTGGAAGGCCGGGCCCAAAGAGTGGTGGTGAATGGAGTTAAATCCAGTTGGTCACAAGTGGTGTTCCCCAGGGCTCAGTATTTGGGCCGGTTCTCTTTAATATCTTTATCAACAAGCTGGACGAGGGGATCGAGTGCACCCTCAGTAAGTTTGCAGACGACACCAAGTTGGACGGGAGTGTTGACCAGCTGGCAGGTAGGATGGCTCTACAGAGGGATCTGGACAGGCTGGATCGATGGGCTGAGGCCAATGGTGTGAAGTTCAACAAGGCCAAGTGCCGGCTCCTGCCCTTGGGTCACACCAACCCCATGCAGCGCTACAGGCTCGGGGAAGAGTGGCTGGAAAGCTGCCCGGCAGAAAAGGACCTGGGGGTGTTAGTTGACAGTCGGCTGAATATGAGCCAGCAGTGTGCCCAGGTGGCCAAGAAGGCCAACAGCATCCTGGCCTGCATCAGCAATAGTGTGGCCAGCAGGACTGGGGAGGTGATCACCCTGCTGTGCTTGGCACTGATGAGGCCCCACCTGGAATATTGTGTTCAGTTTTGGGCCCCTCACCCCAAGGTAGACATTGAGGGGCTGGAGCGTGTCCAGAGAAGGGCAACAAAGCTGGTGAGGGGTCTGGAGCACAAGTCTTGTGAGGAGCGGCTGAGGGACCTGGGGTTGTTCAGCCTGGAGAAAAGGAGGCTGAGGGGAGACTTTCTCACTCTCTACAACTACCTGAGAGGAAGTTGTAGCCAGGGGGGCTCGGTCTCTTCTCCCAAGTAACAGGTGATAGGAGAGAAGAAAACGGCCTCATGTTGTGCGAGGGGAGGTTTGGATTGGATATTAGGAAGAATGTCTTCACCAAAAGCGTTGTCAAGCATTGGAACACACTGCCCAGGGAAGTGGTGGAATCGCCATCCCTGGAGGCATTTAAAAGACAAGTAGACGTGGTGCTGAGGGACATGGTTTAGTGGTGGGTTTGGCAGTGTTAGGTTGATGGTTGGACTCGATGATCCAACCTAGACGATTCTGTGATTCTATATAGCAAGCCCCTCCGTTTGTGACCTTACCTGACCTCAGCTCTGCTCAGGGCCCTGCCTGCTCTCATGTATAGTGGTGGCAGGTCTGCACATACAGATCCTCCCCAGGTCAATCAGAGCTGTGCCCTCGTTTCTTTTACTGCTATTTGCTTCTCCTGTCATAGGCAAAATCCCCACCACCTCCTGAACAGTCCCTCAGTACTGAATAATGGAGGGATGACCTGCAGAAATATCCAGAATAAATGTAAAAAAAAAAAAAAAAATAAGTCACACTTGGACGTCTTTAGGTTAAATTCTCTGATGGGATGAAACACACTGTGACAATATCTATGGTGTTCCTCACCAGCAGTTCACTGGATTGATTTCTTTTTAGGACATTAAACATGAAAGCTTGCTATCACATTATGTGCAGATACTTCATGCTCGCAATTATACCTGTATTTCAATATAATTAAGTTCACTAGCCCTTCATATATTTTTCTTCTTTATTCATTTGCATGGGGCTTATCACATCATCCTGGGTGTCTTCCAAAGGTCCTTACAGTTCCATGGGAAGGGAAACCCTTTTATGTTAAAAACATATATCTAGATCTTTGTAAATGGTATATCTGTTTCCTGCTGAGGTCTCAGTAAACTTTCTCAAATACAGTCTATTAGCATTTTAATAACATACTCGCTCTAGGAAGTCGTTTTGTTTCACTGGCCAAATAGGAAAATATTCTGTATTTGCAAAACACTGATTCGGTGCCATTTACCCATCAGATATGATCCGCATCACACGGCAAGTCAGACCGTCATAAACATTAACAAGAAATAAATAGCTATCAAATGATATACAAACCTCTGCTTACAAATCCATACACTGACACCTTTAAACAGTTTCACAGTCTTCCACTCTATGCTTATATTTGAATTGCAAACATTGGTAAACGTTGACGTCTCAATACTTACAATGCAATTTAACACCTCACTGTAGGAGCATACACGCATTTTTAAAGCAAGTTGAATTTTTCTTTTTTTAATCTCCTGGGCAAATGTTCTCCCCCAGATTGTCTTACTATCAAATATTTTATACTCGTGAGATCATTTTGATTCCCCTTTGCCCACACAGGGAAAGACTGTGTTCAGTGAAAGACCGCCCAGGGAACTGCCTCTATCTGATTCCTTCTGGAAATGGATACGGAAAGGGAAATTCTTCAGTTCTTGCCCCATTTATCAGTATCAGGGCAGAGATCTCTTTTGCCCAGCCTCAGCCTGCTACAGCCCTGCTCTTGGGTGCAGATAGCCGACGAAGAGTGGTGGTTTTGCAGCCATAGACAAAACAGGACACATCATTGGTTTTGTCGATACAGTCTGTGGTAGAAATCGTAAAGGTTGCATTCATTTCTTGGAGTGTCTTTGTTTCAGACCTATCCAACGAATAAACGGTTTTGTTTCTAGTCTGAGCAAGATGAGCATATGTGGAAGAGCCAGAAATCCCTTTTGCTTTCCTGTGCTCCAATAGCACAGAGCCCTACGCTTTATATATGATTTAGAAGATGAATCAAAACTTTGTTTTCCTGTGTCTCTAATTGGTATGAAAAGATATAATTTCTATAGAAAAATACAAGTCTTCCTCTTGCACTCCGATTCCCCCAGCTCAGCTCTGCTGTAGGCTACACTCAACCTTGAATCGATAGCTGAAATAGAAAGGTCCTAGAAACCATCAAAGTAACAAGTTATAGTTTGCAAAAATGACAAATAACTTTGTCCTAGCAGAACATGGAAACAACTTTACAAGCAAAGCAATAAAAAAATGCATTGTTATTGCTTGAATATATTATAATCCTCATTTGAAAAGAATCTCAGTCTGGTTTGAAATCACTCTGTGCATATGTTGCAGAAAGTCTAGAGACATTTTGTTCTTTATTAATGAAGCATGAAGAAAATGGTACTGAGCATATTTTGTTAGAAGTTTCAGCTTCCTTATGTATGCTATACATTAAGTCTTCCCTAATTAGACTTTTGTAAATTAAAAGGCTCAAGGGAGGCAAGCACACATGACTATTTCTATCGTCGCATTGGTTTTTCCCCAAAAAATATTCTCTGTTATTTGGCACACTTTATCCTGAGATCATCCTTCTGGCAGCTGAGTGGAGACAGGAGAAGGCTTGTGAAACAAAGTGATCTGTTTGCTTGCAAATATGGAAAAAATAGTGGAAAGTGTGCACGTGCTGAGGCTAAAAAAGGTGGTTTCTTGCTTAGCCCTACCTATAAATGCATGAAGAGGGGTCCAGGACCTCTTAGGCCCTGCACACTTGGCCATGGCGTGTGTCAGTGGAGGCGCTTGGGAAGATGTCCTCCACCCTCGTGCGAGCCAGCCCAGTTCCTGCGTGACAGCGGGCAGATCTTGCCATGTTGGTGAGTCTTTTCTTCCTTTCCCAAAGTGTCAGCTCTTCAGGATCACCTCTGCAGTCTCTGAGAGGGGCTGCTAACGCTCGGCTGAGTCCCTCCAGACCTCTCCTTTGCTGAAAGGACCCCCAAGTCAAATACTGAGGGTTTGGCCTCGAGACAGAAACCTAACTGATCAGAAAGCTAGTAGCTTTGCCCCTGAAGAAGCCAGCGTATTTCTACTGTTATTCCTAATGGGTTTTGGGGGTGTAACACTAAAATAATGAGAGATTTGACATGATGCAGGTCAGGCCGATATTATAGCCAGCAGTTATAATTTGGCAAAGAGAAAGCTCTGTAGCACGGTAGTTTGGGGTCCAGTTTCAATCCATAAGAAACGTTTTGGGGGTGCAAAAGTCTCTTCAAGAAGGCAAAACTTTCCCACCGCGCAAGCACCGGGAGCTCGGTGCAACGACAGACGCCAGAGCGGCGCAGGAGCAGGTTTCCGGCTCCCGGGGGTTGAGGCACTGGATAAACGTCAGATCGCTCATACAGGCGGAACCCCGCACAGGAACGGCAGCGGCACCTTGGCTGGAAGGAGACAAGTCACTAGTTTTCCGGTTGGAGAAATGACAAATGGAGGGTTTCAGAGTGCGGAGAGGTGAGGGGCAGGAGGAGGTGGGCGACCTCCAGACCAGCAGCACTGTCCCCTCTTCTCTGGGCATCAACGAACTGTCTGGAACTGCCACGTGTGGTCTGTGTGCTTTTCTGTTCAACAGGTAATCCCCAGAAGCTTCCGCCTGTGTTTATAATTCAAACTATAATGAAAAAGGAAATTAAAGTCTTTCTAATTTATCAAAAGAATAAAAATTGCATTGAGAAAGGGGGGGGAATTTTTCCCTCTTTTGGGATTTGAGAAAATTAGTCCTGCAATATTTTTTCCTGAAGAAAGGGAATATTAGATATATTAACTTAATTCTTTTGTCCTTCCCTCTTCAATGTTCTAAATTCTTTGCGTTTAGGAAAAAAAGGGTGCTATTCAACTCTTAAACTGACACCATTTCTCATTTTGTTGTATTTTAATGCATGTTTTATTTGTTCTGCAGAATATTTTTCTCAATAAGAAAAACAGGATTCTTATAGCTAAAAATAACCGTTCTATAAAAAGCAGCAGAAAGAACACACAACTGACCCGTGTGAAAAATCTTTATGTGTGTGAGAGGCAGGGGTGTGCATGTATATATTTTTATATATGAGATATGTTTTAACATTCTAATCAAGCTAGCACTCAATGTTTGTAACTGCAAACTTTTTTCAAATATTGTTGGCTGATAAAAATTGAAAATTATTCCCTGAAAAGGGTGGAAGTTCAGATACCTAAGTGTTTGGTGGTTTACCACACAAGAGAATTTTAGGGCTGTGGGGTTTAAAATTGGTTATTCCTCTTCCTCCTATGTGTTTTCTGGCTCTTTAATTCAGACAACTGTTGCTTTCATTGTTTATCATGTGGAGAATATGGGAATACAACGTTTGGCTTTGCAAGAGTGGGATGCTGGCGCTCTCGCAGCATCAGGGCTGCTGCTGCCTCCGGCTCAGGCACCCCTGCGTGCAACAACCCCGGGGAGCTCGGATCCGCGTGTACGAGGGAGTGGGAAAAGCAATTGTTATCCCCACTCGGCTGTCAGCAAACTGAGACACTGACAAATTAAAGGACTTGCCCAGAGGAAATTTGTAGGAAAACTGAAGCTCGAAGCCAGTTTTCCTGAGGCCAGAACCGATGTCTCTGCCACAGGGGCTATCAGCAACCGTCAGGAACCAGCACGACGTGTAAATAATTCTGGTATTTACTTCCTCAGTGAATTGGGCCTGGGGAAGGAGCGATCTTCCTCCCCAAGTGCCCCAATCTGCTTTATTTTGTTGCGTTGGGATTTTTGGAAGGCGAGGAGGAGTGAGGAAGGGCAGTTAAGCAGCGGTATCAGCCACTAGTAGAGGTGTTAAGTGGGCTGCGAGAATTACCCACCTTAATAAAACAACAGAAAGACTCTTCAGGCTGAACACAGAGATGGTGACGTGTCTGTCTTAGCAGTCCCGTGGCCAGGCTCTAACAGCTTTTTGTGGGTGACCTCTACATTCTGACTGCTGAAGGAGATGATAGTGGCTGCTGGTACCCCCGGCGACAGAGGGGACGTTACTGGAGGAGAACTGGGCACTAAATCAAAAGGACGTGACCCGCTAGAGAAGAGCTTGGCTGTTTGACATGTCAGCGGGGCGGTCCGAGGCAGGATGGGGCTAGGGCATTGGGCTGGCTGTTGCTTCAGGTCCTGTCACCAAGAAGGTATGGGGCCAAATCAGCACGTCTTGGAGATAATACACAAGACTTGATAGGGCTGCTATTTTTACGAGGCAGTTTTCAGGAAACAGAGCCCACTGATAGGAAAGAGATGAAAAGTATCATAGAAATTTAGTACATATAATCAAAACTTTTATTTCCTCATTTTGGAGCTCTCAATTTATGACCAGAGCTGCCAGGAGGAGGACAGCAGCTCTGCACATGAAGTGACCTTTGCAAACTTGGCTTTGAAAGTTTGCCTTCAGAGGGTATGGAAGAAATTCCCCTCTTCCGCTTCTTGGAAGGAGGGAAGGATGTTCTCTGATGAGCAGTATTTTGTCAAGAGGCTCCTTTCCTTTGTGCCAGGTCAGTATTTGGCAACCTGATTCTCTGGCCGGTCTTACCACAGGGCAGCAGGAGTGGTTGGGCAGGAGAGGGACCAAACAGAGGGATTGGCACCCCTTGGTTGGCAAAAGCAGAACTGTCACCGGTCCTCTGGTCGCTGGCTACCGTACTTACAGAGGTCTGATTCCCTGCAGATTTGAGTTGCTTCTTTCTATCGGGCTAAAGTCAGGCGTGATTCAAAGCTACAGCCAAGCAACTCAGTTATTTCCCCCAAAACACAAGTTTTGAGTGGGCAGAAATTGTGCTCAGGTTTGTGCTGAACTAAGCAGAAAGCTTTAGTCAGAAGAAAACGTGAATGAAGGCATGAGGGTTCATTTAAAAATGAAGCACTTTGAACTTTCCTTTTGAGGAAACATTGAAGGCAAAGTGAACCAAGATCAAATCAAAAATCCCACAAAACATCAAGCTCCACTTTGGGTTCAACATGAAAGTATTTTTTAAGATCTTGTGGAAAAGTACGATTTGCTTTAGGGCAGCCCAAAATCTACAGCGGTCCTCCCCCACAGTCTCGATCCAGCCACTGGCTCAAGAAACCAGCTAGCAACGTTGTTCAGCTCTTGGCGAAAGTCCCTCCACTAGTTCAAGTCCACTTGTTCACATGCAAAAAATACCTGAAAACAGCAATTTCAAACAGACATCCAGGCTTGCTTCAAAAAGATCATAATCAGGGCCTTTTGCAAGAGCTCTCATGACACTTTCTATAAACGTTGGGTCTTTCCATCGTGTTTCAAGGGCTGTTTGCAGCCTTTGGGCACTTGCCTTCAGCTACGTGCCATCAGCAAAACCCCATGGAGGTCTAAAAGCACAGGATTACCTGGAGCTGTCCTATTCTCAAGGGCAAAATCCCAGGTTAGAGCCAACTGCTCCAACATGCCTGGCTTTGAGAAGTCAGAAGGGGCAAGAGCTTTTAATAGACATCTCTGAAAACTGGGCTCAAAACCCGGGAATGAGACCTCTGATCCATATGAACCAATTGGGATTTGTCCCTGATTTCCTCAGGTTTGGGCTCTTGTCCTTGTTCTTTGCATTTATGTTGTGCTCTTTTCCACAGGCCAATAATCCATCAGGCTTTCAGGCATTTTAAGCACAAGCTTAAATTTGAGCATATTCATTCTCCAGCTGAAATACTTCTGTTCTGGCGGCAGGAACCTGTCTTTCGACCAAAAAGAATAAACAGGGATGAAAGAATAATGCTTTTGATGACTTGAAACATTTTAGCGCTTATGCCGTTTTTCAGACCAGCTTCTAAGATGTACGCATTCACGTTGTCTTTCTATCTGTCTGTCAGTCCTTCAGTAATACGTTTAAACCCAATAGCTGTTTTCAGCTACATTTGGCAACGGAACTGTGTTAAGTTCCTACAGCTTTTGTGAAAATAGGCAGCTGGCCTTAGGCAAGAAACTCTATTAATTCCCAAGAGTGGAAATGGTTAATAAGTTCACTTTTTCCACATATCAGAGGATATGGAAACTGAATTACTTTAGCTCCGTTGCTTTCAGAACTATTTCATCCTTTAAACAATGCCAGTGAAGGTCTGGACTCATTATTCCTGAATTTTCTCTTCCACGGCTTGTGTTAATCAGCCCATCTCCTTTGCTTCCAGTGAAACCACATCCACGTCCACCAGCTGAGGATCCAGCCATACCGTTGTGGCGGTCAGCAGATACTAGTGTTTCCCCTCTGCTTCCACCCAGCCGGCGTTGAGGGAAAACATGGGGATTCTCTCCCCGTTTGGGTCCCCCCCAGGCTACAGAGTGATGCGACCTGCCCCGTGGCTTTTCTCCTTTGGGCTGGAAGTGTAGCTCTTTCCAGTCTGGCTTCGCAGAGAGCTCGTGTCCTCGCGGCGCCGGGCACGCCTGCCACAGCGGTCCCTGCAGGCAGAGGAATGGGACACTGCAGGCTCCTCCAGGCACCGGGAGCCAGAGCGGGCGGCGGAGGTGGGTCTGCGAGACTCCGGGCATCGTCCGCCTGCACAGCTCCGTCTCAGTGCTCGTACGCCGCTTCTAAATGTTTGCTGCTTCTGTACAGAGCTTAAAAGCAAAAAAACAGCCCCGCCAACAAAAAACACCAACCGTGGAGATCCTTGCGTCCGTAGTTGAAAGCCTCTGTCGCAGCACGTCCAGGGAGAAACCACGGTGAACATGCCGGTGGCGTGGCTGAGCCGTAGGATGCTGGCTGCCCCCGGAACAGGGCACAGCACAGCTGGAATCGCCCCTGTCCTGGCGGGAGATGCACATGTGGATGAGAGCGTGTGAGTGAAAACGCACCTGCAGGGATAAAAACATCTGAATAAAGCTGTTAACTTACAAACAAACGGAACATTGAACTCACCTAAACGTGACATAATAGAGAAACAGTCAGGGACCATATCGGCATTCAAGTGGCTATTTTTAGCTTGTATTTATTAATTGCATAGGAGTTAAAAAAGTAGGTGTAATTACGAAGACAAATGCTCTTGGTAAGTGGGATAAGCTTTTTCTGCATGTTGTCTCCTTCAGAGGAACCCGTACATTTATACCTAGCATTTTTCTCAGAACACAAGGGTAAGCTCACTAAACAGGTAGTAATTGGTATGAAATGGGCAGCCAGTTCAAGCTGAAAGCGCTTGTACCTGCTTCCCTCTTCATTATGATTTTTGCGTAATGTCGATTGCAGAAGTGCAATAGCCTGACAATTTACTTGATTAAAAGTGACATTGTAAATATAGTCAAAGGCAATTTGTATCAGAAACTATTTTTGATAAGAAGGTTGTCATCTGTAATGTTATTAGCCTTTATGAGATGAAAGACAATGAAACCCTAATTTGCATATAATTCAGCTTAGTATTTTTTAATAAGGTTTTGTGTATTATCCAAGCACGGTTTTTGATTTGCGCAGATGGAACCAAGAGCTGGAACATTTTCAAAAAATGCAAATGTAAGGTTTGTATTTTGGGCTGGTTTCACTTTTCATTTCAACAGCATTCATGCGGGCAGGGACAAGGAAAGCAGAGGTCAAAAATAAAATATCCGTGAGCTACATAATGCCCTCAGACCATGCTCAGGTCTCCCACTGATTGCACTGTCTCTCTCCCGGCACAGGAGTTATTGAGCCAAGATGCAGAATGTATATTGCTGTCCCCAAGGCTATGTTCATATCAATCTTTTTTGGTTTGGTTTTTGTTGTTTTTGTGATTTTGTGCGGTTTGTGTTTGGTTTTTTTTTTAAAAAAAAG
The DNA here is from genome assembly GCA_008921705.1 of Burhinus oedicnemus. Lineage (NCBI taxonomy): Eukaryota > Metazoa > Chordata > Aves > Charadriiformes > Burhinidae > Burhinus > Burhinus oedicnemus. Next base: position 523,025 of record VFFE01007645.1, on the reverse strand, counting down.
CCAACTAAAACACACCCCACCCCCAAAAAAACCAAACCTGAACAATCCAAAACAAATTCATGTGCACACTTCAGAGACTCAGCTGTTTCAGACAACAGTCCAGGTTCTCAGCATCACCACGAAGAACTAAGAGTTAGTCCTATTCCACGTACTCTTGTAGAGACTGGAACAAGCAATATCCTCATCTCTGAAAGTGGTACTTGTGGGGCTGCGCAGAAACTGCCTTTCTGTTACTCCCTTATCAGATTTGCTGTGTTTATTAGTCCAAGGACATTTTTCCCCAACTGCCAGCACTTCTAATCAAATTGAAAAATATTAAAATCACACTAATGGACCTGACATTGGTTTTCATGTCTGAGAAAGGCACTGCAAAATCCCTCTCTTTCTTCTTCTGCTGGGTTGACTTGGCAGAGGTAAAAGGCATAAAACCTCCCTGCCGCCAGGAATATCAGATAATTCCGTTCCAGTTGTACACTCTGGAAGTGCACAGCATACATATACATACTCAAGAATTCAGACATCCACATCAGTAAAGAAAGAATAAATCCAATTTTCCATGGCATAACAGGTTACTTACTCTGGAACAAGTTATTGAATTGACTCACATTGTTTCTCCACTCCCTGCAAAACCAGTCTGGGAAATTAATTGTATATAAATATACAACAAAAATACAAGAAAAAACAACCAAACAAAAGAGCTCCATTCTTTATGTTTGAATAGATAAGCCAACATCTAAAGGATGCTCAAGCCAACATGTAAAAGATACCCAAGGAACAGATCTACAAAGGAAGCGAGGACCCCTGTTACACCTTTTCCCGGCTCCAATCACACTTCCGAAGAGGCTGTCACTATTGCCTTCGCTGTTTTCTTTGGGGAATGCCTGTCTCTCACAACTGGCGGTGTGAGATGGATATCCCGCTTACACACAACCACAGGACAGGTGTGAACATCCTCACTATCGGCCGTATCAACTGTTCTGACCTGTGCAGGCATTTGAATCCAGCCCTTCACATGATTCCTGCTGTGCACGGGATTTGCTTGTGCAACTCTTCCAGTGCTCAGGAAAAATGTTTTGTTTCTCAGCAGGGCTGCAGCCTGGAGAAGCTGTTTTGGAGAGCGACATGGAGGGGAGGACTCCAGCCTTTTAACGGAGAAATAAACTGATTATTCCTGGAGTGTGTAAGTACTCGAATGAAGACCCCTTGGTGACATATGTCTATAGAAATCGGTTTGGAAAGACTTCCCATAACACAGATTTGTCGTCAGGTGCCATTCTCATTTCTTTTATTCCTCTGCTCTTTCACTCTTCATAAACCTAGCCAGCAACTTCACCAATGCAACTGAACCTGTGACCCATCACCACCTGCCTGCTTAGAAGGAAAAAATAAGTGAGACAGAAAGTTTCTCCTCATTTCCCTTGTCCCTATCCTCTCCACATTCTCCTCTTACATCAGCACTGCTCTGTGCAAGTGTCACTGGTTGGAGGGGGAATCGGGCACCAGCATGTCTGAATTTAGGTATGAGTTTGGTAGGACATAGGGGAATGGCAAATTCAGCAACGCAGGATGAAGCAAATAATAAAATGAGCAAATGCAGAAGACAGACTGAAAAGGGAGCAATGCCTGATGCTAAATATGCACTTAAAATCGGTGGGGGAAAATGTAAATATTACTAAACAGCTGCTGCTGGACTGCAAATACAATGTCCTGTGAGAACAGCAATGAGCACCTCTTCAGTACACGATTCCAACATCACCACCTGTTGTGGTCAGGGAGGTTGAATTAAAACCTGAACAAGAGGGAAAATGACTACTTAGTATGCCCAGATTTCAAGGCACTGAGGAAGGATAATTTCCAAGTCATGTCTGCTGGGCAGAGACCAGGAAAGAGAGTCTGTTGGCAAGACAGTGTTAGTTCCTCAATTACAGTCCCAGGGGAGATGCCTCCAGCCTTTTGGTTGAGCAGAGCAGTCTCAAAATGTCATTGCCCATGATTGCTAAACGCGGCACGCTTCACAACCATCCCCTGAATTTCTGCTCTATTTTTATCTTGGGCTGGTTGCTTCCTACCCCTGATATGAATATTGAAACGGAGTGATAACAGGGTGAGCTGCAATATACGTTGGGAATGCTGAAAGGGATAAAGGTGGGTTAGGAGCTTGGCTGGGGCAGGGGGGAACTGTAAGAAGCAAGGTGATGCTGAAGTAGCTGGGAGTGAAGATGGTGGCGCAAAGGAAACCAAAGAGGAAATTCAGGCTGTTCACACCCAGAAAAGTTGATTGCCAGCAAAGAGGATGGCACAGGGTGGATTGATAATAGAAGACCACTGAGAGACTGGATTGATGGCTGAGCAAGGCAGCTCATTTTGGGGTTGTCACAAACACAAGACGGATAGAGCATGGAAATATTTATCAGTCAATGTATTATTTTGGGAAATTGTGAGGGAAAATGATAGACTATGGGAAGTTAATTTATTAGAGGGGGCTGGAGAAGAGGAGGAATTGGGGTGGAAGATGTTGAGTGCCAGAACCCACCTGAGCAGTAGAAATTAAATTAATAGGGTTTGGAAGGAGGAAGAGTTGGAAAGAGGTGGAGTCAGAGGAAGGTATCAGCAATATGGGAGCAGCGCAGTTAGGCAACCAACAGAAAAAGAGTATTTGGGAACAAAACCAGTAATCGGTAGAATACTGAAGATGGAAGAAGGAAAAATGGTAAACACAGGAATTGTCACGAAAACATGGAAGGTAGAAAATGTAGGATGAAGCTTGGCAGATATAATAGTTGAAGATTTTATCAAAAGAAGATGCACTGGCAAAGGAGACGAGAAGCTCACTACAGAACACTTTTTTCGTATCTATTTGTTTTTGTGTTTTAAGAAAAACAACAAAGCAAAATGGAAAAAAAATAAGCTTTTAAATGTCATGGCTGTTTAACAGAATGGTTGGGACATTATTTTAATAAAATACCATGTCCTTGTAAGGGTATTTGCTGAAATCTCAAAGGTACTTATATTGTATAGGACAGTAGCTTGACAGTCCTCATGGAGGAGAAAAAAAACTCTTAATTTTAAAATATGGAATTTAAAAATTAGAAGCTGGCCCAGATTTCTAAGACTACCTCCACACTGTAGTGTAGTATCTACTTTAAGAAGAGCTGAAAAGGTTTATTCAAGGGTTATGAAAATTATGTTCCCTTTAAAGTTATTTATATTTAAACACTCAAAAATCATTAGTCACTTCAAAAAATCTTGGCTACTTTTTGTATACTACATTTTTCTTTGAGTACTTGTGTATTATGCAAAATATACAGTGTTTCTGAGCCAAGGGCTTTTGGTATAAATTGAGTGGGTTCTAAACTAAAGCAGCATTATAAATAAATGTAATTTATTGCACATCTTACGCTTTCTCTCTTCCCTTCCAACCATTAGTCAAAAAAACCTAAAACACTGAGGATTGTGTGCTCCAGAGTCGGACCAAGGAGGACTCTGGACTCCTGCGTGAAAAGATTTCTTGCATTTCCACAATTCCCAGTTTGTATTTGCAGGCAATGGTACCGGGCATCTGGATCTCTGATCTTTATGGAGCCAGAAACTTTGAAGGCAGTGAATGGCTTCCTATCTGCTGGAAAATCATGCCCATTCTCGCTTCATGAATCTACAACAGACAGTGGGTTCCTTCATGGCAGTTCTGTTTATTCCATATATAACAAGGCTCTGTTGATTTTTGAGGCTCCCATTTACGAAGCCAGAGCATAACAAGATCTTTCTTGTCGCTTAGATCCTCCCTCTCAAAGGAGCGTGTCGTTTGCACAGGAAACTCTGCAAAAGGAAAATAAGTGTCTCCCAAATTAGTACCTGTGGAGGGAGAAATGCCAATCCTCTCCATTAGCTCTGCAGCCTCCAGCCAAACTAAGTGCGTGTGATGTAACCACGGGGGTGGGGTGGGTTGACGGGGGTTTTTTGTGGTTTGGGGTGTTTTTTTTCTTTTTCTGACAGCTGAACTATCCTTCCATTCCACAGGCTATGAAGTGGCACGGAGTAAATATTATCCAGTAGTACTAGACAAGAAACAAAACAAGTAGAAATATCAAGAAACACACCCGTTTATAAAACACACCAGAGTGAACACACACTTGTCGCAGTACTGTGTGGTGGAGCTGTGCCTTCAGACCTCCTCAGCCCTTAAAAACACCCTCTTTCTTCCCAGAGTGAAGGTTCAGTTTGAGAGTTAATGTACAGCTCATGCACACACCCAGATGGAAACACAATACATTTTGATAACCATATGGTGCAACGTGAAAGATAGTCAACGATAAAGATTATAACAACACAGAAATTAATTTAGCGTTGAGCTTGATCTAGATCCCGCTAAAACCCAATGTGAGCTTTTTCAGTGACATTTGGGTCAGGTCATTCTGTGCTCTTCGTGTTTGACTTAAGATGGTTTTTCAAAGGTCAGCATAGCTGAGCATAAATAATAGATAGCCTTTAAGCATTGTGTCCCTTTAAATCGGCCTCCAAATCACCTTTTGGGATTTCAAGGGGGTTTTTTTACTGGTTTGCTCTACCTAAAACAATAATTAGATAATGCTCCACTTGCAAGTGCAATTTGTGCTGGCAGATAATGAATGGCGACGTGTTCCTCTGTGACTGACCAGGTGAGACAGACGATGCATCTGCTGAAGTGAAAATATAACATTTAAATATAAGATAAAGTACAGCAGATTATAGCTGGGCTGTGATTCTCGGGCAGTCTGTATTCTTTGCAACCAGGAAAACAGCCTTGCTTATCTAGAAAGCAGGTAATTTCTCCCCAGGTTTTGGAACACCAGTCATTTTCAGATGACTGCAGATCCTTCCTAAGAGCGAGGTGTGGTGATAAAAACACAGGCCTTCAAAAACAAGAGAGGAGCGTTGCACAGGTGAAAGCAATTGCCAATAAAGAAGCATTAGCTGAGTAAATATTACCACCCAGCTCCACTTAATTAAATGCTTTGCTAAACACATGCAGGTACTTTTATAGACACTAAACATGCAGGGGAATGCCAACTGACTTACTGGATTTTTATGCAGTATTTCCTGTTTTCGGGGCTGAAGTGTGTTAACAGGGCAGCTCTGCGGCACTTCCTTGGGACGTGCGGGACGCCGGCATTCGCCCACCACAACGCTGCTCCCCAGCGGCACGTGAAAAGCCCGGCAAGGGTGGAGCGATGCGTGGGTTTGCACAGCGCGAGGCTGATCCATCACTCCGGGGTCAGAGCTGGGGATATCTGCCAACTCCTCTAACCCAACGGCTGCTGTCAGGAGTCCGCGCCTCCCAACTTACCGGCTCATCCCGGCGAGTGTTGCCTTCGCCTTGCGGAGGAACAGCCAGACGCTTGAGTTTTGGTCCTGCCGCGCTCTCCCTGGGGACCACCCTGCCTGCGGTGGTTGCAACGACCGCAGCACTGCCTTTTCCCTGGAATCTCTCCCGGACACGGGTTCCCTCTCTGGTGTCGCCTCCCGCCTGCCCAGCCTCCCCCTACCAGCGCGGCGGCAGGTCGAGGGTTCAGGAAGGGTTGCCTTGGACAGGAGCCCGCTTTTTGGCTAAGAAAGATCGATTTGAACGGGTGTTCATCCGAGTTTAATGATCCTGGTTAGCTCTGCGCCGGGTGCCAAGATTGTCTCCTGACACCTCTGCGGGTATTATCGCTACGCGGAGGTAAAAGACGGCAGGAGAGATCCTCACATCCTCACTCAAAATGGAGTTTGCCGTCTGCCACCCCATCCCCGCTATTAACCACAGTTCACCCGTCTGCGTGCAGACAGCCTGCCACCCTTCCCGTGTTTCCAACACGAGGCGTTCGGAAGGTCATTGGTTATTCTTCTCCCTAAAGGGGCTTTGAGTTTTATTATGGGCATTTATTGTTCCTGAGGATTTCTAGATTTTATTACAGATGCTTGTAATCAACTTGCATACTATCTTCTGGCTCCGCAACTAGCAGGGTTTGCTCAGGCTGCCTGTTTTCAGAGAGCAGATCGTGTACCTGCCACCCAAAACACACCAACAAACTCCTCAGCAGGATCGGAACCTGCATTTCGGGGCGTCGTTTTCTGCAGCAACTTCAGTTTTCCATGTAGTCTCATTAATGCACATTTTGAAAACCTGCAGGGATGCCTGGACAAGCATTAGGAACCCCAGAAAACCCAACCTTTAGTTTTGTACTTGGTGTGACTCGACTTTTTGTCATCTATGATAAGGTGGTGAGACTAATTGCTGTCGGAGTTGAATTCATCGGAGTTCTGCAAAACATACGGATTTGTAGTGTGGCAGTGGAAAATGTTATGCTCTGTGTGCAAGCACTCACAGATTCCAGTCTCATCAAATCAGTGGTCCTCTTTAACCTGTAAGCTTTTCAAAGCTATTAATTTTTTCTAATTCCATATCTGTACACCAGGATCATGGTCCGTAGTGCTCGCCTTTCTGCAGCAGGGGTATGTTCAAAAGGGCGTCAGTATAGAAATGGTCCATAGGATTTGAGCACCAAAATTACTGTCTTTGAAATCTCTACCTCCCACCTTCTGCAGTTTTTTTTTGTGGATCATGGTGAAAGAAAGAAGGTATAACAGTCCTTTTTGATCCTGTCCTTTTTTTTTTTTTAAAAAAATCAACAGTTGCAAGTGATTTGCTCTGATTAGGCTCTCAAGAGTGCTTTATGTTACAAGATTGCTGGATTTAAAACAGGGGATGAATTTTCTGTGCCACTTAATCCCAGCAGAGTTCACATTTTGCTTTCTAATACTGAAAGACCCTGTCTCCCTCCCGAATCCGCTGTCGCTCCTGCTGCTGCGATGGCGGTCTGAGCATCAGGTGGGGACTACTGGGACTTCGCAGGACCGCAGGGGGTACTTTTGGAAAGTTAAGTCAAACCTTCATTCTTCTGAGGTGAGTACATCAAAATTCCCCGTAATTAATGGCAGATGGGATTTTTCAGCTATCGCATTAAAAGCGGTGAGGATCAGGGAGGTCTCTCCGGCTGCCGGGCTGCCCTTCCCGCAGGGCTGGCACGAAGCACGGCCGGGAGAAGGGCAGAGGAGAAAGCAGAAGCCCCCAGAGCAAACCGCCTGTCACGGGGCCAGCGGGGAGCAAAAGGAGGTTTCCCCGGTGGTCTGCAGGTGTACGGTGGGGGTGGCTGCAGTCCTGGGACAGTCTCGTGGCACTCCGTTCTGTACCCTGCCCTCCACCCGGCTCAAATAAAGCCCGTGGGCCCTGTGCGGTCTTTAATCCAAAGGGAAAGCTTCAAAACTTCAAACGTGCAGCCGGTGAAGTCCTTTGAGAGGTGACAAGTGACAGCGTGGGACTGCGCGCGTCGTTGTCCCGAAGGCCAGCAGCGCTGCCCTTCGCACCCAGGCTGCTCCAGGGAGGTTTAGTGTCTCCTGATAAATGACAGGCACTAAGAAACCTCTCCTGCCCTTCGCAGATACAACCAAGAAATTCCACTTAGCTTAAGCACGATATAATGGGGTTGTTATTCCCAGAGATTACCCTCAAAATACGCCTTTTAAATGGTTTGAAAGCGCACTGCAGAGAAGTCACCAAAATGGCTCGGTAATAAACAGGCATTTCTCAGCGTACACCAGAACAGGGAGGCTTAATTTCTCGGTGGTTAAATAGTGGCATTAGAGATGAGCTACTGCGTGATTTTGTTTGCAGGGTGAATGAATTTCCAAATATATTTTAACTGAGGAAGAGCTATCTCACCATTACTGATAAATAAATGCAAATGTTAGAGTCATAATCTTCTTTAACCAAATAATGCACAATAATTAAGTTTTAAATTATTGATGTTATAAAAGGCAAAACAGCTGCTAGGCACAGGAGTTTCCATGACTTCAGTACCGAATAATGAAAACTCCTTTTTTCCCCATTTTTGTCGAGTGCATTATTAAAATGCAATTCTTCAATTTTTTTTTTTCTTGTCTTTTGAACTTTGAAGTCTATTTGAGCAAAGCCATTGGGGAAAAGTTAATTAGATTGGGAAAGTTAGCTGGCGTATTTACCATTTCAGGGGACATACTGTATTTTTGCAGTGAGAGGTGAATTGAGTTTGCATTCAGGAGAGTAACCCAGGCAAAGTCAGCCCTGAGCAGCGGCAAACCACAGAGGCAAAATGTGGTTATTGAAAAATAGGTGCATGGCTAGAGAGGTTTATATTTTAATTTCATCTCTAAGACTAGTCAGTCTTTTTCTATATTGTTAAATAGCTATGAGAAGCCCACTTGGGTTGTTTCCGTGGAATAGCATTTCCTGTACAAGGAAAAAGAGAAAGTTTGGGGTACGGTGGCTTTTTTGTTGAGCGTAGAAAAACAGTAACGAGGCTCAGGAACTGGAAGCTGAGAGCGCACAAATTCAAACCAAATTAGATGCTTTAATTATGCAGCCAAGTACTGAAGAAAGGTCTGAACTCTCCATCCCTAGGTGTAACCCAGCAGTCCAGCCTGGGGGATCGAATGGCCCCCAGGGATTGTGACCGGGACGTGGGTGGGGCGGGAGGGATGTGGAGCATCCAGGCAGGAATACTATTTTAAGATTTATGGCTCAAAGCTATAGAGTTTGTGGCAGCTTGAGAAAGTGGGATGTGGGACAAAGCGTGATGGCGGGGCTGCGGCAGGGTCTCACCGGCTGCTTTTTCACGGACCCGCAAAGGTGCTGGTGCAGCCCCAGCAGCGGGACCTGCCTGTGGCAGGATCAGGCCGTCGGTATCACCGCTGGCTTTCCCACGGCAAGGAGGCGCAATGCCTGGAGGCAGCGGGCACAGCTACAAATCTCCCACAAGAAGTAACGCATTGGGAATCTTTGACCAGTTTAATTTAGTAACTGTGCCACAAGCTCGATAGGGGTTTTGTTTGTTGGAGGCTTGTTTATTTTTTCTTTCTTTTTTTTTTTTCATAAATCTGCTAAATAATTTAGGGGCTGAGTTTTAAAATTAGAAGATGCGGCACTAAAAAAGCGATGAATATTTTATGAAGGGTTCTGGGATTTCGTGGTATCAAAATACATGTTGCAGGCTTGGAGACTCCAGTACGGAGCCACACAAGCCGCTCACTCCCCCCGGCCGGAGCCCCGGTGCCCATCGCAGCCGCAGCGGGGACAGAGGGGTCCCTTCGTCCCCCAGGGCAGGAGGCAGCCCCGTATCGCCCAAGGAGCCCAAGTGCTAAGCCACCTCGCGTCAGGTTTCAGTAGTTTTCCTCCTTGGCGGTAAATGGGAAAACAGTATTTTGTATCAGCGGAGTTCCTCTATATTTTGAGGGTGATTTTCAGGCGGCAAACGTGGGGCTTGTGTCATACACAGAGCGGGACAGGCGAGGGGAGCTGCAAAACCCTTAGGGACGGCTCCCAGCAGCACCGTGGGATGAGCGGCTGCTGGAGGGTGCAGGGGAGCCGGAGCCTGTGCGGGAATGGGAAGCACCGGCTGGTAGGGACCGCGTCTGGGCAGGCTTCTCTGCAAAGGGAGGAGCAGCAGGAGGAAAATACCTGGGCTTTTCTGGAGCACCACTGGCAGGTATCCTGGAGGTGTACGTTTGAGCCAGCTCCGCACACCGAGGTCTGTCCGTACCTCGGTGGATCCCTTAGCGACCTTCCAAGTCAGACGAGATCTGCGGCGAGTACTAATGGCTACAGTCAGGCTTTCTCCAGCCTAATTTACCCGTGTCTAAATGTATGTAAAATAAGTTCTGATGACACTTTCTCTTATGAATTAGCAGGTCTTGCTGACACAAATCAGGAACTCAATACAATATTCAGCAAGCACATTAAATCTCCCTCTAACATGCGGCATGCTGAGACACTCTTCGTTATTACCTTAAAGTACCAGAAGCTGGAGCAATGCCAGCTTCTCCCCTCTGATGGCAACAACAATGACACAGGCAGAAATAATTAGCTCTCTGCTACATGACTGGCATGGATGATGCTGCTCCTCAAAGCACGTTTCTCTCCCTTTAGCTGCTATGCAGGAATCCTTGATAATTAATCAGCTCTTGGTGACAGTGCAACACTAATAAATCCTCAAGAGCTGCGTCTAACGTGTTGTGCCGAGACGCAGACCTCGGTGTCGTCGCGACGGTTGTGCTGCGGACTGAGCCTGAGCGGGGGTGACAGCACGGCCCCGCTGAGGGCGGGGGGCTCGGAGGACTGGCCCACGCTGGCCACCTGCCTGTGCCTGCAATGTCAGAGCAAGTCCTTGTCCTTGAACCTGAGAAAGCAACAGCCCTTTGGGTTTCCTACAGTCTTTGACTACCATAGTTGAGAAGAAAATGTTTTCTGGCAAAGAGAGCTTCTCCTGATTCAGTGGATTTTTGAAAGAGCTAAATTATCACCCCAAAATACAAGCTGAAACCTTTTATCTCGAAGTTTACAAAAACCTGACTATTCTTTATTTAATTCCCTGTTTCATTATCATACACTTCTACCACCCTCAGCTCTGGGCAAGGCTGATCCTGGTGGGATGCTCCGGCAAGATGTCCTGGCAGCTCTGGGGCGCTCGCCTGCCAGAACGTGTCACTCCCCGCTGTTGAACAGGCACCGCGCTGGCCGCACACCCTTTCTTCTTCTCTCCTTTTTTCAGGAATGGGTCCCTAAGAAAACGCTAATGGAAGTTCTGCTCGGAAGGTCCGATTCTGGAAAGAGAGGACAATTTCTTGCAGAGAGATGACTTCACTGAGTGCACGTTCTCAGAGAGGCAAGCTTGGGGCGAGAGAGACCTCAGGCTTACCCAAGCACGTCTTTAGGTAGGTAAGGCTGCTCACGGGGATCCTTCCGTACCTATCGCCACAAAGCAAAGCACTGTTTCACAGCACCACAAAACAATTCCCGTGACCACATCAGAAGAAGGAGTTAATTTTTTCTCACCGAATTACGTTGCAATTATACTCTGTACCAGAGAATAATTTTTTCCTCCATTGCAATGCTGGAGATGCTTTCTCACTTTTACAGCATCAATTTCTCCTGCTATTGGCAAATACCGTAACACAGAGCAGGGAAGAGTTTCAAACGTGTCCATCCTACTGACACGGATTGTAATGAGAGTAGAAAGTGGGCCAACATTAGCTCTCATAGTGTCAGTAGCAGAAGCCTAAGTGCCGAGCCATTTTAATTAATTATGTGCTAATAGTCTCTGGGCTGATGCAGTGTTCAGCATACTCTGTGTGTACAAGTTATACTCATCAGTTCTATTTTTCCTTTTTGAATAAAAATTAGCAGTAATCCTTCAGTTCTGTGGAAGCCTTCTGTTGCAATCCGAAAGTCAATGCAGCATTCAGGCTTCATACGTACTTTACCATTCCCTTAGGCCATCGTTTACGTGGCGTTTTTAGGAAAGTTAAACACCATTAGAATCCCGTGTCCTGCTTTGGCACAGCAAAGTCACTCCAGAGCTGCTGTGGGTAAGGTTTACAGCTACTTTGGGGCTCCAGGCAGCCAAAACAGCAGACGCACCATGGCAAATAAGATCCTAATAGCCAGAAATTCATAAGAAAGATTTTTATTTTGGCAGATACTTTTTTGGGTTTGGGGATTTTTTTAAATGTCATCTCGTTATGGAATGGCTGTGTCGGTCTCTTGGCCATAGACCAATGGAAAGTGCCTTGTTGCAGTGAATGGAGGGATGTCCTCTGTGGGCCTTTTTCGTGGTGAAACCAAATATTTCAGAAGTGCCTGGACTGATCTGGAGAACTCTTAGTATGATTAAATATAGAATTGGAGGGAGAGCAAAATCTACACATGGTGCTGTGGCAAAGTCCATGGAATTGATGGTTTCTCTGGTAGAAAACAGTCCTGGAGGAAGGCAGCTTGCAATTTAAGGCTGATTTGGAAGGATTTGGGAATTTGCTGTCTGGCTTGTGTCGTAATTGTTGTTTAGCTGTAAATACTCCCTCAACCCGGAGTGGATGGCAAATATCAAAATCAGAATAATTAAATGATTGCAAGTACTAATGAAGTTCCTAAATAAGCAAAGATATTCAAGTGCAATAGGCTTTAGAACCACGTTTTATATCTATGAGATTGCAGCTTAAAAATGAGATACACTTTTCTCCTAGCTCACCAAAGCACAGCTATTTTCAGTCTAAAATATCTCTTCTATCCAGACAGGAGAGCACTGTAATTCTCAGGGTATTTAGTAATATAGTAAATGTACAATAGTCATGGTTATTTTGACTATACTCCCTCCCACTTAGTATTTATTTTGAAAAGACAGATCGTAGCTTTCTCTGCAGGTGCCATAAGGTAACGTGCGCTATAACCCCATTACTAGATTATATTCATAGCTTTCTCATGCAAGATCCCATACATACAACCCAAAAATGAATTTAAGCTCTTTTCTTTTGGAGGGCCTACTTTCGGCTGTGAAGAACACAAAAAGGGCTTTGGTTAAAAATCTGCCTTCCTGATTCCCATATTTGTCCCATATAAAATAAAGCCTCTTCAATTTTAACTCACACCCCGACCTCAAAGACTGCGCTTTGTCCTCTGGGTGCACAACCCCCCAGTACTCCCGTTCTCCCGAGCGCGCAGGGACCTTTCCATAGAGGCAGGCAGGGTATGTGCCGGCGAGACCCGGAGAAAATCACTGCCCCGCTCGTTGCGGGAGAGCTGTCGTTTCAGTTGAGGCTGCTTTCTTTGCTGCTTGAGATGAAGATGAGCAGAGCAGGAGGCTGACTTTGGAAGTTTCTAGTGGTAAATATCCGGAGACTACTATCCCTGTCAAAAGGGATGGATGTTTCAACAGCTAGTCAGCCAATTTCACGCTAAAATTAAAGTTGTCAGTCATCAGGTGGCCTGCTTGGTAGATAAGTGATATTACAGTTTCACATACCCAACCTTTTTCCATTGGTCAGAATTTGATGCAGAATCCTTGCTGGCATGCCATTGACACATAAAATGTAGCAATTATCGCTAGCATTTTTATTCTCAAGGTTTTTTGGCACACGGAGCTCAGATTCGCATTTGCTTGGTTTAATACATGTAAACAATCCAATTTTTCATCAGTTCTGCTCAAGAGCTCATCAGTGACTGCATATGGGTGTAATCAAGTAAGCATCGTTTACTAAATTCAAAGCTTAGTTCTTTCGCTTCCATCAGTTACCACTTCTTTTTAAATTTCCTAGAACTGCTCCACATTTTTAAATAGCATTAGTCAGGATTCTTTTTTGTTTGTTTTACTCTTACTGATATAATTTCAGTTCTTTTTTTACTGCTTGAAGCACAATTCTGCTTTCCCCACATAATTTCTTTGCAAAGCCAGATGGACAGAAATGGTCCCGTGCCATGCTGAAACACTCTGTCTTATTTATACAAGATAAATCTTGCTCCTAAACAATTCTGAAGAACGTGTTCATTATATAATATCTACTGAACTTGTCATTCAGCTCATTCTTATTTCATCTTTCATCATTCTGCTGTTCTTCTCTATACACACGTACTGGAAAAGGGAAAAAAAAATAAAAGCTGTAGAGAAGATGATGACGGGAATCTTGCAAGATGGATGAATTTGTCTGCCACTGTTTTGCCCCCATGATGACAAACAGATTTTTTTCCTCTTATCCCTGAAGTATGCAGAGCTCCCTTGGGTTAAGCAGAAAAGCTGCTCGGTGGCACTGCTGGGGAGCAGAGTACAACGCCTGCTGCTCAGCGTCAGGACTCCCAGCTGACTTGCTGATTTTCTGTGCTCAGGATTTCATGTGTCTAAGTACTCCTGATGGGCATCTCTGGAAATCCATCCCTGGAAAAAATACATTTTTTTTTTTTTTTTCATCAGGAGAGAATACTAGACGTTTTGGGAAGATGTATTCGTAGCAAGTTATCTCTGGTAGATATCTGATATCTTCTCTTTATTCAGGTACGGCTCTTCAAAGCAGTCTTTCAAAGGGCAGAAATCCCCAGACTGAGGATTCAAGGCAGAGGGAGTAAAATCCCTCCCGCTGCAGCGAGACATCTCAGCGGACATCGACATTTCTTCCTTCTTCGTGCGTGTCTGTTGCTGCCCTGTTGGGCTGCTCACGCTTGCGAAGACAGACTGCACTTTTCTTTTAGTACAAAGACAAAAAGCCATTAGCACTAAGACAGCGGCTGATTTTTTGACCCCTTTGGCTGCTTTGTCTTTCAAAGCTTTTTAGCTCGGCCTCTTGTATTCTCCATGCCATCACCAGTCTCAAAGACCAAAAGACGGCTTGGGCTGCGCACACCAGCAGCGGCGCAGTCTTTCTGCCCACACTTTCCTCCCAGCCCACGTCCCCAGGAGCGAGGTTGAACACCAGAGCCTGTGCCCAGGAGCAGGAGATGTGCTGGGGAATTTCTGAGAATTCTGCTCTCTGCCACCGCTATTTTTGCAGACGCCTGGGTCAGCACTGTCCTTAATTGAAATCATCCTGTCCTCGGTATGCTAATCCCGTCCTTTGTGGGCGTTCCTTCCCCTCTCTGTGCTTTCTGCTTGCACGTTTGCAGCTGAGTGTTGCCGTTATGGGAAGCAGCTTGCTGTCTCCCAGTTTTTTCTACCCCTTTGAACTGAAATATTAAACCTTTTCCCCGTAGGCCTTCTCATTTCTCCCATTTACTGCAGAAGTGCTGCATAAAATGCTGGGATCTCCTTCATCTGGACCCGAGTGCTTTGTGATGACTATTAAGAGACATCTTACAAATAACAAATTATCTGTTCTATCGCAATGGTAAAGACTTCGGCAGTTTCACTTTTTTCCCTTGCCTGGGACAGAGCATCTCCCCATTTTTACTAATCTTCTTGACTTTAAGGTGCTTGAAATTCTGCTTCTAACAGCACAAGTTAAAAACTGAGTTAGAAAAAGAACACTAGTTCCTCCTGTCCTGTAGGATCAGACTCTTCAGCTTACTTTGATCATTGTTTGTTTATTTGTTTCACCATAATTCCTCATTTGATCTTACTAGTCGCATGTTTTATTTGCCGGGCTATTGCGCAGGACTGCCGTTTCAAGGGTCACTTACAGTAGTAGGCAGGAAATTATGTTCTCTCCGCAACGTTCAGAGTTTCCAGCTCCAAAAGGTCATCTGCAGGAAAAGTCTGTGTGAGGAATTACAGTAAAGGTGTGGAAACGATCAGCTCAGTCAGTGTCATTGGCTCACAGTGGGCACACAAGAACAGCCATCCCTCTTGGTTTGAAGAGGGAGGAGGAAAGACATCCCCTAGCTCATGAGTTTCCGTATTAAGCAAGAACATTGTTGCGTCAGTTAGCAGAAGCACAAAATGAGCTTGTGCTTTTCAAATTACTCATTTTCACCGGTCAGTCCTAAGGCCCTGATTCAGCAAAGCAATAAAGCTGAAAGTATTCTCTCGCAGCAAGCCTCACCGTCCCAGTTACAACACAGGCATCTCGAGAGCACAGCTCTAACACATGCCTTCATTTGCTATCACGAATAAAGAAAATAACCTGGTCCCTTTGACTGCTCCTTAAAATAATTTCAAAGGGCTTTTGACATGGAGATTTTCTTGTGGGGGCACACTACGGCCAAACAGCAATGTGTTTTAAGGGTCCTCAACTCAGAGATGTGGCTGTGTTGCAGCATTATAACCATGGTAGAGCCAATGCTCTAGAGGTCAGGTTGAAACCCCTGGTTTGCTTCTTAAATCCTACGTTTATAACTTGATAGCAAAGCATTTTTGAGCAATTTTTCATTACAGTGATTTGTTACTTAAGTGATTGTAGAGATAGTTAATTTAGCTTGAATGCTATATTAAAGAAAAATCATATAGTCTACAGAGCAATACAGATGAAAATCCTTTTGCAGTGAGATACAAACATAACATTTATAATATTGGATGAGCTAGTCATGTAAAAATGGTAAATGTAGAAAACTACCATTCTCTTATGCTATTTTCTTCCCAGTCATTATTTATGCACCCGTTGTCTTAGACCCCAGTTATTTGCTTAGTAACTGTATATATTAGTAACTGTAGTTGTAAAGGTACCTTTACTTCTACAGATTGTTAGGCTTGGATGCAGTACAGAGTGAAAACAGAGCTTTATCTATTTATACTATCTTATATCAATAGGCTAAGGCAGACATTTTTTTTGTCCCCCCTCATCTTTAGCTATGGAAAAATGTTGATTAGTCAGAGGAGGTGGTGAACAGCACGGTGGAAAGTTCTTAACAAATAAACTCTGGAAAAAAATGTGACCTTAACAAAACAGAAGTTGGAGGCACGAGGCACCCTGTAAATAGTTTGGTTTTACAGCTGCTAAAAGGGTGGAAGAACAAATTGCAGTCCCTGAGCTAAAGCACTGCCATGGCCAAAATTGCTCCAGAAAGTAGTAAGTGGAAGACCTTCCCTTAAACCCCCTGAACAGCGTCTCGGGGGTCGCAGGAAGAGGCAGGAGAGTGCCACGGTGGCTTCCACGTGTGGCTGTAAGTGTCTGAGCTGCAAGGCCACTGTGCGGCGGGAACTGCTACAAGCAAAGGCTACTGAAGTGCTGGGGACCAGAAGATGCTCTTGCAATATGGACAACAGTTAAATAAGGTTAAAGAGCGTTAGCGCATTAATACGGGGTAGGTTTCTTCTCTGAGTTTCAAATACGACAGTGTAAGGCGGACCCCATCCAGCTGGGGTAAATAACACCCAGCAGTGGTGGCTGAGGTCTCTAAACGGGCAGGTCAAAATCCGAGAGCAGTAAGAACGGTGGCACTTCTGGTCTTACCAGGTGCCCATAAAAACCCGGCCTCTTGCTGTGCCAAGGGTTGCATTGTTCGGAGCCAAGCGTGTGAGAAGAAGAGAGGCTGTTCACTCAATGGACTTGAAAACTGTGATTGTTGTTACTGCTTTGTGTAACAAAAAGTACAGAGAATTGTTTCCTAAGACTGTGTTAGAGCTGTGGTTTGATCACGCTGGTAGTTGGTGCTTTAGAAGCCATCAGTATTAGCAATTACGTGTAGTTGCTAGGACTTTTTGAAAAACTTTTTCTTGCCTCACACAATTTGTTGAGAAAGAAGGCTGTTCTCTGCTGGATCTCTCGATCTGAAAAGCTCTCCTCTCTTCTGAAGTTTTCTAAGTAATGTTTCAGATGCATGAGACAAAAATAAGCAAAAAGAGTCAGTGATTTGTTTGTTTTTTTTAAAAGTTTAAATTCAAGTTAAGCATCTTTTTATGTATAAAATGAGACTTCTTGATAGATATGGACCAAGATTTTTGTTTGTTTGTTTTTCAGATTTTTTTCTTATTTGCCAAAGTGACTTGATGTTATCAAATTGCATCTTGACTTTGACAGAAAAACTGTCTCCTGCCCAAACCTGGCTATTATCTCGATATGATGATAAGGCTCTCATGTCACTCCGTTCTTTGAGAAACAAGTGTCAGCTCAGTTTGACTCACTACCAAGTCAAAATACTACTTCACTTCAAAAGAAATCTGCACAGAGCCGCAGACACGGACGCTGCCAGTTGAGCACGGAGACCTCACCGTGCTCAGTCAAGCTGTGATTTTACAACGGCAACCATGTGCCCATGTTAGCGGAGAACAGATAATGCCTCAGCATCTGCATCTCTCTCTAAGATCTCTTTCTATGTAATTTAAGAAATGAATTCTTTTTCATGAGCAAAAAGTATTAAACAGGAATTTTAACTTCTGTGATTGTAAACACTTCATTAAAAAAAACAACCAACCCACAAGCACCCAAACCAACTTTTCTTCCAAGTGAGAGCTCAAATAACTCTCTTGAACCGGATTTTCCCAGGTCGGTGTTTCTGTCTCAAGTGATTTCCCCGTTCATATCTCCTCATCCTCGCCGACCCTTTGCAGAGGATGGTGCTGACATCGTACCGGACTGCTTCACCTGGAAGCCATCTCCCACCGTCATACCGCATCGCTCCGTCCTGCCCGACGGCCAGCCCTCCACCAGCACGCACACAGCCCGCCTGCCTATGGTCCTGGTCAGCCTCTGCGTGCGGCCACGCGAAGGGAACGTAACTCCAGCGACCCGCGGCTGCGTTTTACAGAGGTCCCTCTCTCACCAGCACCGCCTGCCCCCACTTCCCAGAAATTAGATCACATACAAGCTCAATTGTTTTGCAATGAATTGCAGCGAGGCAGCGCTGTCAGTTTAATTAGCTCTTAAGTCCAAACTCGAAGCCTCTATTAAAGGTGCTCGGGAGCAGACGGTTAGCGGAAATAAACCAAATGATGGCGGAGTTGTTTCTAACCGGGCTGAGGTGGTGTTCTCCAGAGGGTAAGGGTGCACGGGGAACGTCTCTGCGACTCACCAAGCCTGTAACCAGCTGTGCGATCCGGAGATCAGAGAGCAGGAAAATCGGCTGGAAAAGGTCACACACATTGAGCTGGGCCTCGTACAAGTTACTTCAGGGAGAAACTTCCTCCCATACAGAAGATCAGCTTAGGCCAGAACACAACATAAGCCTTATTTTTCAATGTTTATAGTGGATTTTGACAATAGAGACCCTGTGCTGGCCTGTTAAACCATGTCAGATATAATCTTTAAGGATTTTAAAGGAAAGATTCCTAGAGGCATGTCCTGGCTAATAACGAATCTCTCAAGAGGGCTTGAATCTGCAGAAGAGGAATCAACTAAAACCACCACATTCATGGTTGTTTACTTATTGACCACAGCCCATGGGCTGTTTCAGCCCCTGCTGTAGCCTGGGAAGGTGGAAATGAAGGTGTGAATTTAGTTTCTCTGAGAACTCTGTCGCTAGCACAGTTTTTTCATAGCTGGTGCAAATCTGAACGATAGGCAGTGCGACTGTGAGGGTGACCGAGCACTGGCACAGGTTGCCCAGGGAGGTTGTGGACTCTCCATTTTTGGAGATATTCAAAAGCCATCTGGGCACGGTCCCAGGCAACTGACCCTAGGCGGCTCTGCTTGGGCAGGGGGGATGGACCATATGACCTCCAGCGGTCCCTTCCAACCTCAACCATTCTGTGATTCTGTGGACTGGAGCAGGGTCCAGTGCAGAACAGGCTCAGAAATCCCTCTTCACTCCTGTACGAATGAGCTGCTCTGCTCAGTCCCCGTTTCCTGAAGTGGATCTGCTTTTAGATGGAAAGTCTTGGACATAAGTGACCATCATGCTGGCAGGTGGATGGTTTTGGGAAGTACAAATAAATGTGGCTCCAAAGGACCAGATGTGTTTTTCTACTTTTACCTCTCTTCTTTCTCCCCATAGGGAATGAGTGAGGTGTATCCAGCCAACTGGGTCACCTCTGTGGATGTCAGAAGAGAGTGAATAGTTAGTAATTTTTATCTGATCCATTTTACACCTTTTCTCTCCCCTGGCCACCTGAAATTCTACTGAGCAGATGATAACTTCCCTGGAAATGAGTCATCATAGCAAACCTTTCTGTGAACAGTTTTTGGGCTGTAGCTTATGGTACATAGATCATTTACAGCATTTGTTGTTCAAGATTATAACTGTTTTTATTGGGCCTTTCATTGTTGGGTAATACTATGACGCCCTCACTGGAGGGACAGTAAATACATAAATTAGATGTTTACCATGACGAATCAACCATTATGGCTTTTAAAACTTTGTTTTCTGAAAGTATTTGCTGTCTTTGCTTGAAACATACTGTTCATGCCAACACATTTGCTAAGCAGTTTGCAAAAAGACCAATGGCAAAACAGATACAAAGGAGGAAACGCATATGTTTTAAAATGGGAGACTCATTTTTCTAAAAACACTTGTATGTTTGTCAAAGTCTCCAAATACGAGCAATTTTTTCATTTTACTAAGACAGACTTGCAGCCCAAGTAGACTTGACATGAATTCGTAAGAAAGACCCTCCAAAATCTGCTGCTACAGGAGAAACAACATGTTGCTGTATCCAACACATCCAGAGGGGAATTATGCAAAGAGATTACTCATCACCGAAGCAAGGTCTTAATTTCAAGTTCCCAGCGCTGATTTACGTCTGGGGCACAGCACCAACTTCTCTCCCTGTGCGTGTTCCCTTTTGCAATAGGAAAAGGCTTTTGCCTCCCCTGCAGCTGACGTTGGCTGAGACTCGACTCGATCCGGCCCGTGACGAATGTGATGTGCGCGTCTGTGAATTGCACCCGCGCAGAGCTGGCCGGAGGGTGGTCCCGTAACACCAGCCCAGGCGGGGGACCAGCAAGATACCGAGCCCTGAGTGAAGAGCTGAACCGTACGCTCACCTGCCCGCGGTGGCTTCGGCCGGCCGTACTCATAACCATATCTACTGCTGGGTGGGAGTAAACTAAACACCGTCTGAACTCCTGCATAAACGGAGATGATTCAGGGTTGCTCTCTGTCACAAACCTACTGTGAACTTTCAAATATTGACTGACAGCGCCCGTTTCTGGAACATGCAATAAAAGCTGTAACTAAAAAAACCCACGCTTTTACCTTTGTGGTTGCAGAGAGACGTCTGAAACTGTGACACTGGGGTATGTGGATGGCTGAGAAATTGAGAAATAATAATAAAAAAATCAAATTAAAGGAACCACACGCTGTGTTAGTCTTAAAAATTTCATGACTTCAAAAGAAATGTGGGGATGGTCAAATTCTTGAAGCAGAGGTCACTGACTCTACAAATTTGCCTTTCTGGCAGTTGGTGTTGGCAACGAGCTCATAAAGTTGTACATAATTTTAGAAAAACAAGCAAAACATAATTTAGTGCATTCTGTAGCTTCAGCCGAGTATTTCTGGGCTTGAAAAACCAGCCACGAAGGAGTTAATGCAGTTGCTCCAGAGGGGAGTCCATTGTCTGTGCTTCCTGCCGCTGGAACCTCTCCAGTGTTCCTGCTGGGACCCAGCTGACTCATGCTCTATCTGGAGAAGGAGTTTCGGTCTTTATTGCCTCCGCCTGGGTGTCACTGCTGGTGGGCAGCACCGTAAGCTGCCCCGGGAATCCCCTTCCTCCTCCTGATCCTGGTGGGGGTCACCAGCCGGCCGTTGGCCTTCGGCCTCCCTTTTGCCCCTGAGGCAGGGAGCAGCCCGGGATCCGCAGCCCCGGCGTGGGGACACCTGCGGGCACGAAGGCACGGGCGGGGAAGGCGGCACGCAGCCACACGCCAAGGACGGGCAGAGCAAAACCCCAGCGGGGAATGGCGAGGGGGTGTTCAACCACCTGGGCCACCCAAGGGCTGGAAAAGAGAATCCATTATGGAGGTGGGAAAGGACAAAAAAAAAAAAAAAAGAAAATTTGGCTGTCCTAATCCCCCCCAGCAGGCTGGAAGGGGTCCCCTGGGGGCAGGGACACGCTGCTCCCTTGGGAAAGGGCTGTGCTCTGCCGAGGGGGTGGGCAGAGGCCAGGGCACCCTGGGACAGGAGCAGCAGCAGGGAGAAAAGAGAAGGAAAGCAAAATGTAGAAAAACAAAACGGAGGAAGGAAGCTCGGAGAAACGAGGGCAGCGCTGTCAGGAGCTGGCAACCCAGAGACATCCCTCTTCCCCGTGCACGTTAGAGGGGATCCGATACCACGCAAGGCAGTTAAAGGCCAAGCCTTTGCCCTCTGTCCTGCGTCCTCTGACAGGTGTACGAGAGACCCCCAACTCCAGGGTCGGCCCTTGGGGTTGTCAGCCCAAGGAGCTTTCACTTCCTATTCGTTACTGCCCAAGCGAGCTGCTGGGCAGCCACGGAGCACGAGGCGACGCCACGCGGGCCATCGCCCCTGTTCTCAGCTCCGTGAGGTCCCGAGGAGCGAAGCCATGCGAGGGGAGGATGGGGGAACCGGGGCTGCCCCGACGCCTCACCCGGCTGTGGTTGACCCTCCTCTACGGCAGCTGATGGATGAGGTTATGGCTGGGCTGCTCTGCACGAGTGGCATTTCGATTTGGAGAATTCACTGGTTTGGGCTTGTGCGTTTTATTGAGTAGCAAAATAAATAAATAAATAAAATCTTTGATTTTCTGGTGTGCTGTACAAGCGTTTCTGAGGTGAGGTGTGGGGCTGGCACCGGACCGCAGAGCGAGCCGGAGACTTTCTGCGCACACCCCGCGTGGGATCGGGACAGCACGTGCCTCTCTCTCCTGCATCCTTGCAATGGGCCATTTCACCTGCTTTTTGGGAAACAGCAGGAGGCTTCTTTTCCCTGATTACGTGAATAATTAGACCTGTTTCAGTATTTACAAGAGATTGTTAAGCACTTTAATTTCAGGAGAGCCAGCCTGCTTGGGGTGATGCCATGAGCAGGGCACAGCCATACAGGTGGGAGCAAGGAGCCTGACTCAGGTTTGACCCAGGGACTTTCTCAGCCTCCTTGAGGTGAGGTTATCAGGCTCTTAAATGTCCTCAGCTGGCCCCGGACATGCTCAAAGCTCCGGCCCAGCTGCCTCAGGCCCTCCCTTTGCCCTTCAGCCCGGTTCTGCCCATGTTTGCAGCCTGCCGGCAGGGGTGCCCTGTGGGATCAGGGCCTGGTACCTTCCAGAAATCGTGTCTTTGTTTTCTGCCAGTAAACTGGGAATCCCGGTGCTTTCGCTGCCTCGGGGGTGGGCTCTGACCTGAGCGGTGGTGGAGGCAGCTGTGAAGTGTGACAGTGCATAAGGTAAGAGAGAGATCGCCGGTGCATTTGGGTTTATTTTGTTGCAGGCTCTGCTCTGTGCGTGGCTGGAGGATGAGCTAAGGAACAACAACAACAAAAAAAGCAATGATAACTTTTTAAAATTATTTCTGTGGAAAATACCGTGCGTTTCTTGGTTTGATGCTGCTTTCTCTCGGCCCTGCGCTTCTGAGGTTTTGTATTGTGGCCCTGGGCCCCTTGTCCCCCCCGTGAGACTGAGAGCCATGGCTGTGCTGACAGGCTGGTTCGTGCCGTGTGGCCTACGGGGCTTAGTTTTGAAGAGCCTTTATTGATTTGTCACTTAGGAGAGAAGTGATAAGCTGTCCTTCTCACTAGTTGAGATCTTTCTGGCTCTCCAGCCTCAGCACGGCATCTGCTGCCGTCGCGTCTTCCGCAGAAAGGCAAACGTTGAACATCTTTGTGGAGAAGAGTCTCAGGGTTTCCAGGCCAAAGCTCATTAGCTCCTTTCAACAGGCAGTGAAAACAAAATGTGAGCTCCTCACGACCAGGATTTCTGTTGTTACTTGTCCGTGACCCTGGGCACAGGAAGACCTCGGTCTGCAATGGGGGACCTGACGCTTCACCCGGACACCCAAGGGACGACAGACTGCAAGACTCATCCAGAGGTCAGCGTGGCCGTGCCTAAAGGCCCCCTCAGCTCTGTCTACACCACTCCTGACTGTTTTTTGTGTGATCTGTCCCCAGAAACATCCTCTAAGAGGGGCACTGATGGTCCCCTCGACCAGGGTCACGACGCTCCAGTCCCCAGTGTGGGGAGCGCTGAGCCAAACCAAGCAGATTTTCAGTATCGGCGCCTGCTTCACCGAAAGCGAAGTGTCTGATGGAACCGCGGTCCTCAGGATGCATTTAGGGTACGATGCCAAAGAAAAAAAGTTTGAGTTAAAGCAAGAGATGTTGTGATTGTAATTTTTTTTTTTTCTTGTACAAAAACTATTTGAGGCAAATTTGCGAAACAGTTTCACACAAGAAAGCTGGTCAAAACTTGGAAAAGAAAACAAAGATTTTAGTCCTCCTTTTTTTTCCATTCCAAAATACCCCATTTTTAAATGTGTCCGTGATATGTTTTTTTTCTTTTTCCCAGAAGATCAAATAAACCAGAAGTGTTTCAACTTGGGGCTGAGCAAGAAATCTTTGATTGGCCCCAAATGATGGTGTTTTGTTGTTCAGTATTTCATTTTCCTGAGGCCAGCAACACAATCATTTGGCATCAATCAAAAAATGCTTTCAATTCTTTGCCCATTTGTGGTCTGATAGATCCTCCCTGCTTTCCTACCATTTTGGTCTGTCGCGCTGCGGGACCTCCACATTTTCAGGGCTTGTGCCTTCAGGGCTGTAACCGCTGGAGGATTAGAGAAGCCGGCGTTTCCGGCCGCCCGAGGCAGCGGCTTTTCGTGCTGTCTGCCTCCGACACCCAATTTGTTCCGACCATAATTCCTCGTGCCCCCATCATCCAGCATGAAGGAATCTCACCCCTTAATGCAACAAGAATATTTCTCTTTTCATCACTGCAGGATGTAGTCACTTCTTTAAAAAAAAAAAAAAGGGGGGGGGCAAAAAACCCCTCAGAAACTTTAGAGAAGGAATTTGTTGCATTGTTATTTAGAATAGTAGTAGTAATAATAATAATAATGATGAAAACAAATACTAATAACTAGATAGGGGCAGGCAGAATAACTGCCACTGCTGGGAGCAGCGCAATAGCTGTGGCCCAGCTGCTTTCTGCCCCGGTTAGCAGATTCCTGCTTTCCCTGTAGGAGAGCCCGGCAAAGGCAGCGCTCCTGTGGCTGCAGCTTCGGAGGGAGAGAGGAAAGGCTGAGGGGCACCAGTGGCTGCCAGAGGTGCGACCCCTCTCGCCTTAGGGAAGCTGTTTTGGCTACTTGGCTGTGAAGCCCTGAGCTGCTTCCCCTTTTGCTGTGTTTTGGACCAAGGAGTTTTATAGACTCACCCGATGCTCGCTAGACCTGAGGACAGTAAAACAGAGCACGCCCCGGACGTACGCCTCAGAGCATTTTGCAAATATGTCTTTTTTTTTTTTTTATCATTTCCTTTAACACAGGAACTCAGGTAAAGGAAGGGTTGATTGGCTGACCCAAATGAATGTACCAGGCCAGTGGCAAAGCTGACTGAGAATTCGTCTTCATTTATAGAGCCACGAGAGCATCTATGAGTCAATAGCAGTGTACATATTCCCATCCTACAGATAAGAAACAGGACAGTCAATCAAAGCTTTTCTTTCTCTGTATAACAAGCTAGGTGTATTACTTATTTCTGGGTGTCGTTGTCAGCAGCGACGGGGGAAGAATTCATTTATAGTACATCATCCAAATATCGGTGTGCTCAGTGCAGGAGCAGCTGGTCAATACTCAAATACCTCAGTGCCTAACCTAGAGCCGGAGTGAAGAACATGGAGCTCCATGGTGGGGTGGAAGGGGAAGGGAGTTGTGCAGTTAAGTGCAGCGTGTGATGTATAAGGTGTGGTTTGTTGGTGGGTTTTTTGGGCTTGGTTGTTTGGGTTTTTTTCCCCTGGACATAGCAAAATCTCCTTAGATGTTAGGCATGGGCAAACAGCTGATCGCTATTTGAATTTTGGGTGTAGCTCTCAGTGGGTGGGTTTTGCAAAATCAGCCTGTGTTTGCAGAGGAATGTAAGTGCAGAAAGTTCCTGGCAGTTCAGCTGGACCATTTCCCGCAGCTGGACAGACTTAGCAAGACCAAATACGTGTGGCCAGGATGAGAAGTCACAGGCTTAAACTGCCTCTCAGGAAATTTAGGTTAAACATTAGGAAAATCTTTCTAGCGGTGAGGACAGTTGAATATCACTAGAAATTGCCATGGGAGGTTGTGCACCTAGTGTCACTGGAGGCTTTTAAGAATGGGTTAGAAAAACATCTGTCAGGAATGATGTAGGCAGAGCTAGTCCTGACTTGGGTAAGAAGGATGAATTAAATGACCTCCCAAGTTCCCTCTCAGCCCGATTTCCTCTGCTTCTGCAATGTTGCATAGTAGTGGTTGGCAGATAAATTGTAATATTATAATTTATTTTTTTTCTAAAGTAGATGTTTTGAGTTCACTCTCCAGTGTAACATGAATACAGGTTTCAGTCAGGAAACATCCATGAGGAAATAAATATCAGAATTATTAAAGAGGCAAACAAGAGGAGCACCTTTTTTTTTTTTTTTTTTTTTTTTTTTTA
>VFFE01007645.1:250113-497261 GCA_008921705.1 Burhinus oedicnemus | reverse complement strand
GGCCCCAGAGAAGATGCATCAGCTTGGGAATGTACATTCTTAAATTAAGAAAAGAAATCTAGAGTGAATTAAAAGTTTGTATCTTTGGGGAGAAAAGAGAGGGAAAGAAGAGGAAGAAAAGCACAAGTATCATTAGAACAAAACCCTAAAAGAAGAAAAAGTCCTAAACAAATTAAATTATACATCTAACGAGCACAAACAGACATCTACTTTCAAAAGAGATTAAACCCAGTTCTTCAAAGAAACAAAACCCAGCAGTAATTAGTAAGTGCTTTTATCTCTTCTGGATTAGAGTATCCAATAAAGCTGAATTCCTAGAGGTGATGTTCCTCCTCCCCAAAATATGAATCATTAGAAGATGTTGTGCAAGCCTTTTTCTGCTCCAGCCCAATAGGACGCCACCGCAGTCCGACTGCTTGGGCTGTGCTTATCTTGCTTATCAGAAAATCAGCTGTGAGCAGACCTCGAATGTAAAGATGAGAAAAAGAACCTCAGGAAACTGGGACTTCTCCTTTGATGTTCCTACCAGTTACAGATCAGGCCTTAAAATCCTGATGGTCTCCAGTGTTTTGAGACAATACTCAAGTTTTATAACTTCTTCAGGAGAGTGAAGTGGGAGTGAAATGTGGGAAGGAAATATGATAAGCAATAAAACTAATTTTCTGTCTCTGCTTGGGTGCACGTGTCCTGGCCACGTAGAGTGAAACCAGTCCCTTGCTTATGAGGTGCACGTCGTGCTGCGGCCGCACCAGGCGAAACCGTGGGGCTGCAGAGGGCAGACCTTTATTTCAGATCACGTTAAAATCCCGGTTCAGCGCGCTCAGGCAGAGCAGGATGCAGATCCCTGTCGTAACCCCAAGACCTGGGGAAAGCCCTTATTTACCTTTCGTGGGAAGTTTCACGCCAGGGCTGACCCACAAGTGACTTCTGCCTGCCACTCAGGAGCTTTTTATGACATGACTAAACGCACCATAAATCCCTGAGGGAAACCTCGGCACGTGTCTCATGCTCGCATGCACTCATGCGAGTATTTTAATAAGTATTTGACTTTTCTTTATGCCTTTGAAATTTCCAGACGATCCCCCGAGCCTGTAAGCAAAAGGGAAGGCCAGTGGTCCGGGAGCGATTTGCCCCCGGAGTGGGATCGTGGCACATGGTGCGGCTTTTTGCCATACGGCAAAGGGCAGCGCGGGTGGGAAAACCCAGGCAAGGCTGGGGGCACACAAAGCTTCTGCAGTCTGCCTTCCTTCAAAGGGAGGAAAAAAAAAAGAAAGGGAAAATCATCACCAGAAATATAGGTCGTGGTGGAAAAATACAACTTGGGAAATGTTTCCCAAGTACTTGGGGGGAAAAAATGAAGATCAATTCACGCGCTGCTGCCTTTGACTTTTCAGCCAATAGATCCCAAATCCGCATGCTGAGCCAAGTGGATGTTAAGCACCCAGATAAAGACTGACAAGCATTGCCAGAAACTTTCTCCAGCCGATTCCTCCAACCCAAACACGCTCATCACTCTTCTGTGGATTTAGACATTTCCCAGTGAGCAGCTTCTTTTCCTCAAGTTCCCATGTTTCGGGAGACTAAGTCAGTCTGCTTCAGCAGAGGTGCCCGGGCTCTGAGCTGTCAGCAAGGTTCATATTGGTAGCATTAATCATCTGGTGGTTGCTGTTTCTTCACTTCATTTTGCTAACTTGTGTTCCCGGCTGTCTTTCTCTGCGTCGGAGGCAGAGATCTCTCTAACGGACCTCTGCGAGCAGGAGCTTCAGAGCATGGGAAGGGAGACCTACCACCGCTGCAAGGGGCCGTGCCGGTCCCACGGGGGTTTTAGCTGCGCTTGAAATACGGGCTGGCTCCAACCGTCACAAAATCCTCCCCACTGAATCCATTTCTGCGACTTTTGGTGCCTCCCGTAGCTCCGCAGCACAGGACCCTGCCGGGGTGGGATGCCCTTTCTGAACTGAAAACTTGTCGCTCGCCCACAGGTGACTGTGCTGCTGCTCAGTGTTGCCACCTTCCTTGGCACCGGCGGGGACGTCCCTTAAAGCCAAAGAATAGCATCGCCTTTCCAGCTTTTTTTTTCTTGCATAAATACATCATGTATAAGTTAGGGTTGCGGGGCTGGGTTTGTTTCAGACACATACCTGAGCAAGAAGGCATGTTCATTTTCTTCACCACAGAAGAGATTCAGTTCTTCCGTGATCCTTAGGCACAGCTTTCTTTCCTCTATTTTGACTTCTGGCATCTTTTCCCTTATTATTGAGATAAATTCTTGAGATTAAGTGAGCTGAAGTCATCTTGGGAAAGCTTATTATTATTCTTATTATTGAGATCCGTTCCTGTCATTAGTAACAGGAGTAATTATTAGTAATAGTGTCATTTACTGTTTATACAGTGTTGTGTGTGTGCACGGTACTTTCCAAACAGGCAAAAATTATTGTTGTTATTTTCTCAAAATGAAATTCACAAACTCAGCAGCTGTGATCACCGCCCTCTGCTTGAGCATGAAATAAAATCTTTGTAAAACAATATCCTCTCCCAAACCAAAACGAACCGTTATGACACTGTCCCAGCCAAAGGCAGGTGTGAGGTGATTTATGGATCTGGACTGTCCTGGTGAGCGCGCTTGATCCCACAGTGTTTGAGAAGTGTAAAGGAGGGAGAGCAAGGGGAGGGAGTGAGAAGACGTCACCGGAGGAGATACAAGGAGGAGCAGGCTAGCGCTCAGTGCTGAGCCTGGACATGCGGTGGGAACGTCTCCTTTCCGAGTCAAAATGTGCAGCAGAACCAGCAGCAAATAATGAATTTCTGTGCTTTCAGCTTCACGGCCACAGTAGCGGAAGGCACCGAATGGCCACGTGTGACTGCTGGCCTAATGAGGACCTAATGAGGGTTGTCTTCATCGGAAGCTCAGAGATGTGTCGCAGCCCGGCTGCGCCCAGGCGCAATGAGCCGAGCCCGAAGCCCTGGGTCGCCGACCCCTTTTTGGTGTGCTAGCACTGCTCCTTTCTCGCCTCCTCTTTCTCTTTTCAGGAGATATGGCTCCCTCACACTGTGCCAGAGGTGACAGCAGCCTGGGGAGAGGTGGGGTGAGGATATCCCGGTGAGGAGCTGAGCGGCAAAACAGGAAGCGACAGTGAAAACACCACAGCACGTGTGAAACGAACGCTTGCTGTATATGGTAGGTATGTCTAAAGCAAGGCAGCTTCCAGCCAGGGGAGCCCATAGCCATAGATGTTCTCCACTGTCACAAACTGTTGAGCGCGATACAGCCATCATTAGGGCTCGTTCCTTGGCCTGGGTTATGCAAAGAGGCAGCCAGGGCCACCACAGCCTTTGGTCCTGCGATTACAGTGTCTGGTGTGGAGTGGTTGTCTCAAGTGCCTGGAATTTTCATTTACCTATTTGTACTTCTGTTTTTCTGCAGGCATCTCTCCAATACATCTATCAGACCAAAGTGGCCCTACTTTCACTACAAGAAAACCAAGTCTCATTTAACTTTGCCTGAAATGTAAAATTGATAAATAAAAAAATATTAACAGAGTAAAGGCCATGAAGGTGAAGGCAAGTTGTTGAGATTTAGTATTCAGGTGTGCCTGTCGTAGCTACTTTAACTACTCCACTTCAAAATGTGGAGAGCCTAAAAACACATTCCTAAAGGCTTTTCTGATCCCTAGGCTGGCTTTAGAGAGGCAGGAGTTTAACTCAGCCCCAGCAAGAGGCAGTGCCGCGTTCCTGAACGGTCTTGGGAGCTGCCTCCTTGTGCAGCTGAAGCTGGTCCCAGAAACACACGCCGAGCAGGGATAAGCATTCCCAAGTCCAGTATTTCTCCGAAGTCCTGGCGAGCGGTCAGCAGTCGGAAGCAACGAGTGGCCGAGCAGTCAGACTCTGCCTCTCTGCAGCATCCCTGCACTTGTGTCATCTGCAGAAGGCAGCGTTTCTGACTGCTGCAGCATTAGATAATGCTCAGCGGCTGCTGCTGCTGCTCTGCCGTAATTACCAGAAACATCCCTTTAAGAAGTTACAACTTCCTGAAATGATGTGAAAAATGAACCGTTTAGAGCACCAGTGAGTAATAGGTAATTGCAGGCTGGAGCATCTTTAATCACTTTCAGCCTTAAGTACATTTTTGAAGAGTGGGCTTATTATTACCTTGCAGATCTTGATGGAGTTGTACATTTCTGGTAGCCCAGATTACAAACGAAACAAGAATTTTGTCTCTAGGGGGTTGGCAATTGTGGCGCAGCCTGGCCCGCAGGGACAGAGGTTTACCTCCCTGCTCTGCTGTGGGCTTTGGTGTGACCGTGGAAAAGCCACGGAGATGTTCGTGCGCAGGGGGTCTATGGTGCTGCAGTGCCTACAGTTTCAGGTCCCCTAAAATCTAGGTCCAGTGAAATGTGGCCCCTAAGTCTTGTAAACGTGTAATGAGAAAGAGAGTGGCCCATGAGAGGCTGTGTGTAGACTAAGAATTATGGAAGTTAGTCAGCAGAAAAGGCTACGCACCAGCTTCATTGCTGCCCAGAGAAAGGCGCTGGACAACTTCTGGGACCTCCAGCCAAGAGCCCGCTAAGTCCTGTTGTTGATGTGGCTCTGCATTTCCCGCAGTACAGTTTCTGCTCTATAAAATGAAGATAATGTCTTCTCATGTACACAGGTAAATACATTGATACAAAGAGCTCAGCTCTAGCTTTCAAGTGGGGTATATGTTGACATTTAATAGAAAAAGGGTGAAATGGACGTTTTCTTTTCAGCTCATATCCACACAGCATGTTTTGCAGAGCTTGGGCATGCTCTGTCCCTGTGCAACGTGGAATCTCGGAGTAACCAGGACTGAGTTTTCCTCTGCAGAAGGCTCCCAGGCCCACAGAGCGATGTCCTTCCTGCGCCTCTTCTCACTGCCCTCCCCCATCTTCTCCCACCTACTGGCTGCTCTTTCTCACCCAGCACGCGCGTTGGGCAGCGCGTTCTCAGCTGAGGCGACATTTCTGCCTGAAACTTTGAAAGCGAAGAAACCACACCACCTGGCTGTGGTGAAGAGGAGAGATGAAGCCGTGCGCCAGCCACAGGCAGGTGCCATAGTCCTTTGCTGCGTTTTCCTGAGAGGTGTTCCTGGAGCAGCAGGACGCGCACGGGCTGCGTGCTGCCCGCCGACTCATTGGCCTGAACCCTCTGAAGCTGCGCTATAATCCTCGTTCTTGCTGTTCATCCGCAACTGCCCTGAATTCGTTACCAGCATGTTGATGAAAACTGTTTTCCTCCCACTGAAAATATTTCCAAATACATTTTCCCATTGTATGACCAAGGCATTTCTTGCCAGCAAATGGAGTCCTCTGTCCCCTCCTCCTGCGGTCGTGAAAGCCTGAATGGGAAGGACGGATCCCCTGCCCGCAGCAGCGCACGGGGATGTGGGCTGCCCCCCCCGAGCTGCTGCCCCCCCCATGCTATGTTTCCAGGCGTTATATACTGCACAGTGACCTTTTGGGGAGCAGAGGGAGGGACAGCAGCCCGAGGATTGGAAGAATTACATGTTTTTAAATAGGACTTACATTGCTGGAGCCGGGAAGGACAGTGTTTAAAGGACTCCCTGTGCCATCAGGAGCCTGGCCACGTATATGATTGGCATTTGCACTGCTAATGAGACCATTTCTATTGTAATGAGCTCATTACTATTTTTATTGCTATTGTATTTTACATGTTTCACAAATCATGCAGGGAGCTGCTTTTTATTTCCACTTTCCCTTTGTACCTTGGAAACTCTCAGGGCAATCCCAGTGTCTGCGTAGCACAGATGGAAGAATTAACCCCTGTGGAGAGACTGGGGGCGGGGGGGGGCTGCTCTTCACTGGTCATAGGGGGGAAGGAGAGGACCGAGTCGTGCCTGGAAACCAGTTCAGTAAGGAGTTCCCATGCTGTTCTGAAACCCAGTGACAAGCCATTTTATGAATGTATCTCCTATTCAGGAATGTCTGCACAAAATTAGTCTGTTCCTAAGAGGATGCTTGGCACATATATTATGCTCTTTGTCAACTGTTTCTTCCAAATATTGATTTGGATCAGACTTTGTTTCTCTGCCATTTTGCAGTATTTTGCTTTAATAAGCTTTGGATTTGACAAGGCAAAGAAGTTTCGGCTTTGCAGCAACGTTCAAGTTCCCAGTGTCGCTCAACTAGTCTGATCCATGTCCCTTGAGATTCTTCTTTCCTTTTGCGAGCTCCAAACGTATGTGCAGTAGGGCAGTCCCCAGAGACGGCTCTCGCTGGCTTCCCGGGATGCTGTTGGCTTGGATTGCTTTGGCTTCAGCTCCTTACCGTGACCTGTTCCAGCTGGCTTCTCAGTAGCCACTGCCTCAGCTTTGACTCTCAGGGAATAGCCAATACCCTGGAAATAATCCTCTGCTAACTTTGGCTACTTGGCTTCAATGGTGCCCCATGAGATGCAACTCAGAGAGGGGACCAAAAGGGGTAACTCCACCCTGTGGAAGTTTCCAGAAACCTCTGCAGTGGAGGGCAAACGAGCCATCACTGGGAATCAGCTGCTGGAAAGTCACGTTGCTGTGTCGTACTGCTGCCACTAAGGTGTAACCACACCAGTTCTGATGGAGCAGAGAAGGCGTTAGGATGTGCATAGTTATGGAGGTGGTTGAGCCTTGCTCTGAGCTTGTGCTAAAGGCTGTAGTTCCGCTGATTTGATTAAAAGAGGACATACCTGTGGGTTTGCATCTCCTTGGATGTCATTGGCTGTAGGACCAGAATGATTTAACCTCACCAGACAGGTGAGGGGTATCCAGCATGGAAATGGCTATCTGCCAGACTGGATTCTTCATCAAAATAACATACCTTTGCCTCTGGCCAGGTATCCGTATCTGACTTCAGAAAAGGATTTGTCTCTGCATGACCCCTGCAGACTCTTTTTTTTTTTTTTTCTTGCCTATACAATTCAGACATGTTCTGCGAAATCCAAGAATTGCTGAAGAAAATTAATTGCCACCGAAGAACACCAACTAAACAAAATGTATGTATGAACATCTGCTTGTTGTTGGAGCTACCAAGCTACATTTTGAATCTCAGGTTTGTCATTGTGTTAGTTTGAAGTTGTAACTCTCTGACAAGCTCCTTCTGTCTCACTTATTTCCTCTGTGTCCTCTGGCTGCGGAGGCATCATCACTCTTTCAAGCCCAGGGTTAGGGCTGGCCTGGTTTTAATACTCCGTAGACTTTGGTGGCATCTGGCAGTAGTACCGCCAGCTGTTGCAGAGAAGATAAAGAAGAAAGCAAGACATCAGAGTTAAAAAAAAATAATAAAACCAGGCGACTGGGTATGTTCAAAGACTCGGTCTCACAAATTTGTATTGAAGGAAAATTTGGATGCAAAACTTCTGTGCCTTCCAGATGAACCTTCTGCTACCTTGCTGGGATAGCTCACCGAGGGCACAGGAGACAGAAATAATATGAATATGCAGGGAGACAGAAATATGTGCTGCGTCTCCTTCAGGAATTGAGTAATTATTTAAGCGAATCTAGACCCTTTTTTCCCAGCATCTTAGAAATGTCTCTGTGGTGGTGTTCTTTTGTGAGAATCATGCTGTGCTGATATTTTATGTTTAATAACTTGTGGAGTAAAATAGGAGAACTAGCAAGAATTTTGCTTCTGGCAAGATTATCTACACTATCCACCTTTGACTGGGTGTAACAGGTGCCTTTTCTGCAGGTGTCTGTGGGTGCTTTGGGGCTTGTGACAAACTGCTGTGGGATTTGAGTTCCTCCTGCCAACCCGCAGGAGTCAGCTGAGGTTGGGTCTTCCCTTAGGAAGTTGGGAGAAGGGGAGGAAAGAGGGGGGAGCAAACTGGCACCCTTTAAACCGGTCCTGTACAATGAAAATCCCAAGGGAATTCCCAAAAATAATGCAGATAGTCACCCATCAGTCTCTCCTCCATGGAGCTGCTACAAGCTTAAAAAAAATGAGGTGTTTTTTTTTTCCCTTTCAGCTACTCAGCTTCCACCTTTCCTCCCTGAGTCTGATACCTCTTGGTGGGTTCCCATTAACTCATTAGTGCTTTGCAAGCCAGTGTTGGATACCAAGGTCACTGTACAACATTCATACAACTTATATCTCACTACAGGTTGGTAATAGCTATAATACAGAAAAAGAAAAAAAAAAAAAAAAAAAAAAAAAAAAAAAAAAAAAAAAAAAAACAAAAAAAAAACCACCTTATCCAGGCTGGGATTGGTTTTTTTTCAGAAACTGGCAAGTTTTTATACGTGACTGCTATACTGAGAACATCAGTGTTTGATCCTAGCTGGAATCTAGAAGGATGGGATAAAAGTATTGAGCACATCTTTTGCAAACCACAAGAGGGTTTTGGTAAAGGGCATGTCAAAGCAGGAAACCAGTATGCAAAAGCCCCATGTTAGTGGATGCTGGTTAAAACTTCCTTTCCACTATTTCTTTGTGTATATATTATAGTTATTACCAAAACTCCTTGAGTTATCCAGTCCCCTGGATCTCACATTGTGACTTATCTGAAATGCTCGTACCACACAGGAGTGATGTGGGGCATTAAAGTGACAGGGTGGCCAGCATATAAAATAGTCGAGAATTCCGGTAACTTGATGACAGTTGAACTTTATTTTTGGAAGGTGATTTGATAGGTGATGATTGAGTAGTGCTGTGTCCAGTTAGCTCTGATGGACCCAGTAAAACAATGGTGAAGACACTGACAAACTGTCGTCATGGCTGACTGAAGACAATGTTCTGGTCCTGTACGGTATTTCTGACATGCAATGATCCAGGTGTCATCTTTTGCTCATTTTTTTATGGCTCATTTCTCTTTTTTCTGGTTCTTTTGCCTCTCAGCTCATGACAGAAGGAGGATAAAATGTCACCCCAGGATACTTCTGTAACAGTCCCTATTGTGCTTTTCTTTTTCCTTTGAAAGAGTGAAAGCATTTAACAGAACTAAGGTTTTACTCAATGACTGCAATAAGATATAGCCCAAAAACCAGGCTAAGCACTAATATCATTGAGTGCTAGTGGGTGCCGATTCTAAACACTCCTTGTGAAGATGGGGCAAAAGATTAAGTCAAATGAAGCTGACAAGAACAACCATATTTTTGCAGTCAGTGCCCCCTGTGGTTTTGCACAGTTTATTTCCTTGCCTTTCATTATCCATAAGGGAATGTTTTGTTTTCTCTATTCCTCTGAATTACAGTCGCGATTCAGCTGTCACACCAATTTGGATTTGGGGCAGTACAAAATTGCTGTGCATTAATGCTTATTGGACTTGACCTGATGACCCATGATTTTGCAGAAGATGGCTTACAGCTTTCATTCATGACCTGGACTGGCCTAATTTTTGTAATTCG
This sequence comes from Burhinus oedicnemus, assembly GCA_008921705.1. Lineage (NCBI taxonomy): Eukaryota > Metazoa > Chordata > Aves > Charadriiformes > Burhinidae > Burhinus > Burhinus oedicnemus. The sequence continues at coordinate 487,903 of VFFE01007645.1, read as the reverse complement.
AACAGAAGCAGCAGTGTAGTTAGGGTCCTAGTTTACATTTGTTTGTTCCTTTTCTGGAGGTCCTCAGCAATGAAGAGATATTGCGGTGCAGCATTTCTCTGGATTACTCTGCCACTTATGTTGAACCAGAACTTCAAAGATATAAATCTTCCGTAAACTTCTGGCCTCATTTCAGCCAGTTTATGCGTTATCTGAAGTACACGCAGCAGCAAATTGCACTGAAGCTGTTCATTTGGATTTTCTGTTTGGGCAATGCAAGATGATGTGAATTTGAATTCCCAACAATGATCTTGTCAGGTTTGCAACAGGTAATTATATGCAGACATATGATGTCTTCCTCCAGAACATACCTACGGATGGTCTGCAAACAAAACTGAAATTTACCTCCTACAGGTAAGGGTTTTTTATGCATATGGGCTCTACATTTTGCATGCTTAATTCAACTATCAAAATCAAACATGTCTTGAGTTCCCCCAGACGAAACCACCTCTCCAAATTGCCTTGTACTGTGATATTAAGTCACAATGTTGAATTTCCTAGCCAGCCAACTGTGCTGTTTAGTTAGGGTGCCTTTCCAAATCACCTTCAGTAGTGTCGCTGTAACATATGGGTTGAGATTTAGCCATACGGCCCAAACACAGAAAAAAAGCATACTACTAATTGTCTGAACACGCGGAGAACCGCAGCACACAGGCAGTGAGCTCAGATAGGCAGAAGCAGGAAGACATGTCCTGCTTTGTAGGAACAGCATATTTTTTTATTTTTTATATAATTTATACATAAAAAATGAACAGCAGTGTTTTATTGCTGGAGAGAGATGTTCAGAGTTTAAAATCCCCCTGCATTGCTCACTAATCTACCGGACTTGGGCCATCCTGGGGAATGCGGTGCTGCCTTTGAACTGAGCTCCAAAGCACTGAAGGAAGGACGGACCCACGACAGAGGTTTTACTTTGGGGTGGCCTTTTCCAAAGGATGCAGCTTCCTTCTACTTAGAGTTTCAACTGAATTAGTGCTGCTGGGTTGCAAACAATCGCTGCCTTTCCCTGCACTCATGGCAGACCAAATCCTGCACCCTCTGCAAAGCACAGTCTGCACTTACTTGTAAACACACCTTCAAAGTGGATGGTTTATTCAACAAGGAAAAAACAACCCTCAAACAGAAGATTTCCTTTCCTTCTTTATGCACAGGCAACCATTTATTTTCTTCCAGTGTGTAAGACCAAGGGACTGCACTCCAGTCAGTCACTTTGATAGGATAACGTAGCGAACAGGTAGTGGTGCCGAAAGAGACGAAGCTGTTGCTTCAGCTAAATTAATGACAGTTTTATAAAGAACATGGAGCTGTATGAATCGCTAAGGTACATAGATCAAAAAATACATTAAGCTGAGTAGGTACCAGTCTAGTTTCAGGGATGATTTGTGTGCAATACACCATCAGCTTTGAGATTAAGGAAATATGTATTACTTATTTATATGGGTTATGGGTATCAAAGAAGTCAGGGTGTTTCAGTGAGAATGGGTGCCAGTAAATGCCTATGAAAATCTTTTCCTGATTTCTTAATTTGAGAAACTGTCCAGAGTTATTAGTCAAAGTCAAGGGGCATTTCTTTTTAAGGATTTCTAGAGCTTTCTGGTAATGCTGTTAAGAACAAGTATCTCCTTAACATCACTTATTTTTTACTATGACAACAGAAACTGGCCTTCCCCAGACAGGAAGGGTTAATCGGAGTTTTAACATCAAAGAGTGAAACTTATCTCAAAGCTGTTCATTAGACTCCTCACTTTAACCTTGTATTGGAAAGGGATATGAAGCACTTGCCATAGCTTTCAAAATCAGACCCTGAGTAAAAATCTGGGATTGCACTTGCGACACTTGTTTTGGAAATCCCTGTGTATTCATCAAAGATTTTCCCTGGTTTAACATTGTTGTCCTCATCTGGACTAAGCTGAAGACAGTAAAAACATCCCAATTTCAAATTCTCCACATAACTCCTTCTCTTTGTTTTCCCCTTGCTATTAAACACAGGCAGAAGTAGAATAGGGACAAAGAAAGTAACCTAAGATAGGAAGTTTGGCCTTTCAGGGAAGATTAAAATTGTTTTCCTGCCAGGCTGCCAACTGTCCCACATTCAAAGGGCTGTGGGAGCCACTGAAACTGGGGCTAGAAACCTCAAATCCCCTTTTACGGGGAAAACAGATGGCAGCACATGCAGACCCCACTTGCACGGGACGTTTGCTCCAGCCTTTATTCTCCTGGGACAGGCAAGGAAAGGTTTTTGCATGTGGCCCTGAGAAACAAAGCCCAGCAGGAATGGAGACTCCAGGGACCAGGGATCCTCTCCTGTGCAGGTAAGAAGGAAAATTTTGTTCAGTTTTATGGGGGGGGGGAATCTCTTTTTCCTCTCCTTATTGCCTTGGGGGTGGAAAAAACAGGATTTCCCTACTCTTTTCTTAGATATTTTTTCCAGACAAACAACCCATCTTTCTCCTTTTTGCAATCCCATTGGTTAGCTTCATTTGGCCAAGCAGGAGTTCAGGACGTGCCATGGGGCTCAGAGGGAGGAAAAGTGGAAGAAATCCCTCCAGGAAAAAACAAGCAAGCAACAGGACTTCATCCAAGGAGTTCCCTGAACCCAGCATGCATGTGATGATTGAGTTCTGTAGCAGACCATCTAAAGGATACCAAAATGAATACTTTTCCAGGAAAATCTCCATGCCAGCAGTATGGAACATGAAGGTAGGATACCCTAGATATATTTGACCAGTTAATTACTTGTGATTGAATCCCAGTTTCTTTCAAAAGTAACTGATGTGGAATGCACATGAAACCGTATTTGTTTCCTGCCACGGCACGTGCGGGGGAAGTTTTTCCTCCTTCAGTTCCTTGGCTGCAGGAATTCTGCAGATGTCAACAGATGCAGGTCCTAACGTCACATACAGTCACTTCATCACCCTTCCCCTGCCTTTTCAATCGACATTTTTCCAGGGAAATGTGACTAACATTTACAACATGGCTGGATGTTTCACAAGATTCATAGCTGTAAGCAGGATTGCAGTTCAATTAATAATAGACCTCTTCCCACTGACTTGTTTCCACAGCCTGATTCAAATTTTAACCCTGTAATACTGATGCTGTGGGGTTTCTGGCTGATTTTTTGTTTTTGCAGTAATGTATTTGTTCAAAGAGAATAGGTTTAATCTATAGATCCGAACTGGGATTACTGAAAAAGGTCACACACACCCCCTCAACTCTTCTCATCCTCACAGTCTCTCATTTCTTTTTGACATCAGCAAAGCCTGAATTTTAATATTATTTGTTATATTTAGGGCAGTTGACCTACGCAGTCGGAATCGGGGATTAGGAATTCATTTCATAAGGCATTATGCAAAAATATAGCAAAAACTGGCTCAAACTCTATAATTCCACTTGAATGTAATTGTAAAATCTGGATCCAAATCTGAAGAGAAGAAGATACATTTGATGCTAGCCGACATTTTTGGATTTTCATTATTATTATTTTTTCTCCTGCATGAGAGCTTCTGTACACAGAAATGTTGAGATAGCGGATGGCTCCTCTGAGAATTGTGATATTTTGTACCAAACAAGATTACCCAGGAGCAATAAGAACGACCCCAGCTGTTGTCTGCTGCTAGAAACCTTTTCAACGGCTAAGGCCACCGACTCATGCAGTAATTGCAAGGGAGGAAGACCACATGGCCTAAAGTGACCAGTTAGTAAGCAATTCCTGCTGTGAAAATCTTTGTCCTAGCTATACAATATGTGTGGAAATGAAAAGCGTGCATAAAAAAATCAGCATTGCTTCATAAATGGAAAAAATTCAAGTTCATTCAAAAACAAATAATGCAGCCAGCATGGTATGAAATCCCACTCTTTTAGAGTAATACCTACTTTGATTGTATCAATCTTTTAAAATAATTTAAAAATAAGTAAGAATGTGATAATAATTTTGCCTTTCATTATAGAGCTTTTTGTCTATATTTTGAAAACACTTTTTTATCTGGTTTGCTGTTTTATCTGGTTTGCTTCCACAGCTTAAACTTTAAAGGTCATCTTGCTTTATCAAGATATCATTTTGTGACAGCTTTTTTAGTATTCTCAGTGGTACTAACAGCGTGCAGTGGCTGATCTCTCTTCAGAAACAGTAAAGTAAGTGGTATATACACATAACCCAAAAATAATGGATGTTCCTTTCGCATTTTAATTTAGCACTAATTAGCTGATATTTTTCACACGTATTTAGAACACGAGGAACAGCTCTGGCCTTCTGCGTAGATTTTTGTCACTGAGTTTCAGGAAATAAAACAACTCTCTAAACCTCAGAAAAAGAGGACAACTGAATGCAATAAATGCTGCAACAAATGAAACCGTGTTTTTAAAATTCAGTGATACAGAGGATGACAATAACACTAAAACATCTCTGAGATGTTAAAGAGCCCAGATTGCCCATTGATAGCTGCAGATATCAAAAGACGATGAGGTTCATCCTACAGGAACCAAATATAAAAAATACTGAAATGTTCTGGATTAGAAGAAACAAACGACCCTTTGAGAAGAGGAAGGCAGCACTTCCTCATGTTCTCAATGGCTGCCCGCTTGCCAGTGGTGGAGCTGGTGGCTGCAGAGCAGCCAGGCACTTTGCAGCAGTCCAAAAGGACATTGGCTCAAGGTCATCTGTGTCAGTAGTGACACATCTCAGGTTTGTCAGCAGTATTTCCAGCTGTGAAACTTGATTTTTTTCCTTCCTTAAATTCAGCTGGAGCAGCATTCTCCCTGATTACAGCCAGCTCTTTCTATCCAATAGAAGGGGCAAGGCTGAAAGGAGAATCGAGAGGGCAGTGTCCCAGGGCGTACTGCACTGCCTGTTAGATGTTCTCTTAGCTTCAGAGAGGCAAAGTCAGTGCTTTACAGCACCAGCACAGTTACCAAAGCAATAGTATGGCAACTATACCATCATTACCCCACCAGAGGAGATGTGATACTGGACCTGTTGGTCACCAACGCAAGTGACCGACAGGTGACATCAAGATTGGAGGCAGTAGGGGCTGCAGTGGTCATGGACTGGTGGAGTTCACAGTCCTGAGGGATATTGGCCAGGGGAAAAGTAAAGTCAGGACCCTAAATTTTAGGTAAACAAAATTCCAGCTCTTCAAGGAGTCAGTCAATAGGATGCCCTGGGAAACTGCCATCAGGGACAAGGGAGCAGGACAGAGCTGGCAGATGTTCAAGGACGCTTTCTATAGAGCGCAAGAGCTCTCGATCCCCAGGTATAAGAAACCAGGAAAGGAGGGCAGGAGACTGGCATGGCTGTGTTGAGACATGCTGGTCAAACTAAAGGGCAAGAAAGAAATGCACAGACAGTGGAAGGAGGGACAGGTATCCTGGGAAGAGTATAGGGACACTGCCTGGTTGTGTAGGGATGGGGTCAGGAAGGCCAAACCGCAGCTGGAGCTGAACTTGGCAAGGGACACAAAGAATAATGAGAAGGGGTTCTACAGGTATGTCAGCCAGAAAAGGAAGGTCAAAGAAGATCAGGTTCGTGAGGTTCCCTGAGAAACCTAAACATACAGAAGACTGTGGACCTGACAAGATGCATCCCAGAGTCCCAAGTGAACTGGCTGATGTAGTTGCCAAGCCATTTTGCATGATATTTGAAAAGTCATGGCAGTCAGGTGAAGTGCATGGTGACTGGAAAAAAGGAAACATTGCACCCATTTTTAAAAATAGTAGAAAGGAGGACACTGGGAACTACTGACCATGGAACAGATCCTCTTAGAAGCTACGCTAAGGCACATGGAGGACAGGGAGGTGATTCGAGATAGCCAGCATGGCTTTACCAAGGGCAAGTCCTGCCTGACCAACTTAGTGGCCTTCTATGATGGAGTGACTACATCAGTGGACAAGGGAAGAGCTGTGGCTGTCATCTGTCTGGACTTCTGTAAGGCCTTTGACACAGTCTCCCACAGCATCCTTCTCTCTAAATTGGAGAACTATGGATTTGATGGGTGGACTGTTCAGTGGATGAGAAATTGGTTGGATGGTCACATCCAGAGGGTAGTGGCCAACGGCTCAATGCCCAGTTGGAGATCAGAGACAAGTGGTGTCCCTCAGGGGTCTGTATTGGGACCAGTACTGTTCAATATCTTCATCAATGACAGAGACAGTGGGATCAGGGGCACCCTCAGCAAGTTTGCCGAGGACACCAAGCTGAGTGGTGCAGTGACACACCTGAGGGATGAGTTGCCATCCAGAGGGACCGGGACAGGCTGGAGAAGTGGGCCCATGTGAACTTCATGAGGTTCAACAAGGCCAAGTGCAGGGTCCTGCAGCTGGGTCAGGGCAACCGTCAGTTATCAATACAGGCTGGGAGATGAAGGGATGGAGAGCAGCGCTGCCAAGAAGGACGTGGGGGTATTGGGGGGTGAAAAGCTGGACACGAGCCGGCAACGTGCCCTGGCAGCCCAGAAAGCCAACCACATCCCGGGCTGCATCCCCAGCAGCGTGGGCAGCAGGGCCAGGGAGGGGATTCTGCCCCTCTGCTGCGCTCTGGGGAGACCCCCCTGCAGTGCTGCCTCCAGCGCTGGGGCCTCGGCACAGGAGAGACATGGACCTGCTGGAGCGGGGCCAGAGGAGGCCACCCAGATGATCAGGGGGCTGGAGGACCTCTGCTGTGAAGACAGTCTGAGAGAGTTGGGGTTGTTCAGCCTGGAGAAGAGAAGGCTCCAGGGAGACCTTATTGTGACCTTTCAGTACTTAAAGGAGACTAATAGGAAAGATGAGGACAGACTTTTTAGCAGAGGCTGTTGTGATAGGACAAGGAGTAATGGCTTTAAACTAAAAGAGGGCAGATTTAGACTAGATAGAAGGAAGAAATTTTTTACACTGAGGGTGGTGAGACACTGGCCCAGGTCGCTCAGAGAGGTAGCACATGCTCCATCCCTGGAGGTGTTCAAGGCCAGGTTGGACGGGGCTCTGAGCAACCTGGTCTGGTGGGAGGTGTCTCTGCCCGTGGCAGGGGTGTTAGACTAGATGACCTTTAAAGGTCCCTTCCAACTCAAACTGTTCTATGATTCCAGATCTCCTGTTGGACCTAGCTTTTGAAGAAAGGATGGCAGTACTGAATAGAGACTGTGGAACTCTTGATTCGGTTCCCAAAGCCAGCAAGGGCTCTGTGATTCACAGGATAAAAACCTCAGCCTCTCTCTATGCAGCCCCCCGTGCATAAAACATAAAACTCTTTGGAATAGGAGTGGCCTCCCATGATTTTGTTTTGTTTTTCTCAAGGGAGACTGCCCCTCGGTTGAGCCCCTATTATGACAGCAATACGAAATACTTTGCTCCAGAGCAGTGCATAGACTCAGGTGCTTGTGTTTCCTTGTTCTTAAGACATTTTGAACATTCTGTGTTTCTTCAAAGGATATTTTTTCTTTGAGATGAAGTCGTATTTCATATCCTCTCTTTTCTCCCCAGAAAAGCTCTCAGTAAGAGTCACAATATAAATATGGTTTGTAAAAGAAACATAGGCCCGGATCAATAGCCTTCTCCTTACTGCAGGGTAGCATAATAACTGAAAGATATTCCCATAATTGTTATGAGGACAGGAGGTTGTTTCATTTATGCAAGTGAAATGTGTTTTTAAGTCATCTGATGATATGAGTTGACTCTGAGCTTTCTGTACTTGTTGCAAAATGTCAATATTCCTAAAGCGTCTTACAGTCAGCAGTTTCAGAAGACAGGTTATTTGCAAAATAGCCTCCACGTTATAATCCAGTGACACATAAATCTGCTGCTCCCTAACTTCCAGCACTGGCCTTTCCAAATCCAAAGTTAAATGGATTCTACCCCAAGAGCTGAATCGTCACCTAAACTGCAGCGCTTGAGAGATTTGTTGTTACTGAGGAAATTGGTCTCCTACATATTTCTATTGAATAATTTCCCAAGGACCTATCTTCAGTGCATGGTAATACAGTATATTGCAATGTTGTAGCTTCTGGGTAGTCTAATAGACATGTAATCTTATTTTAGCGGAAACCTGGATGCTCATAGACTTACTCGTACAGAGCAGCAATTTGCTGTACAAATAGTTCCCCTGAAATCAATAGGAAACCTTGTGCAGGTATTGTTTAGTATATGAAAGTATATTCACACCTCGTTAGCTTATACCAGTGACTTCAGCAGAGTTACTTCTTGACTTCTATTGTGGTAAAGCTCAGGCCCCTTTCTGGTGGGCCACATATTTTTTTCTTTGTGTAATACAAAAATACGAAAATTGCATTTGAGCTCGGTGACTTTCCAATACATTTCAGGCCTTCTTAACCCGTGTTCATGAAATCCTGCCTGCTTAAAGGATCTTATTCACAATTTCCTCATTCTATAGTTATTCGTACTTGCAGTGAACTCCTTGGTACATACGACACCGCTCCTGCTCCCCCATAGTGACCTGTTGGCCAATTTTTGTCTTGGATCATTTCAGATAGGAGGAAAAACCAGTAAACCACGTACATTGCTTAGTGTAACCATGCTCATTTCTTAGACTGTGCTACCCGTCTCCTGCTTCCCTGAGCACACTGGAAACCAGCAGCAGGCACCGTTCCCCCTGCTCGTGCTCTCGCCAGCTTCCTTTTGATCTTCCATAGTTGTTTTTTTTCTTCCTGAAGCTTCTATAGATTTATAGATATGGGGCACGCTTTGCTGCTGAACAAGATCGAAATGGGCATCTCTGAAAGAGGTGGCTGCAGTTTGTCGCTGGCATTTGTTTGCAGAAGAGGATGAAAACCAGGGCAGTGACAAGTATTAACCTCGGCAGGTGGAGTGAAGATCACCCTTCGCCCTGTTGTGTCCCTTACGCTCAGCACAGGACCTGCTAAGGTGAGTGGCTTTCCTTTAGCATCACTATTGTACTCTGCAACACCGTTGTCACGTTCAAATGTTATCACAAGCACCACTCTTGCCATACCTGGGCTACCCACTCATTTCAAAGAGGCTTTTCAACACAGATCTGCAAACGATCTCAAATGGGACCTTTCCCTGACCTGTGACAAGCAAGTGCACGTCTTGCCTATCGCATGCTGGGACTTGCAATTGCCCGGGGTGCGATGCTTCAGGATCACCTTGGCCTATCAAGAAGGCCAGTCCCCAGCCGTTTCGCTCCGATAAGCAAGGCCAGGGACCCGGTACGGCAGTCTGGCTATTGTAGATGCACTGCATGGACTCCAACCCACGTGCGTGCTCAGTCTCACCCAGATGAAATAGCCTGTGGTGAGTTCTACAGTAAGAGCAGTAAAGAGAAGCAGTGTGAATAGGGCTTGGAGGACCAGATCAAATAACTCTAGAGAGCACTTGAAGCAGCCTGTCAAGAAAATGCGGTCATGCGTGAGTTTCAGCGGGCGTTCCAGAAGGCTCCCTGGCCTGTCTGCTGCTCCGTGTAGCAAACTATTCTCTCCCACGACCAGCGCTCTGCAGGCGAAAGATGCCAAAGCAGGTCAGGTGCCAAAAATCAACCCCCGTTCCCTTTATTCAGTTGTTTGCCAGATACAGCTGAACAATGAACCGCATTCATTTAGTACAAGCCTCTCTCTTCCCTCGTTTGATTTGATGTAATAGATGTACTATAGATAAAATAGGTGCAAATAGTACTTCATTGTAATCTCGTGGTACAGAGAACTCAAAATAATACACTAATAATGAAAGCAGCTTTAGTGATGTACAGATTCAAACCTACTTAAGGAAACTAGAGATAAATCTTTTGCTTGCATTGGTACGTATATTTGACCTTTATTCATTAGCTAAGACTCACACTTGGTTGAACTGGCTCTCTTCTATTTATCTTAGTTCCTTTGCCATAGCCTCAGAGTCTGTCTTTATGGAAAGAACTATCGGACTGTCTCTCATTCAGGAAAGCAGAACACACTAGGATTTTTGCAGCCCCAGTAAGCTGAAACAGTGGTAACTCTCACCCCCACCATATAATACCACCTGACATTCACAAATGTAAAGGAAGGAGTTTCACCACCTACCGTATAGCAAATGATACTGTGATATTTTCTGCCAAAATCTGTGAGACAGAAACAGAAAGAAAGATTTCAAGGAAGATACAAAGAAGCAGGAAAGCTTAGGACGCAACCTGAATAAATAGTGGCATTGTGGTCTTGCTGAAAGCCTAAAGAGAGCTTTGTTGGCTGAGTGCTGGCTCAGGGAGGCTTGGTGTTCTGTACAAAGCACTTTCTCTTGTTACTTGATTTCTGCGCTAAGAATTAGGATTTTGTTCTTTTCAGATAAACAGAACTACATCAAAGATACCTGACTCTATCATCATTTTTAATTCTCAAGGAAACAACAAAGTTTTGTCTAAACTTTAGGGGCAAAAAGAAGTAATGTTATTGACTACCTCCCTATACCCATTTCCTGTTTTGTTTGATGGGATGACTATGATTTACAGAATTTCTTTATGAGGCCCAATTAGATATAGAATTTATAATATTCATGCAGTTTCTGTGCCAAATATACATAGTGCTGAAACAGCAGGGATCTCAAAATATCAACCACCTGCTTGGAAGGAACAGAATTATGAATACATCTCCTTAAACAATAATTCATCATACTCAGAAGCCTAAAGTTAAGCTGCTCTAGAGCCAACACAGCTGCTTTATCATCTTATTTGGGGGATACTGCTGACTTACAATGCTGGATATCATTCTTGCAACTCACGACTAAGACTAAAGTCAAGGATTTAGAAGCCTGGGAAGCAGCACTGACTCTGGCATATCCTGGCTTTCAGAAGGGAATCCGGAGTTGTGAATGGTGTGTCCACAATTCTCCAACGCACCAGGAAACTGAATCGGTCATGTCAGGGAACCACCCAAAGTTAATGCAGTCACCGCGTCTGTGGGAAATCGGGAGAACCTTAGCATACCTCACTGAGGACTGTAGGGAAACACCGCCTCTCCTCAAGGATTCTCATCCTTGAACACCTTCCTCCCAGCCCCCAGAGATGGTTATGGGGTAGAGACTTCCCTAACTGAGGTCAGCTGAGGTACCACCTCAACAGAGTCAAGATGACACCTTTTTCCCTAGGGAAGGCTGCTCTACTCAGAATAATGAAATTAATTTTAATCCATGTTACTTCCTCATGTGAGGACTTTGATCTCACATAATTTAGGTTTATGATATTGTCTCTCCAGACAGGCAGCACTACAGAAGTGAGACGGACTGAAAGTACTCACAGCTGAGCTTGGAGGATCTACATACGGTCTAAGGCTATATCTGTGTGTAGCAAAAATGAAATCTCAGGACCTGAGTGGGGATCTGGGGGACAAAAAATAGCACCACCGTATGATAGTGGCTTTAAGTCCGTTTTCAGTGCATGGAAGCAGAATCCTGCTGCGCCCATTCCAGACAGGTGTTAGTCTAATTGGTCCTTTATAACTTGGATTTTACAGCATCCCTCAGCAGCCAGGTTCACTGATTAAGTATCCTTCATTAGGAAGCTTTTCCCAATCTCTAATTTAAACCTTTGCTGCATGTGGAGCCAGCCGCTTTTCTTGCCCCTTTGGTGACCAGGACAGTATTTCAGAAGCACCCTGAAATGTGCTTCTGTTTTGAAGCAAATGTGCTTGAGAATGTGCAAATGTTTTGAGAATTAGAAGACTATTATCCCGTGTGTTTATTTCAAAGCTCTACAAATGCACCGCTTTCAGTTTTTTCCTTATGAAAAGGCAATTTTTCTTAACTTCTTTATAATGTCTATTGCTCTCCTGGAACCAGGGATACTTTAGCCCGTCCTGTCCCTTTTCCCCAACTAAATATATTTCAGGATGACCGCTTCTGTGAAGTGGGCATCGAAAGCTCTCTTAGTCAATAACTGGGGTGTCACGATGCCTCATGAGTGTTGCTAAACTGTTCAGACATACTGGGATAAAAGCCTCCTGAGGAATTTAAACTAGCCAAACTAGCAAATACAATCTGTTGAGAAATACCAATCCTATCAGTAGTATCCTTGCTTTAATATAGCAAAAAGAAAAAAAAACCCAAACCACAGCCCTGCTTATTTTACCTCTAGCAAGCTTGCCTTATTACTCAATTTCCAAGTCTTCCTCTTGGGAGCACGTTCCTGACCAAGAGCTTTTCCAGCCAAGTGATGGATTTGTAGGGCCAGCTCTGAAAGCCACAGACGTCGTTGAGGGGATGATTACTAGCTAGCCTTTAAAAACCACTCCGGACCAAAGAGGTCAGCTCTGTTTATATTAAAGACAATCTGTGCCATTGTGAAGACAGTGACCACCCTCTTATCTTCAGGAAATAACCTTTAGGGTTTTAACAAATAAGGACAAGGAAGAGTGTTTTCATCCAGACTGTTATTGCCTGAAGCGTAAAAATAGACTGAGGGCTGTTTTCAGAAACACAATGCACGGCGGACTTGGGATGGGGTGAGAACGCAGCAGGAAAACTTCAGATTTGAGAGTAAAAGATTTGATTATCTCATCCAAAACCCTCTTATAATCAGCATTTTCATCCTCTCATCTACTGTCTCATTTTACCTTTTGCTCCTAAACTGTGCTGGAAGCTTGGTTCTAGGCTGGCTCTCTGACATCCGCAATGTCTGCCTTCCCCGTTTGACTGAAGCTCCATTTCAGTGATGCAGAAAATTAATTAGGGCATTTTATTTCCTTCATATGTAGACCTAAATACTGTTTCTAAGGTTGCAAATATAGTAACGCTGTAAATGAATAATGACAAAATTAGACTCCTTTTGCATGATTTCTGAAGCTGATAGCAAAAACAACCACGAAGGAACCTCGACACAAAATCTGCTGTTTTAACCATACCGGAAAAAATTCTGTGTACCAATTAGAGAGATTACGTTGCTGAAAGTGATGCAGAGAACTAAATAATCAGGCAAATATACTAACCAGATGTCACTTTATCAGACAAGAGGAAGAAGTATTCCATAGTGAATGGAAGACAGTCTGTGGGATGCCCATTGGCTCATGCATAAATTTCCTTTTATTCCCATAATTGCGGCTTCTGTGGCCTTTCCTCCAGCCTTTGCTGACGAGTAGCGTGAGCACCTCCACTGCGCTGGGTGGAAAGAGCTCCTGTTTGCGTAGCGACGAGTCGTTCAGCTGGGCCAGCGGCCACGTGCACCTGGGAGGCGGTGGCAGCGTACAGGTCTATGGACCCCCGTGCCAGCGCTCACCCCATCCGCTCTGCCGGTGCGCTGTGATGAAGTACTAAAATGTCAGCAGGGAAAAGGTGGATTCGTGTCTTCAGCGTCACTCATTACAAATCTCTAAAGGGCACGTCATGGCAAAAATGACATGCCACTAAGGATACAGAAAGAAATAAGGCCAAAAAGGAAATTAATAACAGAGATGACTAGGTATCATCACCTGTGCTCAGATGCTGCTGTTCAACAAGCCTTTGGAAATATTAGCCACGTTTGGGTTTTTGGAAGTCATATATTTCACCAGATGAAAACCTTCGTGATATTAGTGCTCCACTACTGAAAAATAGTTGTTTCCATCCATATCTAATAAATATATGTTTGAAGCTCAAGTTGATCTCATGTGAATTCATGCTCAACTGTGCGTGTGATGTTTGGATATAAACATCCTTTTCATATCATACAATACCACCCCACTGCTATTGTGTCTTTCCTCAGCCTTAGTTACGTATTTTTGTGGTATTTTCATCTCAGTGGCTGATTAGGTGGCTTAAAAGGCCTGCACTAAAATCCACTGTCTTTAAATTGAGCTGAAGATGTCCAAGCCTATCTATGTATAGGCCCATTAAATTACTTTGACTGAGCTAAGTTGCTATGAAATGGCACTTTTTTCCAAAACAGTCCAAAAGGTTTTCTACTGTGTATCGTTGACAAGGTTAAAACCAACAACGGAACAAAAGCCAGCCCCAGACTCTGCTCACCTGGAAATCCTCTGGGTGGTCCTGGCTGGGAATTATGTCAGCCATGCGTTGGGACGCAAGTTTTGCACTGCAACCAGTTGAAGGTACAGCACAAAAGAAAAACGCATCCCTGCTCAGAAGCCCCTTTCTGCTCAACTCCAAATGCGGGCTGAATGCTCCCCAGCCACTGTAGCACTTACTTTGTCCTTGTCTGCTTCAAGACACGGGAATGAATCTCAGCCGATTTGAATCCTAACAGCTGCGATGACTCAGTAGAGTGATGAGTATTTATTCCAGCAGGAAGTCTTACCCAAAATCTTTTCTTACTGCTAAACAGGATATTATGCTAATGTAGTGGCATGTTTTCAGCAAGCACAATTCAGTAATTCATCAACAGCACCACGGTGACAGCGATGACCACGATGCCCTAACTCAGCCTCGTAGAATATCTACTAATTGTTACTGCATTTCGAAGCCCTTCAGAGGTACTTTTCCTTAGTAGCCACAGAATTAACAGCTCTGTTAGGCTCCATGAATAGGAATTGTATTCTCAAGAATGTAAAATATTAGTTAGAGGTATCTATCCGGGGACAGCTTAATTTATGAAAGGCTTATTGTAGTGTGGATACTTTCTTGAATCATAAATTGCTTTTAAATAAGAAAAGGCTAGGTAGGTGAAGACAAATGTTTTTACAATGCCTTCCTTCTCTTTATTAAATATCTAAAAAAACCAACCCCAAACCAACCAGCCATTTCTATCAAGCCACATGCCATACTATGGAAATGGAGGATTAAGCAAAGAAGTATTTTTAACACTTAAGAAGTGTGGGGTTTGTTTAGTAGGCAGAAGGTTCCCATTGAGCATCCTTGGGCTTCAAATCACCTTATACTTCCATAAGCCATTTTTGTGCTCCCCAGCCAGCCCACGCTGGTTCCGCTGCCCGAGCGCTGGGCTCTCCACCATCCCCTGCCGGTAACGTCTCTCCTGCTCGCTTGTGCAAAGGCAGAGTAAGCAGAGGGTAAGCGTTGGGAGGAAACGCACCTCTGTGCAGCAAACACAGCCTACGGACGCCGGATTCTCTCAGCGCTGGGTGGCAATTATTTCTGTGTAATAGGCACTCGCCCCATGACCTCTCCTTCAGCACGCAACGCGATCACTGTCAAGTGTTAATCCCTTTGTTAGCTAGTCAGCTGCACATGCATTTAGGAGGCCTAATGACTTACACCGTTCCTTCTCTGCATGATTTCAACGGATATGTAATTAGAGGTGAATGGAGGCTTCAGAGGTACGGCAACCACGAAAGCCAGGGGCAAAGTCAAAGTATTTGTCTAATTTTTGCAATCGGCTGTTTCAGTGAATGAAACCATGTGGTCAGCTGCACACAGAGGAAAAGAAAGTAGAAAAGGAGAAGCCAAAAACTCAGCCTTTAAAAATAAATAAATAAAAAATTGGATTGCCTGGCACTCACGAAGCTCTGAGATTAAAAGAAACGAGTTTCAAAATATTTTTTGGTCAGGCAGCCAGAGAGCACATTCTAAGGTAAATGCCAGCGAGGAACCTGCTCTTCTCACACAGACTGAAAAAGCATCTAAAGGTGAAAAGCTTTGTTTCGAAGTGCTTGAGATCCTTAATCATTAGCAGAATAAGTGTGAGAGCTGGAAAGGGATAGAAAAATACGTGAAGGTGAATAGCCACCAGCATTGGCTTAAAGGTTTGAGCTTATTTTATGGAAGCCGTCGATGTCTGCGACACCTCAGGAAATATCCTGCAGCTCTTACACCAGGGGAATACGTCCCTTTGTAGTGCGAGAGATTTCTGCGTATGTATTAGTATTATAGGATGAAGCAGAAAAGTGTAATGGGGCCACAGTCCCGATTGATGGATTTCAGATGAAAAAACCCCTCTCAGCAACGATTTCTGTGCATGGACCCTTTACACCTTGCTCCAGTGTCGCTCCCTTTCCACCACGCAGGGTTTGCAGATGAGGCCGGACCCCAGCAGGAAGGGGTGGCTGCCGGCTGCCCGATTGTGTCACTTTTGGCACTGCAACACACGAGGTTTGGGTTTGTTTTTTTTTTAAAGCATCTCTTACATTTTCACCTCCTCATCACTGGTTTCCCTGTACGCTGGGTGGCCGTCGCTGCCGCACCACCTCCCTGCAGCACGGCCTCAGGCAGGACTTTTCTTCTCTTGTCCATTTTGGACCATGGAGTCGCCTTGTTCCATATAGATTATGCAAAGGTGCATGCTTGGATGATGCGGTGTTTGCACTAAATAACACCTACGCCTATTCTCTCTGTTACACAGCAGCCAATCAGAGTGATATTTTTATGAATTAAAATAATACACTTTCACTAGCGCTTTGAATTCAAGAGCATAATTTCATTAAAAATGAAAAAAACGTAGTAATAATTAATTAATAATTGTTTTAATTCAGTCTGGGCTTATAAGCTAATATCTCTCACACAGTTGCCTAACACAATTATAAACATAATTTCATGCTTAATGAAATATAAATGAAGCAATTGAATGGCATGCTCCAAAGAAATCTCCCTATCAGTCAGTTGCCCTCCCAACCTTCCCAGCTTTAGTTAGCTATTTGAGCTGAAACGTAGCTTGTGTTTTGCAGAGATTCAATTTGAAGACCGCAAGCAGCATCACGGCCTTAAGGAAGTCGGTCTGATGGTGAATTGCCATCACGGCTTATGACTAATACGAGGCCATTTTGTTTTCCCATTCTTGGCCCCGGTAGCACTCGTGACGTCGCAGGACAGCTCGCCAACAGCAGGCATGGCTCCAAACAGCCCCAGGTGAGCTGACGTACTCTGGGCTTCGGTGTCCCCACCCGAGCAGCGGTGTCCCCTGCTTCACATCTGGCCAGCTGTGCGGGTCAGCCACCTGCAGCCACCGAGCCCCACCAGACCTGCAGGGGAACGCGCAGCCGTGAGCACCTCCCTTTCCAGCGCAGCCTGTTTCCCATCACACCGGCACAGGGCGTTCCACGGCGGCAGCCTTGGGTAAGACGACTATGGGCAGCTGAGGAGGAGATTCAGTTTTTTGAGTGATTTGGGACCTGTTGATAATCAAACACCGTAAAGGTACACTTCTGGCTATTTTGTAATTTATCATCTTTACCACTAATACCGCTACTCGCTTTCTGAATTCTAACAGTAATTTCTCTCACATTTTGACTAGCTGGCTAGCAATGCCCAGTGCTGTCACTGTGAAAAACCTTGTATCTGCAGCTACAAATAGGTAAAACTGTAAAATACTTTCTGATTATTTCTCATGCACGCATTCCAAGAGCCCCAGCGGTGCCCAGCCTCACTGTGTGCCCGCAGAGTGGGAGGGAGAAGGACAATTAATCCCTTTTGATCAGAGCTGTAATGATCCTAATGGGGTGGGGGGGCACCCACCAAACCTCAGTAATGCTTGCTGTCGCTTGAGTCTGTGCAGCATACGTATATTTTATCTTGCTGGGGCTTGGATATAATTGAATCAAAGTTTGTTGGAAACTGAGCCCAGACTCGCTGAAAGCCTCACACAACTCAAAACCAGGCAGTTTTGCTTGGTTCAGGTTTAATTATGACTGGTTCGCTCAGCCTCGGTAATGACTCATATTCACTAACTATCCTATATATGAGATGTGACAAAAGTGTAGTTCAGATACACAAAGCATAATTATTTAATGATGAAGTAAAAAGTTGATTAGGAAGCCTTTAAGCTATTACACCCTTAGTAGGGTATATTGCAGCCAATGAATAAATGAACATAATTTAATTCTTAAAAGCTATATAGCTCCTGCTGTGCTTGAAAATGATATGTAGCTAACAAGTTAGGTTTTTCCCGTTATAGAATTCTATATACTACAACAAAGAGCACACAGCATTGCCACTAAGAATAGGGAAAACTATTCTTAGTGACTATCCAGGCTAAAAGTGCTAGAACTCACATAACCAGTAACAATCATGAACCTGACAAATCAAGCTTGTAAGCCTGTGGTGTGATCTGAAAACCTAACAAGCTTCCAAGAAGGATCTCTGGCTTAAAAATACATTCTTTCTTTCTGGATTCTTTTTTTTTTTTTTTTTCCATGAGATGTGCAAGACTGAACAGCATGAGAACAGCATGAGAACGGCTGTGCCATTGAAGGGATATATTTATATATTATGTAGCTGTGTTCCAGTTATGAAATTGATCCATGGATAAAAAAAATCCCTTAAGGGTGGCTATTAATGAGATTGCCTGCTCTGAGTGCATCCAGTAATAAGATTAGGTATGCATTTATCCTGAGCAGAGATAAACCAATGACAAGTTCGTGCCAAGATAAGACAGTTTTGAAAGGCAATTAAACACGGGACATAATGTGCGTGCATATGTCTGTGGGAGGCTGCAGGATGGAAAGTTGGTTTTCATCTGCAGAAGTGCTTCTGAGTGTAACAGGTAGGGAGAAACAGCCTTTTCACAGTGGTGAGATTAAACTTGAGCTTAAAAATCAAAATATTTGAATTTGGAATTTACAAATCAGTTTTAGAGAGTGTGCAGCTTGGCCATTTTGCTTTTCCTCCGCTTATGGAAGGCTCGAAAACAGCCTTGGCAATTACCAGCTGCCCTGTGAGACAAGGCTCCATCACCGCACTTGGACTTAGGTCGGAGTTCAGAGAATACAGCACCTCCGCAGCATCCAGGCTCCCGCACAGCCTGGCGCTGCCGAAGGGGACAAACCCGACAGTCATGCTCTGAGAGAAAAGATCTCCGGTGTTTCCTGCGGGATTTGCTGCAGAAATACCTGCGCCATAGCTGCGGCACCACGTGTGGGTCGCAAAAGCTTTCCCCAGGGATCAAACCTGGACAGTCCGGGCAGTGCTGGAGCCGCTCAGCACACGCAGAGATGCGCGTAAAGCCCGTGGCTCTCACCACGTGGCAGTAAGAGCGAGGCTGTCCCCATCCTACGGCAATTGTAAATGCTTGGATACTCATCGCTCACCTGCAAGGAGCCAAAATGCTGCCTAAAGTCTTCTCTTAATTTTGCAGCATTCGGAAAAGTGTATCCTTCTCACGCTGCTATTACTGCTGTTGCTCAGCACATTGTTTTGTAGCGTCCCCAGTAATCGGTGTATGCAGGGGCAGAGAGGCCAGAATCCCTCCAGAAGCAGAATCCTCTCTTACACATAAACAACTCGAGCTCAAATCAAAATTTGAATTACTGGGCTGATTAAGCAGACCTTAAAATCCTGCCTCTGCTTGCCTATATAGATGCATACGCCAGAGCCAGCAAGGCAGAGCTACGCCTCTGCGCCCGAACCCCGGGGCATCAGGTGAGACCGCAAAGGGGGAGGACAGTTATAACCCAGCGCTGCCGCAGTCTCTGGAGAGATAATGGCAATGACTGGAGTATAAAGGGTGGGAACGAAGGGGAATGCTGGCATGATTTTTTTTCTCCCTTTTTGTTTTTTGCCCAGCCAGCCCCAGGTCGCTCCGGGAGCACAAACGAGGGCAGCCCGGCGGCTCCTGTAAACCACATCAGTTGGGAAAACCTTTAACCGGAAAGCTACAGAGAGTGAGGGGAGCACTTCCAGTGATGAGCGTGACTGCCCGTCTCAGGACATTTGGAAGAGTTCTTAAAAGCAAGAGTAACAATAATTTGTAATAACAGAGTATCTTCAAAAATCCTGTCCCCCAGAAATATCAGCATTTCAATGATGTGTGAAAGTAAAGGAAACTGAGTTGCATAGGAAATTCCCTTCCTCATTTTTCAAAATACAAAAACCTCCTGTTCAACTATCAAATACCCAAATTTCTTAAATCACTTAAGAAATCTGGATATTGGACATTTCATTTAGGTGTGATTGAAAGGAATAAACAGACTTTCACTATATATTCACAGGCCTTGATGGAATGGTTGTAAGTTTTTAAAATAGGCACAAAATGAGTATTTTGGCTACGAAGTGGTTAGTGTATAAAGTCTGTGCAGAAAATGTGTGTGACTGGGGAACTCTTGAATGTAGCTGTGTGCTTTTACGAGCCTTCTGTTAAGAAGCTGCAAAAACCATATGGTATCCATTAATAAATATATTTAGCAATTTTCTTCCTGAGCATTTTATTCACAGGTAATTATTTGCTTAACTTAGTCAAAGGGGCCCAAAATCCAGTTCTTATCTGCTGCAGAAAGCTGCTGCATTTGCACCGCTCCCCAGGGATCTCCACCGGGATCCTTTCGCCAGCCCATCTCGTTTGAGAGAGGCTGTGCATGTGGCCAAGCAAAGCCGCCCTACTCCTGCTCGCTCGCTTTCTCTTAAAAACCTTATTACAAAGTACTAAGAAATTCAGTAATTCAGTAAGAAATGTTGGATTTAGCTGCTCCTCCCATTAGGCTGCCTGGTCCCTGCCAGGACAGCTGGTTCTTCCAAAGCCTTTGTGTCCCACATGGACACACAGTGCTGAGCGGGGACATAAATTCTCCTAACAGAGAGTTTGAATCATCAACTTTGTTTTGCTGCTTGGGTCCCTCCGTCAGAATTTTAAAATATCAGCTCTCTTCTAAATTAGCATCAAAGATTTACTAGTTGGGCGCAAGATCTCTGGGCTCTTTTTTGAAAACTCTGACACTTTTCCTTTTCTTTCCGTGTCCTTCCTTACTCCTGTAATCAGGATCCCAAAGTGTGTGCTCTGACGGGGATTAAGCCGTGACCCATGCATGATTGCAGGAAATAAGCCTTTAAAATATGCCTAAGTGCTCTGCTTGTTTGAAGTTACTGATCCTTAAAATAGATGTCTAAAAAAATGTGTAATTTCAAATGTTTCTGCAGATATTGTTCCAGTATGTGTAACAAGGAGACACATCAAGCCAAGTTACATCAGTTATGCTCCATTATATCATGAACTGAGCCAAATGAATCAAAATATACAGTAATACTTCAAACAAAAATGCAAGCCTTGTATAGCTTCTTTCCCTAGTTACCACTTACAAAGCATTAAAATATTCAGCTTGATTTTTAGGGTTTATTTTAGCTATTTACCAAAAATCTTTTCAGTATGAAAAGTATTTAATGTATCGTGGGAAAGAAGAGAATAACTGTTCGCTGTTTATGTTCTCAATATTATTCATGATTTGAAAGCCCAGTAGGGTACCCTCCGCCACCAACGGGTCTGATATGGACCATTTCTTTCTTCCAGACCCCCTTGTTTTCCTGATCTCCATCCTTTCTTGTTCCCTTTTAGCCTTTTTCAGAGAAGATGATTACAAGCGGGGTTTGCAAGCTGGTACACCACAGATTGATATAACTGAAATTAAGAAATGCCATTATTTTATTCTCCAGCACTTTCCGCATTATTCCTAGCATTGCTCCCCGGGTTGATCACCCCTGAGTTTTGAATTGCTTTTGCAAGAACCACACGCAATGACTCAGAGATCTGGTTCTTAAATAAGTTTTTATAGCGAGGCCATGTAGACTAAGAAATCAGCCAAACCAGCCCAGGAACAGGGCACAGAGTGGTTTCTTCCGCTGCCGTGGCTCAGTGCACGGAGCAGTTCTGGGAAGCTGTAGGAACTGGGGGGAATGCAGGATGACTACGGCTTCTCCAGGAAACCCGGTTTCCCCTTTTTTGTGACCTTTCTGCTCAGAGATGGTGGGAAAAGAATGGATTAATTTTTCTCTTTTTCAGGGACCTTTTGTCCTTTTGAGATACTAGGTATCGCGTGCCACCATTGGAAACTCAGTGGAAGAAGTAGATGCCTTAGAACTCCTAAGGTATTCCCTGGCATTTTTAGATCCCTGCACCCTTGCTAAGCTTACTGGCAAAGCTCTTTCACAGGCATCTCGTGTATTGAGTATATTGATAGAAATAGGAGAATGATATTACTCACTCCTAATTAGTCTCTCAAGGTAATAAGAACATAATTTTGTCCTATTTAATGTTACTTTCATCCTAACCAAGTCAAGATAAGGTCAGGTGTTTCACCTTTACTGAAGTTCGCGGTCCTCTTACGCCTGTGTGCATACAAACCTATGCGAGAAAACATTTCAGTCATTTCCACAGCAGTGATCAAAGAAAAATCACAAATGCAATGGGCTTCAAAGAAAAGGGCAATGGCCCGGGCCTGGCTCTGAGGCAGCGCGCCCAAAATTGGTGAGATCTGAACTAAATTGCTTAAAAACAGCTCCCAGTTTGCAGCAGTGGTTATTTACGGGAGTGCAGACTCGGGGTCTGTGGGCACCCGCTGCCCACCGGCGACGGCAAGGGGCTGTGGAGCCGCTCCGGCGCCTCCGCTCGCCTCTGGCCGGGGAGGCTTCAGGCACTGGAGAATTTTATAGTCTGTGTCCTGCAAAGCTCTGACTTCTCAGGTCTGGGAATTGAGGGACAACGGAAGAAAACAAAAAAATACAGTCCCAAGAAGAGAAACAGAGTGAAAAAGAGCTGCCTTTCAGTGCAACACCAGTAGGATGGATGGAGAAAAAGAGCTGCCTTTCAGTGCAACACCAGTAGGATGGATGGAGAAAAAGAGCTGCCTTTCAGTGCAACACCAGTAGGATGGATGGATGGATGGATGGATGGATGGATGGATGGATGGATGGAAAACCAAGGAACTCCCCTCATTTCCGGGTCTTATTCTGGGCCTGTAAAACCCTCTCCTATTTTCACCACAATTGTTTATATTCCCACCAGTGATACACAGGGGGGGAACACGGGTACTCACTGCCCCGTAGGGCACTGGGAAAGTCCATGCTTCCCTCCCCTTCCCTTCCCTTGGCTCTGCCGGGCCCAGGGCTGGTAGCCACCCCACCCTGGAGATGGGAGAGGAGTGGGCTGTGCTGCGGACTGCCCTGTGTTTGCCACCGTCTACCGGGGGTGAATGGTTACGGACTCGGAAAGCAGCAGCTCCACGCTGCTGTGGCCACCACGGACACGCACCCCCGCGCCCCTCAGCACTCCTTCTAATGCCAACTGACCTGCCTGCGTGTGCTACTGAAATCCACTGACGGGCATCACCGACGAAGCCAATTCTCTGTAGGTGCCTGGGGAAGAGGGGAGATGGGAGAAAGAGAGAAGAGGGGAGATGGCCCCACTGAGCCGGCGCTGGCAAGCTGGGAGGTGAAAACTCAAGAGTTTCATTTAACAGAGTTAAAGCCTCCATTTCTGCACATCGTGGTGCGCGCACAATCACGGAGAAATAAATCTTGGTTAAATTTTTGATGAGCTTTCGGCTGCTCTAAATAATTAACTAGAAGCTCTCTCATTTGAGCATGGGTGCAACTTTTCATGTTTCAAACGCTTCCTGCCTTAATCACAAGGGAATCACTCGAGTTATTCAGGTCACTTCCTATATTTATTTATTTTTAATGTCACTAGCCCAAACAAATTTTGAACCTTCATGCAGGGAAGGGAGAAAGCAGTTTCCTTTTGATCTCACTCCAGGTAAATCCCCAGGAGAAGAACGTGTCTCGTTTCCAGCAGCTGAATAATAGAGATTGATAGGTTAATCAGTTCCAATATAACCTACAAAGTAACAGTGTGCACTCATATCCTAAGTTTTGACATTCCCCAAGTCCAGGATGTTTCAAAGATGATAGTGCAGGATATCACAGGATAGTTTTCGAAAGGCAGCTGAATTAATAAGGATACTCCTGTATCCCCTCACGTAAAGCACAGGAGACTGATCCTGCTTTTGACAGGCTGATTGTATGACAGTGTAACTACTGGAGTCAGTCCTGCTCCACCACCGTGTAACGGCATAGAAAATGAAGTCTTAAAACCCTTCATTCTGTCCCCTCGTTAAGTGTCAAAAGCAGCTCGGATGTTGTTTTATGTGGAAAGCAGGCTACCTTGTGAGTATATAAAGTGGGCATTAAGTGTATTAAATATTGGATTCGGTCCCCTAATGAGGGACTTTGATCTCCTATCGTAAGACTCAGATGTGAAAATTGGCCTCTGAAAGCAGATTAGTAAAATAGCTCCTTCCTAACCACTCCGTTCTGCTGCTGAGCCTGAACTCACGTGGAAAACCTGCAGTATGAAATGAGCAGTGTCCAGTCTGCAGCCCCAGTTTCTGGAAAGGGGAAAGAAGGGACATGCAGGTGAGGTGGTGAAAATCTGTCTTCAAGTCATAACTCAGCACAGCTACCTGGCAGCCCCACTGATGGCCTTTGGGCTTCAACATCCCGTCCACCAAAATGGGACTACCCACATCACTCCGCCTCGAGGGCACCATGGGAAAACAAACATCTAAAATTGCAGAGGGCTTCAGGAATATTACAGCCGCAGGAGCAGACTGCACTCTCAGCTGAATTTCTAACGACAGCCTACCCGGGGCTTTCAAACTTGTCAATAAATCCAGGATTAATGATCTCAGTCTGCGCCGTTTTGTAACTCATTACTTTAGGCACCAAAGTGAGTGGGCTGGTTTAGTCCTACATGACTTTCTTTTTTCTACGGATGGTCACTGCAAAAAAATCTGAGTCAGTTATTTCCCCGGAACCCTGGTTACTGTTGTCTAGCAGTTATTGTAACCAAGATTCTATATATGCTGCTTTCACTAATTTGTCCCGTTTTGCTGTGAAAACTGTCATAACTGCTTGATTTAAAATGTAGACTGCCTGAGAAAAAGCCTCCTGAGAAGTGACAGGTTCGGAGAAGTGCTACGTGTGGAGGAGAGCACTTCAAATTGGAAGCGGGTGCTCTCATGTCTCTGCAATGAGACTGGCAGCGCTACACGTTATTAAAACTGGAGTCTT
Organism: Burhinus oedicnemus; assembly: GCA_008921705.1. NCBI lineage: Eukaryota > Metazoa > Chordata > Aves > Charadriiformes > Burhinidae > Burhinus > Burhinus oedicnemus. The sequence goes on along the minus strand of VFFE01007645.1, from coordinate 463,246 downwards.
GCAAGATTTTCTTCAAAAAATGTCCTTTGGTGCTATCCATCTCTTCAGCCACTTTCTCTGAATTGCATAGGTATGGATAGCCATAGGTCAAAATTCATTTATTTTTTATTTGATGGTGTTGTTGCCAATGTGTACATTTGGCCATAGGTACTGAAAGCACCGCCCATGACCAAGATCAGGCACAAGAGAACTGGGTATAAACTGCCATAGTTTCACTACAGTTAGGTTTCTTTACTCCAGCTGAGCATCAAGCCATGAAGAGCTAAGTGAGAAGCAACATCTCACAACAGAGGCGCTGTGAGATTTCCTTCTTTTATGAGAGCATTGCACAATCAAACCTTATTTGTGAGCCATTCACGTGCCACGCTGCCGCAGAAGCAGAGCGGGATGCCAACTGCAAAGCCAGCCAAAAAGATCTGCTTTTCTTCTCCAGCAATTACGAGTGAAATCCGACGTGTCCAGCTCAGCCAGGTGGCCACACGTCCACCAGCCTCCCAGTGCTAAGGACACGAGTTTGGCCTCAGGTCTCCACACTGACTTCTCGTCTTTGTGTCAGACTCCCGTGGCCTTGGCAGGTTGCAAAGGGCATCTGAGACTCCTCCAAGGCTTCCATCTCCCTCACCAAGATGCACTAAATGTATTTGGAAACCTGGCCTTTAATCTGCCCGCGCCGCAATTCTCGCTGCTCTTCTCCTTGCCTCTTTTACCCTAGTCTAGAGTAAGTGCGCTCCCTCCACCGTGCTCATGGCGTGACAGGACCCCCACTGTCCTTGAGGAGCCACTGTAATCTGAGTAAGAAAATCAAAATTCCCCACTATCTCAGCATCTACGTTTTCTTTTCCAGCCTTTTTCCAGCTTAATTATTACATATCTACATATGATAGGTCACCTACTATTTCTGTGGTCTAACGCATTGTCATACTTTCTATTTCAATGCCCCTGGAGTGTGATTTATTAAAATGACAGACCACACTACAGTTTGCAATGCGGGGCTAATTCATTCCCACTTTTTAATACAGTTCCTCACATCATTCCCAGCATTTGAGAGAATATATATTTATTTTAATCACCATGTGCTGCATATATAATTTTTTTCCTAGCTGAAATTTCCTTCTAATGGAGGCGGGGTCATGAGAGAGCAATTATATGAGTTATGTGCACATTAGAGAATAATTTAAAATCAGCTTTCAGGTCAATCTTTTTTAATTATCTATTTTATCAACTGTTTTTGACTAGCAGTTTAAATAATTGTGTTTGCCTAATACCTGGAAATGTAATTGCTTTTAGAGGGCCTTTATTCTAATCTCGGTGTCAGCGTCTTTCCCCGCACACTGCGCATGTTTGCACCTGTCTGCATGGTGACAGATTTGTGGTGACAGCTTGTATAACTTATTTATAAAATGACAAATTATTTTCGAATTTCTTTAAGTTCACAGACTGGAAATATGGAGAAACACCTGCTTTCCGCAGAAGGTGAAGAGGATCTGCTAAGTCAAAGGGAAACTACGTGAATCGGTGAAGAGCACATTTCAAGCGCAACAAAACCCCGCGGGGCTGTCCTTATGCTGGTCCAGGTTTCAGGGAGGGCTCCGTGGATGTAATATTTTAGCTACGAAGCCCCTGGTGCCGAAGCCAGAGAGCACCAGGAAGGTTCCCAAAGGCTTTGGGGCATGGAAGCCTCACCCGGAGTCCAGGGGGAGGAAAACCTCCTCCCAGGGCCGGTCCAGAGCAGGAGCCAAGCGGAAGGGCTCCGAGCGGCGCCTGGCGAAGCCGCTGTGCCCAGGGCACACCTCCGCGTCCCGTCTCGCTCTCTGTCCGGCAAGGAGAACACCTCGCTGCCCTTCGCTTTGTGCTCACTTGAGCAAAGACTCCAGCAAGGGCCCCGCCGCTGTTTCCATCCCAGCGTTAGGCGTGCCCGGGCTGTCGCTGTAATTGCCGTAGGAGTGTCAGGATGAAGCCATCTTGTTAACATAAAAGGATTAGCTCATCAGCAGGCGGTTTCGCTAGGTAATGGACTCTGGGATGTCCGGCTGATGCGCTATAGAAAGAGTAACGAGATCCTCTGATAGCAATTAGTCCTCATCGCCAGCAGTCCAAGCAGGAATAAACAAGCCAATTGCCTTGCAGGAGCCATAACCGCACAGAGCAAATACTACAGACGCAGACACAGACTGCACTGCACACCAGAGGCACCAGTAAAGGACCACTACGGGTGCAGGGCACATACAGCGTGTTCTGCCCCGCTGCTGCAGCCGCAGTACCCGGCAGCACCAGTTTGGGAAAGTCTATGCAGGGCAGGCAGGTTCTATACGTGAAAGAGTCATTATGATAACCAGCTGTCGGTTTACACGTAAACGCGTCTGAATAGTGGTTATCACAACAGCAAACACTCTTCCCTTTTCCCGTTGCATTTTTGGTACGGGTAATTCCTTTCGAGCCACGCCGTAGTGCTGCTGTTTGCTCCGTTCAGAGAGGGCGATTCCTGGAGCTGTGGCCACAGCGGCACTGCCGGCTCCGCATCCTCGCAGCACAGAAACAGCAATGGTCACTGGGGGCGTACTGGGACGCACAACGAAAATAATCCGCTATGCCCCAGCTGATGCCGTGGTTCTGCAGTGAAAAAGAAGTTATCACACGTGTCTGAATGAAGCCTACCTAGACGTGTCCTTCTAACAGACAGATAACTCATTATGCACCTCTCTCACAAAGTTACTCTCACAGTCACTTTCACACATAATAAATATACTTATCAGCATCACTCAAAAAAGGACATTGTTTGAATTTAGCATCCTGAAGTCCTGCTCATAGAAAGATCCATTTATCAGCTACTTAATGGCCTCTTGGTTGGAGGGCAGCTTCTTTTCTAATCCGATGTACGGTTTCGTATTGTCCAGGTCAGGTGCTGGTTTCATTAAGCAGCCCCATGTAAGTCAGTATTTCTGGCCCATAATACCCTGAACTGTATTCGGGCCACCAGTAGACATCAGTGTTTAAGCTCCGTGCCAGCTCTGGTTATTGTCGTGTGCCGGTCGGGCAGCCAGGTGAGCGGCAAACGACCACTTTGGTGCCAGGCCAAGTCCGGCCCGGACCTGAATCTTTAATGCTTCAGCACTCATAATAAAGCAATACAGCAGCGTATCAATTACTATGAAATTAGCTGCAGAATTGCTGCTGGATGCAAATGTACATAGCTTTGACATTTATTTTCCTACCGAGAAAGACTTAATTTTATTTTTGAGAGTGACTAAGATATTGGCATAGTGTTTTGTGCTTTTCAAATTGTCTCTATTTGAAAAATGAACTATCCCTCAAGGTAAATTAAATGAACCTTTTCCTTTGTTCTTTCAATCCTTCTGCTGGAAGCCCAGTGCTGTTCAGCTGGAACTGCGTGTAAGTCAGAGATACACAGGTTGCTCCTTTGAGCGTTGATTTCCCAAGAAGCACGTAGACAACGAAAACCTAGCAGGGATAAAACCGAACAATTCCGACTACCCGCATTGTCAGGAGACACACCGGTATTTACTGTGCTCACGAAGGAACGTGACTTGGTCGGGCCATGTGATGATACCCTCGGCAGCGCGATTTCAGGGATCAGGAGAGAGAGGGGCGCATGCCAACTTGCAGGAAGGAGGGTGGCGGGGGGTCCCCGGCGCTCGCCCCCACACCTGGCAGCACACCCGCAGAAGGCCACACGTTGTCTCCATTTAGACCCGCTCTTCCTGCCTGCAGCATCAATTCAACCGAACGCGGTAGCGTTTCCGAGTGGCTTGTTCCTACTAGGCTTGGCAAATATGGTGGAGCGTTTCTCCACCAGCACAAAACCTCCCGCCTGGCTCCGTCCGCCCCGGGGACAGAGCGCGACGCACCCGGGGAAACGCGGCTTCCTCCCGGCCCGGCCGCTGAGCCGCCCCGGTGGGCTCGCCGTCCCTGCGGCCCCGGCACTGCAACCCAGCAGCGGCCGCCGTGCCTTCCGCTCTCCGGACACCCGCCTCGTCCGCGGCTCCTACAGTTAAACCTTCTGCCTCTTTGGTAATGCCTTCTACCTGCAAACGCATTTTCTGCTTGTTCCCGTTGGCATCCTCTCTATCCGTCAGTGTGAACCTGCGCGTCCGTGCACGTACGTGTGCTTTTTCCATGTATTTGTATATGCGACTGCATGTTTGTATTTCACTTGGTAATTGTTTCCTTCCGGCTGCAACTGAAAAGCTGTAAATATTCCAATTTCTTCTGGCACACACAAGCAGTTGTGATTACACCCGTGCAAGTTTGGGGATAACAGCTGACGCATCCATTTCTGATCACAACTTCCGTGGGAAGCCTGCCTCTCGCTCCGCATTTGGGAAGGAACAATAAGGGTTCTTCTCAAAAGATAAACCTGCGTCAGCTTGCGCTCACCTGGGGATGTGCTGAGCTCGGAGACAGGGGAGCTTGATGCAGGGGCTGAAGTTGCACATCGTTACGCTGAATGTTACAAATATATTTTTAGGTATGTTAGGATCGGGGAGTTACGTGACTCCTTTGAAATAAATTCCAGCGTTCTGCCTAAATAGTAAAATGATATAATTAAAGTGAAAATGCATTGAAGTAGCATAAAACCCCTGTAAACGCACACGGAAAAGACTGCTTCTGTAATCATACTCTATCTCCATATAAACAGATGTTTATAGCACCTAGTCCCGAAATGGTGCAAATCTGAAAGACCTGAGCGAGATTGCTTCTTTTTACTTTGAAGTGCAGCTGTATCGGTATTTCAGTTACCTCTATACTCTTCTGTCAAAAGCAGGACTGTGATTAGAGATGGGATATTTCTAAAAAACAGTTCGCTGAATGAACCTCTTATTTTTCTTGTTCTTGTACTACATATGAACACATCGCAGTTTATATGAATCTAACCCCAGTTTCATTAAAGGGAAAAAAAAAAAAAAAGGCAGCTAGAAAAACCCAGAAGAACTCAGAAGCTGATATTTAAAATCTGACACCTGAACTGGACTGGGAGAACGTACCGTGACACGGAAACTCCGATGCTGAATGAATGGATGGGCAGGTTAAAAGAACAGATAACACATGATGGAGAATTCAAAGCAAACGATTTCTCTGACATTTAAAGCATCTCCCCTTGCACAGCCAGTTGCGCTGCCAGGAGTTCAGAGGGAAGCTGGTCCCTGCCTGCCCCGCGTGTCAGCAGTGCCTAATTTAGCTTAACTTCAGCCACTGGACCCGAAACCGCCTCGGGCACTTGGGACATTCTGGAAGATAAAACATAGATTTGCTTATCTATTTGCTTTAGTGTTCACTGTGTAAAAGCGGGAAACGATGTGATTGAAATCAGGCTTCCCTGGTTGAAAACAGTCACAATTTGTGCAGTGCCCCGCACTTACTGCCCAGCGTGAAACCCAAACGCACGCCAGCGCGACGCTCCTCCACCAGCCGCGAAGTCTCCAGGGCCTGGGGTCAGGACGAAGCACTCCGGAGGGGCCCGGCTGTTACAGAGAGATCCCGATTATCAGAGATGCCGACTACTACGGAGCGATCCCGGCAGCCGACCCGGGCCAGTACCCGCGGGAGGGCTGAGATGCCAGAGCTCTGCCAACCCCGGGTCTTTGCCTTCTGCGCCGCATCTGTAACTACGCGTACGAGCGACAGAAATCTCCATCCCCGTGGGCAGCGATGGGGATCCAGGAGCCAGCCAGGAACGGGCAAGGCAGGACCGGCAAGGCACCACGAGCCAGTTTTGCCCACAGAGCTCCTGGACGGGGTTTTAAAACCACTCGCCCACAAAGGCTTAGGGGGAAACGGAGCCGGAGTTTCCGGCACTGTCACCTGGGTTCAATCTCCTGCTTTTTGTTCCAGCAGGCGCGTTGCAAGCGGGTCCCTCCTGCAGGACCCGCAGCCATGCCAAGAGCTGCACTGCGTAGCTGTGGCGTTCCCCAAACCTCCGGATGAGTAACAGCCGCCCAGGCCCCGGCCAAGCCCTTGTGATGTATTAAGTCAATACAGCACAGAGTCCTCCGCGTTTCGGTCCTGATCCGCAGACTTTAATTGCATCCATAATAGCTCCGGGTGGCCTGCAGAGTAAACGCAATTTCAGTGAAATATCAGAGCTCTTCCTTGGAAAGGACCATTAAGATTGCAGAGCAAGAGCTCGGGATGAGACGCCGCTTGTACAAACCCTGTCGCGAACGGAGAGGGACTCGCAGTCTCCGGAGCGAGAACAGCAGGCGAGGCGGGAGGCGGCGAGCAGCTCTTCTGAATCCCTCCAGACCTCCTTGTTTCGGGGCAGTATTTGAGCGAGGGCTTAAAGGTAGCGGGGCACATGGACGAGTCCCACTGCAAGACATTTTGGCAACCTGAGGTGGTTTTAATCAAATGGAGCTCAGTAATCAATCCTGTTCTGCCACTGTGCTATTCATAGCCATTTACTCCATCTCCACAGAATTACAAAAAATAGCTACCTCCCCTTTGGGATTCAAAATTCAAACACAAATAACTCGTATGCCATGAATTTATTTTTTTTTTAGCGGTATCGGAAAGCACTGGCACTGCTTAATCTTTTGCTGACTGAATTTCGTGTTTGGCTTTTAGAATGTGGGCATGATCAAGCCCTTAAATTCCAGCAGCAGGAAGCGCGGGGAAGTGCGGGCAAGGCGGCTCCGCGTGCTGGCCGCACCAGTCCGGGTTTGCTGCCGGGCATCGCGCAGCGGCAGGAGCCTGCGCAGGGAACGGCAGCCCTGGAGTACTGGGGGACGCCTGTCTGCATCATCACAGCTTTTCACACTTCTCATACCTTTATTTTTGTGAATATGGAAACAGATTTATAGTAAGTGTATAAACACGCGTGGCTAATTATCATACGCTGCCCTGAGACCGCCACGGGGCCGCCCTGGCACGGGCACGACGGAGGTCAACACGAGAGGGCTGAACAACACCCGGTGGTTTCACACAAGACACGGGAAGGCCATGTTTCTTGCGTGACAAATTGCCCACGAGAAACGGAGAGGAGGCCCCGAGATTATTTTTGAGGCTTTAAATGAAACAAGGTTAAAATCATGCAGTGTTAGCTTTCTCATGTTAAATGTGTTCTGTAATATATCTCTGCATACACTTCTCATTCATTCTTTTCATTTTCACAGGCAACGTGACCTCGAACAAGAGACATGCTGTAGGACCACAGCAGTGACAATATAAATAACAGGAAAACAATCCTGGATACAGAAAAATAAAGACAAGATTAGTTTTCACTTCCATCTAGAACTTACCTGACCGTCCTCTAATTACGTTACCGCACACAAAGAGACATAAAAGTTGCCACCTTTCCGAACCTGGGGAAATGCAGAAGAGTCTGGGCTCGGGCGATGCTGTTCCCATCCCTGCTGCGGCGCTGCCACGTAACGCGCGGTTCAAAGGTGGTGAAACCTGTTGTGAGATCACAGGCCGGGAGCAGTACATACGGCTTGTAAAAAAGCGGAAAACCAGATAAAGCTGCTTCCTATCAATGGGTGGATCTGGTAGTTTTACAGCCCTGTTTTCTGTACAATTCTAGGTCACGTGAACAATTTAATAATTTCTTCTGGATCTAATATCAAACCTGGAGATTGTGTAAACAGCCTCTCTGGCTGGTTCAGAAGGAGCAGATTTCCCAGACACTGGAGCTCCGGATACTCTTCAGACTGGGCACCCACCGTTACAGACACCGGCATTTAAATAATCAGACACCAAGAATTTCCAGTCTTGCTCAATACCCAACAGACTCCTTTGTTTGAATCCCCAATCCCACCACTAGGCACAAAGGTCTGTTAAAATCACGTGGCTTTGGACATCCTGCCTTTGGCCTGTTTTAAATTATCTTTACGAACCGTGCAAAAAGTTCCTGTGGGAGAGCAGCCCCAGCCTGGATATCCCGGCCGCTCCTCTGCAGGCACCTCTTCCACAGCTCTATCCCTCGGCTACCCAATCACCCGTTTGGTCCAAGACCTTTCCCTAACAACGCATTCAACTCCCACACAAGGCTCCTCCGAGCACCCGCAGTTGTGCCGACTGACTTGGGAAGAGGCAAGGCTCCTTGGAGGGCGGCAGAGGGCTATTTTGCTATTCCTTCCTCTCCAGGACATGCTCTTCGCGAGGCAAGGCTGGTGGGTGACAGCCTTACGTAGATACAAATTTAATTGCCGATTCGGGTACTTACAGTCCAGGTACGGATGGTTTTCTACGTTGTTTAGTCCAAACAAAGCCAGTCTAAGGAAAGAAGGCAAGGCAGGGACAGTGAGCGGCAATGGGGAGCAGAGTTCCGCGCACCGGGATCCTTACCACAGAAGCAAATTCACTTGTGCAGCCTCCGACCACGCGGGCTCTCTCCTGCCCTCCCAGATCACCGCTCCCCGGTATGTGCTACCGCCTCCCGCGGGACCCGCGCGGGGCTTAGCAAACGGCCAGGACTGATCCACGGCGGGCACGGGCACGAGGGGTCCGGAGATGGCAGCGACACTGGGGCACGACGGTCTGCGTCTGCACAGCGACGGCTGGTGCCACATGGGCCTCTTCACCGCAGAGCCTCCCCTCCCTCCTCTCTCTGGTGGAATTCACGGTTCAGGAAGCGAGCGACCGCTCCGGCTTTCTCCCACCCGCAGCTCTTCATGTGCTACGGCCCGTCACTGCGGTCACGTGCCAGGCAAAATTCATTCCCTCTCCTAAAAGCTAATCTCTTTATAACAGCATTTATACATAAATTAATGAAAGATCAGAATATAAAGATGTTCATTTTTGATTATTTGCCCATTTACAGGAAATTCAGTTAAAACTGTTTAGTTTTATCATCGCTAGACAAAATAAGCATGACAGGATATTCTAGCCTCTGGATTATGTAGATAACACACAGAAATGTCATTTACATTTTCATTCTTTTCACAGAGCAACAAACCCATGCTTGCAAGCAAATTAAAATTCAGAACTTAATTGGATTTTTATATTCTCTTTAAACAGGTAATATTGTTTTTCTTCTCTTTATTATTGTATCTGAACACTGGATTTCATTTTGAGAGCGCGCCACTGAAGGTGAGAGGGCCTCTGTGCTCAACGGTCCATTTAACACCATTAAAACCTACACGTCTGAGGCTTTAGATTGTTGAATGCCAGTATTTTACTATTATCGTTAGACAAGAGAAAGGCTATAGAAAATCATTTTCTTGGGTGTACGTATGAACATAGATATGTGTATGTACAGCCACACAAGCACATACAGCAATATATTTGCATGCATGTGCACAAATACACACATTTGTATGTCTATCTATACGTGTATCTATGCAGGCAAATGTAGAGAAAACGTTACAATAATTTATCTCTGCGTGCTCATATTTTTGCCATAACTTGACAAACCATTTGAGAAAAAAAAAAAAAAGCAGCAGCATATTTTGTTTGAGTCTTTCTCAAAATCTGCTATGGTATGAAAACAATGGAAATCATTCACTCTGTCCCTTTTTTTTTTCCTCCTGCTCATCGTGAGCTTCACCAAGGTGGCACTGTCGAATAGCGCATTTAAGGCTCTGCCTCTGCTGTTGGTCGGTAACGTCCAGGCAGCTCCTCTGCACCCGCGGATTACGAAGCACGGTCTCCCACCGTGGGCGAACGGCGCGCCCCAGCCAGGGCAAAGACTCTTATCGGGGCAGAGCAAGAGCTATCCTGGAGAAAACTTCACTGAGCTCTTCATATTTTCATTGAAGGAGATGCTGAGAACGGGACTCTGGCAGGAAAACAGCATTCCTAAGGGCGACCGGAGGGAAAGGTCGTCTTGATGAGCTCCGCATTCCATCGCCAGTACCGGCTCTCGGGTCAGAGAGGAGCCCCGCAGCGCTTCACACCTCCCGACACATTCCTGCTTTGGGGCACTAGAAAGCAAGGTTTCACTCCACACGAGTCATTTGCTATCAGGAAAACACCTGAAATTAGGAAAATGTGGAAATGATGAGAAAAGCATTTCCTGGCCAGCACTTCTCGCTGCTCCCTGCGAGCGCGCCCGGCACAGTGGGAGAGCCGGGAGGCACGAGGCTGTTCCTGCTGTGTCCCCAGGCAGCACGGTCACGCCTTGTCCCAGGGTCACAAAGGTCTTCTTCAAATACGCGTATTCCCATTCACGTAACCAACACTTCGTGACCCTGAAGAATTCATTGAAGTGGAAGCTTCAAACATCCCCAGCGCTAAACAAACACGCTTGGACTAATCCCAGCTCCTCCTTCACTCCGGTTACTTCTGGTCAACGCGTGTCAAACATCACACCCGCAACTGGGAACCTCCACCCGGCAAATCAGGTGGGGTGAGGCACGAGCAGGCAGGCACCGCTAGCCAACGGCCTAATAAAACTGCCGTGACCTTGGGGAAATACTCGAGCACAAACGTCAGCTAATCCGCAGGGGCAGGAGCATTCCTGCGGACGTGTAAAACCCTCCGCATTAATTCTCTGCATTTCACACTGTATCATTTTCAAGTGCATGACTTAAAACTGATAATGCCAGACATCTTCCCCTATCTTTTGTGTTTTCCCATCATCAGCGATGCCAGTTTCAACACCTGCTACAAGCTACCTAAGTGTGTAAGTTAAAAACGTGCGTTGCCTGCTCTGCGCTGGCCTTCCTCGCAGGTTTTAGTTGCCCTTACGTCTACCTGAGGCAGAACCCCCACACGTTCGACACAGCAAATCCCCTGCATCATCTGAAGATTTGCCCCTCATTTTGTAAGTTGCGTTTATTATGGACTGCAACTTGAGCAAGGATTTGGAACAATGTTTCAAAAACGAACCTTTTCCACACAAACCCACACCTAAGTAATAAACGAGTAAGCAAGGAACAAGAGTCACAGTTTGGTGTTACTTGTTCTTCAGGTTTTTTGCCTGGCCAGATCTCTGCATTCCCTGGGAGTTCAGAAGCAAGTGTATGAGTCTGTCAAAAAGCCGTTTTTGTGTTATTTCTGCCCAACCTAGAGTAAAAAAGTTATTAAATGAACATATAATAGGAAAACCTGCTCCCACTGGGATATCAAGTCCAGCTTTGTAGACATCAAAGGTTTGTCTAATTCAAATTACTTTGGCATAACTGTCAAAATTTGCTCTGCCGTGCTTATTTATCTCAGCCGCACGGCACTTTTCTCTTGATGAGCAGCCCAGTGACGAACCTGGCCAGCCTCACCCACGCGTGGTTTCCAGCAGAGCACTGGGCCATGCGAGACGCCAGCGTAAACCGCCCCCCCCAGCCTCCTCTCTGCCGAAACGCCCAGAGGACACCGACGTGACAGGGGCCCACAGAAACAGCCACAAAGAAAGTGATTTTTTATTGTCAAAGGGTTTTCTAAGCGGTTTTTTCACTGTCCCTTTTTTTTTTTAATGAAAACATAGTCTGTTTTAGTAATAGTCAAAGCTCCCTTTAAAGCACAACCTCCTATGAAGTTAAAGAATAGAACACAGTTGGTAAGAGAATTTTTCATTTGTACCTCCTACGTCTCCTGTGAGATGATATCCGAACACACATTTCTACCAAAAGTATTTCTGATGTATAGCTATTGTTTTGAGTAAATAAATAACGTGAAGTACTGGTTTTCAGCATAAAATTCTGACTTTTCTGTTGAATGCCACCACTTCCCCCTTCCGTAAGGAAACACACGTGAAACAGAAAGATCTATTCCTTTCCTTCTGGTCCTCATCCTTCAAAACAAGGCCTTTTTCTCCGGCAGAAAACCCTTCCCCTTTCTCTCAGTCTAGTACGACTGTTGTCCTTTCCAAACGGAGAATAAAATTATACTTACAGGTTACCACACGCTCACCTTCAGCTCCTGCTTCTGAGCGTCGACGGTTCGCTGCTGCCCTGTAAATGCCACCCACCTGCTTCACAGCTACGATGGAGCAGAGGGGACACAGGGCTGCACAGCCACCACGATGGAGCAGAGGGGACACAGGGCTGCACAGCCACCACGATGGAGCAGAGGGGACACAGGGCTGCACAGCCACCACGATGGAGCAGAGGGGACACAGCGCTGCACAGCCACCACGATGGAGCAGAGGGGACGGAGCACTGCACAGCCACCACGATGGAGCAGAGGGGACGGAGCGCTGCACAGCCACCACGATGGAGCAGAGGGGACACAGGGCTGCACAGCCACCACGATGGAGCAGAGGGGACACAGGGCTGCACAGCCACCACGACGGAGCAGAGGGGACACAGGGCTGCACAGCCACCACGACGGAGCAGAGGGGACACAGGGCTGCACAGCCACCACGACGGAGCAGAGGGGACACAGGGCTGCACAGCCACCACGACGGAGCAGAGGGGACACAGGGCTGCACAGCCACCACGATGGAGCAGAGGGGACACAGGGCTGCACAGCCACCACGATGGAGCAGAGGGGACACAGGGCTGCACAGCCACCACGATGGAGCAGAGGGGACACAGGGCTGCACAGCCACCACGATGGAGCAGAGGGGACACAGGGCTGCACAGCCGCCATCCCTACGTGTGCACTTAGAGCACAGCAGCGCTGGCGCTTCAGCTGCAGCTCCTGCAGCTCTGTCGGTACTGCGGCCACGGACCACAGGTCGGGAAGATGGAGAGGACACTGAGATCCCCAGGGGGCAGGTGACAACTGGAAATCCCCAGTGACTACAATGCTGATCTGTGTCGTGATCAAAACCCCCAAGACCAGTGATGTGAAGGATTTCAAAGGTCTGTTTAAATTAAACAGAAATTACAGACATATTTCTCTTGCATTTATAGCTTTTCTATTATTTTTTTTTAAATAAAGACTTCCTGAGCATATCCTGTATCTCTTTTTCTAGCTGCAGTGCAAGCAGTTAAGACCAGCTCTTTTTATTCTATGCAAGTGACTGGACTGAGCTGCTGCGTGCTCAGCATCACTGAAATACAATTCCATTTGTGCAAGGGACACCCATCAGCTTTGGGCCATCCACTTTAGCTAGCTGTATTAGTAAGACTGAGTAAAATTCAAATACTTTCCGAGAAGAAGGGACATTTATCAGGAAACTTGTAGCGCAGGAGGATGGCATTATTCCTGTTTTGCAGCTGACAGGGAGGGTGGCAAGGGACTCACCTGAAGTCACACCAAAGTCTGTGGTTCTCGCTACCCCCTCCCTGCCTGGGGGTGCTGTGGCAGCTCCCGCCCCCGGTGCAGAAGGTACAAGTGGACCCCGCAAGGAGCCCGTGGGGCCAGCCCCCCTCGGGAGCTGTCACTGGGCGCTAAATCTGGCTCCTAAAAAGATTTATGGAGATGCCGAGTGGCGCAGAAGGCAGCTCGTCAACAGCGCCAGCAGAAAGAGGAATTCACGGTGAGACAGCGGAGCTAAAACACTTCGAAATGTCAAGGCAGGATGACAACCCACCGGCAGAGTTATCTCCGCAGAGCGAGGACGATCCACGGAGGAAGCATCCCACACAAGTCATCCTGGCGGTGAGACTGTAAACAAGCTCCTCGCTGACACCGCCAAGGCTCGGCAGCGGCTCCGGCCCGTTTTATACCCGAGGACGTCAGGTTTTGTAATTCTGGACTTTCACAGGAGGTCTCTTAACCCCCTGCATGCAACTGCTGTGGAATAAACTTCAGGAAAGCTCAGATACACGCTTTTAAAAGAAATCCTGTTTCTGAAGTGTCATCGGCAATACTTGGAGGGAAAAAAAATAATCCCTTCTTTTCCCACTTTATTTTGGAAAACACGTTGTTGAAATAGTTTTCTTCTTGAGCATTTAATGTTGATGCTTAGGGAAAAAGCAACAGCAGGAAAAGGGTGCCAAGAAATACCATCTTTCAAATTATGGGGGATGATTGCTAGTAAAAGGCAACGCGCTGCTATCCTGCTCACTAAAAGGAAAATAGAGGGGAAAAAATCCTTACTTTCTCCCATTAGCCAAAATTAATTTTGTGTCATTAAATTATACTTTTGTCATTAGAACAGATGCCAATGGAGCGGCCATAAATCTGTCTCCTCAAAGAGAGACACTGGAGTAAGGTTGGTTTAAAATCACAGAGGTTTTTTGTGTTCAGATGTATTAAAGGGCTTCATTCAGCTGTGTGATTTTATAGTTTTAAGGTTATTGTGGCAAAAACTTTATGACCTTCATATTACCCCTAGACAAGTCCAGTTTCGGCAAACACAGTTAAATATTCTAGAGCTCCCCAAGTATATTTATTTTGCATCCTTTCTCTTCCCTCCCACCCCGCATCCCCCAAACTAGAAAACACCGTACAACGCCTGTGAGCATCTCAAGGCCTTTGGCACAAAACCCCAGAGACCCCAGGAATATGCTGCAGGAGACGTCAGCGTTCCTCGCGTTTACAGAAACGCGGCCGGTTACATTAACGGGTCATTAGAACCTGCCACCTATCTGCTCCCGTGGCGGGGACGGGCTGCGTGTGCCTGCAGCCGCTCCGGCGGCCGTCCTGCCTGCAGAGATCGGCACGACGCCTCCGGCCTGAACCCGCGTGAAAACTTTCTGCTGCTGAATAGATCAATGTGTAGCAAGACGTAAAAGTCATGGATTTTCCGTACCTTATCTCCAGTCTAAAATATCAGCTCAATATCTCTAGTGCTCGAGACACAGGAAAAACGCGGAACGTGCCCTTTAAAGGGTTTGTTTCTGTTCTTCTTGCCGATCGCCGTTCGCTGTTTCGCCACCTTGCTGACCCACGCAGCATCTCAGCAGCATCCCCGGCAGCACGCTCTGGGGAGATAATACTAATTAGAGTTATCAAGTCCATCTTCACTGCTGCGCAGACCGCGGCCACACATCAGCCCTCCCTCCGCCCCCAGATGTGGCACAGCTACAGCTCCTCGGCTCAGAGCAAGTTTTAAAGGAAAAGAGAAGGTCACCAGCCGCTCGTGGCAAATCTCCTGCTGATTCTGTGCCAAAACACTGCTGCTTTTCCCCAGAATAAGCCCAGCTCTCTGGTAGATTTGCCAGCTTATGCCTCTCTTCTTAAACTGGATCTCAATAAAGTAGTCACGTACCCACACCGTTTAGAAACCGAGTTCATTTTCTATTGGAGCAACTCTAAAAGCCTCGTCAGGAAACAGTGAATGAGCTGGAAATTAAGCTATAAAACACACTCTATCTGTCTACTAGAATACAGGAATTGACAGGTAACAATAAATACTCTCATGAGTGTTACAACAATAAATAGAGCCTAAAGGGGAAGAAAAAAATTGTTTTTTCTATTCTCTGCACTTCTGAGACATAGTCTTGCTTTGAAAATAGTGGTTTAGACTTCATTAGGAAACAAGAGCCAACAATATCAAAATTTCTTCTCTTTCTTTTTGGAAACCCAATCAAAAATACAGCATGATTTTAAAGTACAAGTGATTTTGATTTTTTCCAATAATTCTGCTATCTAGTTGTGCTCCTTTAATTAGCTATCAGCAGCACTTAATTTATTTCTAGTGTATTGTTGCCAGCTTTTTGCATATCTCTCCCAACCTGTGAAAAATCACAAAAATAGACCTACAAAAATTAATCTTCCTGTTCCCTGTGCAGAGATATTAAAATGGTAATTGCATCCTTTATACCTCTAAAACCTGGTTCTACTTCTAGATACTTATCTGAAAGCCCAATGAAATTGTGCGATAGCTGTTGTTGATGCTACTTACACATTACTGGAAGTTATTGAGATCTGATAATAATCACGGCATTGTAAAAGCTTCACACAGTCACGCCAAATTTCATCGGTGCCTTTGATTGCTGTACTGAAGGGTGATCATCTGGACAAATAAACTCCTTTTATTAATTCTTAGCATCATACTTACCTGCATTTATTACAGTACAGGAAGAAATCTTGTCATCTGAAAGATATTATACTCGGCTTGCAACAGAGCGATTTCTTAAAATCCCGGAGCTTAAATACGGAGTGTTTCCCCACGAGCAGGCAGGTCGTGCGGTCAGATCCCGCGCCACTCCTTCGTGTAATTCACTGCCCCACAGAAACACCTCCTGCCCCCCTCTCCCCCCAAGTCCACAAACCGCTATGACTTCCTTGCAGGTGGTCGCTCACTCCTTGTCAACTCCTTGGCATCTTCAGACCCACTCGGAAACTCTTACTTCCCGGTTTGACTGTGTGCTACACGCTCCATGAGAGCCCAGGCTTCAAGGGGCATCTCATAATTTGGGAGCACTTAATGGAAACACGTCAAAGGTTCACACTGTCGTCTCTCGCTCACTGAGCTTCTGCAGGTGATGGTTGAGGGGGGGATTTTCCACCAGCAGAAGCTGGCAGAGCCTGCACATGCCACCGGGAGAGGGCAGGAGGAAGATGTCCCACCCGACCCGCTGCCGGTCCCACGCACGCGATGCGCACCTTGGGATGAAATCGGGGAAAGGCGAGGGCGGCTGGTTGCAGGCAGGGAGCGGCAGAAACCAGCTGCCTCCTGGCTCGTGGGCGTCCACCAGCACGAGCCGTGAGAGGACAGCCGCTGCCATCCGTGGAAGGAGGCAGCACTCATTTATTTCAGCCTTACGAGGCTTCTCAGAGCTACTCTGCGACGCGGGATCTGACAGAACCAGCCTTCCCTTATCGTTTGGACATATCACCTTCACACATCAAAGCCTCCTAAAATAGGAAGGACGGTGGGGTGTGATGGGAATTTTTTTTTTTTTCCTTTTAGATCAAGTTATTTGAAGACTTTATTTTCCATAGACCCAAGCGCAGAAAGGCGAAGCGAGAATTATCAACAGCTTAGCTGGGGACACCTTTCTTACCTGTGATCCAGCCGGGCTCCTCGGGGACCACAAGCGGTCCGATCATTCATTCCAAACCCACCACCTGTGCCGAAGTGGTGAAGCAAAGGTTCTGACTGAACTAAAGGGAGAGAACGGAGAACTTTTGGAAACTCAGTATTTTTTACTCCAGAAAAAGTGATATCAAAGAGAGAAGGAAGCGAACAGGTTACGCTGTTAAAAACTCCTCTAACATTTGGATTTATTTTAGTGTTCTTTGGCAAGTTCTCACAACGGGCAGCTTCAAATGCCCTACAGTAATTGCAAAAGAAACACCATTAAGAGACCCTGATGAGGGAAACCGTTAAAACTGAATATACAGTTTGCTCTGATGAATTTCCCTGGTTCGTTTCTGCAGCAAATAATATAGTTCTACATTGTTTTTTTCCTTTCACTAAAAGTGTGAACTACA
The DNA here is from genome assembly GCA_008921705.1 of Burhinus oedicnemus. NCBI lineage: Eukaryota > Metazoa > Chordata > Aves > Charadriiformes > Burhinidae > Burhinus > Burhinus oedicnemus. The sequence continues at coordinate 446,077 of VFFE01007645.1, read as the reverse complement.
GTGCTATAAATTCATCGTTACTGTCAATTAAATTAAATAAACATTGTCTGAGTGCATTAGGAAGAGACAGAAAACAATTCAATACCAGGGTTAGTTATTGAGGAGGCTTTTTAATGAACATAAATTGATGTAATTAAAATAAATCTGCTTTTCACGTTTCTCAAGTAGATGCCCTGTAGCCATTCCTGTAGAGCACTATAGCAGAATAAACACCGGGCCAAAGCCACTATCTTTCCTCAGATTAAATGGGAGCTTCCTGCTCTCTGGGATTTTGGAGGTAATCCTGGAGGATTCTGCTTACTTAAACAGTTGTTAAAGGAATGTAAAAGGGAAGATCAAAACTCAGGGTCATTCATTTTAGTGGCCAGCCCAGCCCAAAGCACAACACTCAGCTTTTTGTTAAATTTAATTTCCCTCCCTAGCATCACCTTCTTTTTACAGAAGGAAATGAGTAAATAAAAATGCTTTTCAATATTACTCTTTAAAGGCTGTTGGTAACTAGTTGGTAGCTTCTATGGATTCTGCTTTTGGAAGGGATTTTGCAAGTTGTGATACAGTCATATTTTAGGACCACATTTAAAACCAACACGCAAGGTTAGAAAAGTATTTTTCTGTTACAAGATCTCCCTCCCTCTCTTTCTTTGTGACCCTAAAATAATAACAGTAGGACCACCAAGATTTGTGACTGTTTAAGGATAAGAGGTAAGAGCTGTCTCTGGCCCAGCGGCTACCAGGTGTGCCTATTAATAAACCATACAGAGCTGAGGAAAGCAGAGCGCGAAAGGGGCTCAGTTGGAATATATTAGAATTTTTTAAACTGATTGAGACTAATAAAAAATGATCACAAATCTTTGACATCCACGTCCCGCTCTCTGATGGTGATGATGCCTAACGTGGAGGTGTGTGCGTGCCCAGAGCTCCTGTCTTAAACTGTTCTGAGCTCGCCCACCAGGACGCTGTCGTTAGCATACGGGTCCTACTGACAAAATACGGGTTATTGGTCACCTCTGATTGCACAGTCCAGTTCCCAAGATTGCTCCGCAAAGAGCATGTGGCTTTATAGCATAGGTAGGGCATAAGGAAAAATATCCCGTATCTGACAGCACCACCATTCTTCCCCTCACCTCCACCTGGGCTCATCCAGGTTCTCACGCTGAAGTCCCATTGCCTCAGTCAGATAAATTCTCCAAACCACCTCCCATTTCAGGAGTTCTCCTTCACATGGCAAAATTATTCTGGCTGGAAAATAGAGAAAGGATATTTTTTGTGTGCAACAGTGTCATTGACAGTTAGTGCCTTTGGCATCCCCTCTACGGAGAGAGGAATTTCGCTCTGTGGGTACATAAAGAGCTTAGGTCTCCAGGGCTGTCAGCCTTTAACAAACAATAAATACATGCAACGGTGTGGAAGGGAATATAAATCAGAACACCAGCTTGAAGGGTCCTTCTTAATAGCACAATGTGTGTTTATCTCCACGAAAAGAAGGCCCGGCAACTAGCAAACGCTACAAAATTCCCCCACACCGTGGCATTGTCTGCGGCTCTTCGGAAGGTAAAACCTGCCTGCACAGATGCCGGTGTTCTTAGCACCAGAGACGCGCTCAGAGAGAGGAAATCACAGCGCACCATTTCTCCCGAGGCAGTACAAAGTACCGCTCCTTATAACTGCGAGCATAAGATTTAAAACCATTTCCATCGCCTTGACGAGTCTGTTGCAAACTGGCAGCGTACCAAACACGGGCTTAGGCCGGGTGGCACAACCTGTAAAGCCCTTCGATCTCGATGCACATCTCTCCGCCCTTAGAAGGTGGTGGCTTTGGTAAAGGCACAGAGCTGGGAAGCAGAGGAGCTCATTTGCAGAATGCTTTTAGGGTGAGGCAGTTCTGCTCTTTTCAGCGTACAAATCTTTCCCCTTTTTCTCCCCCCCATCTCTCTTCTGATTTTTCAAGGTTATTATCTCAATGCTTTTTCCTCGGTACCAATTCCTCTGAACTTGAGTTCACAATGACTCACAGCAGGGAGGCACAGAGAGAGCTACCACCAAAAGCCTCCTCCCCGGAGAAGCTTCACAATGCTGCCTATTATTGAGCAACTTGAAACGCCGGCTTAATGGCACACGTCTCTTAAACATCCCTTTCTTTCACTTGTTCACCCCAGGGACCCGAGCCATGGAGACGTGTCTCCGCTCTCCCCACTGGCAAGGCGCATGAAAGCAGGGGGCTGCCGGTCTCCGGATGGCAGCGGTGGCTCCCAGCAGCAAACTGAAGCGGTGGGCTGCAAAGCTCAGTTCAGTCAGGTATTCACCCACCAGTGAGAGCCCTGAAAACGGTTAGAAAAACCCAGCATATCTGAGGGGAGTGTTCTCCTGCTTTGACTGTGCTGGGATTGGGGTTAAAAGCTTCTCTGCTGCTGCTCAGGAGAAGACCTCCTTAGCAGAAGACCTCTCTCATTGCAGTTTAGAGTCAGCCATCCCTCCGTGGACTCCCACACAGTATTTATTCAGCAGAAGAGCACAGATACTAGGGCTACACAAACACAACGTTCTTGAAGGAAATCGACTCCCCCGGTCTCATTAGTGACGAGAGAAGTACAGACCGTTCTGCCTCCGTGTGGGCTGCAGCCATGCGAGCTTGAAGACCGAGTCCTGCAGGCTGACGACAGGACACAGGGCCATGACACGGTATGGGCAGGCCCTCAAACTAACCTACCAGTCATTTAGGTCTGGCTGTGTCACCTACCGTTCCTCCTAAATTTCTCTCTTCCAAAAACCACGGCAGGTGAAATCCAATACACGCACCGACTCACAAAGAGCTATTCATTTTCAAGAAATCTTCCACCTGAATCTTTTGTTAGAAGCTTCTGAGGAAAACGCGGGGTGACGGAAAGTGTAGGTGAAGTGACAAGTTGAACTGATTGCACACCATAAACAAAGCGTCTTCAGTATGCCACAGCTTTGTTTGGATGAACAGGATAACGACGCGAGTCCAGCCGTGGTTCAGGATTACTGGCTACTACTCAGGTCTTCTATTAAATTCACCACGTGATGCTGAGCGCGTCTCCTTGCCTCCCTGGTTTTTTTTGTCCCTTGACACATTTGCTTCCGTGTTATCCATTTGCAGGTGAAGGTCCTCAGAAGAAGGCCTGTCCTCTTCCATAGAATTCTCTGTCTCTGTTCTGGCCTTAGCACCATTAGCCCTTGGCATATCTAGTAATCGCCTTAACATGTATACAATTATTATTAATAGTAGTTACAAAAATAGAAATAATTATGGGGTTTACAGTCTTGTGGCCCACAAAGCAATTTGTTGCCGTTCAGCCATTAGTCACATTAAGTCCGAGATCATGATGGCGACATTCAGCCCCTGCGATGACTAGACACAGGGTGCCGGCTGACTGCTCACAGCAAAAATTGTTGTTTACAAGGTACTGTAGAGATGGTAGCACCGCGCTATTAAAAACGTATTAAATTAATTTAATTCAAACAACCAGCCGCAACAGCAAGAAGGAGAAAGCGTGTCTCTTCCAGGAGAGTATGGAGCTGCCTTTGACAGCAGTCAAAGACGGATCCTCCTCACGAATTGCAGCACGCACACAGAGACGGGGCAGGTTCTACTCTTGCCTCCTCTGTAACCTCCATGGGATGCAACAAGTGGAAGTGTAGAAAATGGGGAGTTTTCCCCTCCTCCTCCCACCCCCTTTAGCAGTCTAAGAACAGCACAGATTAGAAACACCAATTTCCATCCTGCATTGCTCCCCACGGGGACAGACGCCTGCAGAATGTGTCAGCTGGACACGCATCTTTCCAGAATGACTGGGGAAGATGAGCTATGTGCAGGCTGGAACGGGCTTCCCGATCCCTCCCTTCCACCCTGCCACACACCAACCACGTTCCTGTGGGTCCATGAACACCACAAGTCCAGGAGCTCCGGACGCAGGCGCTGAGCCGAACGAAAGCCAGACAGGGTGCAGCACTTTGGCAAAACTCCAAGTCTAAACACCATAATATGGATAAAAACTATCCAAAAAAACAACTGCCCTGTGAGGGGGTTACGGTCTTATTGTGGAACTTTCTCCCTCGTGCCACTGGGAAGTACAAATTATCTTTTTCTCAGTGTGAACTCCGCCATTTTCATGTGATCACACGACAGTAGAAAGTGGAGCTTTATCCAAAACAACAGAAATTCCAGGCCTGGCTACATCGGAGAGGACAGTACCTTGTGCCCTGGCGCAGCGATCCCAGCAGCCCGCTGGCAAAAGGCAGCTGGGTTCGGCACGAGTCAAATTAAGAGCGGATGGAGCAAGAACACCCTGCTCTCCCCACGGACACCCTGTTAGGAAGGCTTCGGAGCCAAAGGGCCGAGCAGACTCCCAAGCTGCTGAACCACCCCCCCATCCCGGGTCCTCAGCTCTGCCGGGCGCTGGTGTGACATCCCGCCCCGCTGCCCTGCAGGAGCAGAACGGCTCACGAGGCGTTTCCTCCTGCCCTCCACAAGACTCATCCTGAAACCGCGCTACAGCCCCGAGCCGGCCCGACCCCGCTCCCGTCCCGGCAGCCCCCGGCCAAGGCGGGAGGCAGCGCTTCCCCCGACGGGGGCAGTGCCTGGGACAGGGGTATTTCGGAACAGGATACAGACTTCCCAAAAACTATTGACGCGTCCCTGCAATCCATGCCGAAGGATTGCTGTAAAATAAGAAGGAGCCTTGCTTTCAGGGTCTTGCTTTCCGCTCTCAGACCAATCCTGACAGTATTTAAAACACGCAGCTACAGTCTTATTATGAAGTATTAATACAACAGATCTCAAGGATATTTATCAACTGCTGCCGTTAAGAAACATTTCGGAAGGGTTACTTGGCTCCCATTAGAGCCTACGCTAAGGTAACATTTCCCAGAAGTTTATTTGTATTTCAAAGAAGAACACACTGACCATGTTCACGCTTTCCAATATTTCTTCCAGACACAAGGGATTATTTACCCATGCTTGCATGCAAATATCTCATCTAATTCATTTTGTTCTTTTAAAATGCTGTTTAAATAAAGCTTTTCAGGGAAACGGAGCCTGTTTCAATTTATCTTTGCTGAAACTAGGACTATAAATCTCTTCAGTTTCCTTTATTGATCTTAGACAAAATTACAAATATAAATTACAGCTGCTGCAAATTAAATGTTCTAATGACTGTGTTTGAAAGCAAATGGAATAGCGTCAATAACACATTAGATAAGACACAGCAAGAACTGCATAAAGCTACCGTTCACTGTGAAACAAAAAAGAATTCCATGGAAACCCGCAGCCAGGGGGTCCCTTCTCCCACCACCAGATTTCTGTCATATCTCTGATTAATTTATAAAATTAACTACACCGGATCTACAGGGCTTGCAGATGGTTTAATGCACCCACCAAGAAAACAAGTTTTCAATTGGTTTGTTAGACACCGTTGTTTCAGGGCCTAAGAGCCACGACAAGTGTTGCTCTTGGCAGTCTTGTAAATGCACGGTAAAGGGCAAAGCTTTGGCCGAAACTGTTCTGAGTGGCTTTGGGAAGCCAGAAAGACCTTGTACTCTGGACGGAGGCAGGAACCCAATACTGGCATGAGGTGCCTAATCACCGTACTTGAAGAGGCAATACGTATTCCATACAGCCCACACTGAAATATATAAATACATATAAATATATCTCCAGATTAACTGTCCCATCAGTTTTCTTCATTCTTGATGTCGCTAAAAACACTGGCCACAGGGTCATGCTCTACAAGGACAAGTATCAAGTGATGCTGCTTCAGGTATGATACATTTCTTATGAAGAAGCTTCTATTTCACAAAGCAGCACAGTCATCACTTTTCTACACCACTGACACTTAGACCCTTATGCACAAAAGTATCTGTTTCCCAGGTCACGAAATTGCAAGCGTAACAGCAGTGACTTTGCTGCACTTGATAAAACCGTAAAACACGTCATATTGCTGCCTACTGAGCTCTGAAAAACCCCGACACTGGAGAGGAGACAACATTCGTGTTACCATCAAAGTATTTCAAAACACCTACTTTTCTGCTTGTGATCTGTGGACACGCATTTTTCCTTCACTCCAGTTCTGCCACTCCTTTCTGGTACCGACAACACTGCAAATATCCAGAAAAACGGATTCCTTTTATGCTTTCTTAAGTTTTATATGATCACAAAGCCTCTCTGAACACGTACATCTGTGCGTAGTCAAGGTATTAACATTCCTACAAATTTTATGAAATAGGCACCTCAGTAACTAGACAAATGAGCTCTCCATTTATCAGGAGATAAACGCAGGACACGGGGACTGGAAATCCTGTTGTCCTTGTGGCTCACAGGACTAATTGCTTCTACGCAGAATACAACAGGTTTGTTAGACACCATTGTTTCAGGGCCTCACAGCCACGAAAAGTGTTGCTATTGGAAGTCTTGCTTGTAAATGCGCCGCAAACGGCAAGCTTTGGTTGAAACTGCATTGACTCGTTGGAAACCAGCAAGGTTTGCGCGCTGGAGCGAGGCAGGAATCCCATACTGGTACGTGGTGCCGAACCAGAGGGGCACAGCTGGCAGATCCTGAGTAACGTGCTCTAGGCATTCCCGCACCAGCAGGGGAGTTGGACTAGATGATCTCTAGAGGTCCCTTCCAACTCTGAAAATTCCGTGATTCCGTGACCCTCCCAGCCTCCGAGTTGTCCCTCGGACAGTACTTCTCTTCTGTGCTTACAACAGGCAGTAGACCTTGAACGTCTTCCCCCATCACGGAATCTAGCAAGCAAGCAAACAGCTGGAGCAGCAGTCTTTGTTCTACTGCTTGTTCCCTGGTGTCAGCCAAGCTGCCGTTGAAGAGTGACCTCCACGGATACCTGGTGCCGCTGGAATCTCCATGTTTTTTGGAGGAAGAAGCTGGATTTTTTTCTGCAAATAAAAGCATTCAGTCAGTTTCCCCAAATCCTCGTCATGATTCAGGCACCGTCTGCTGTTTCAATACTGACATTAGTGGGTGTTCCAGTCACACTCTAAACCTCTTGCCAGTAAGGCTGGTAGAGCTGCGCCTCCCAGCTGGAAGCACAGGGGCTTCTCCGAGCAGGCACGGATGGCCTCTGCTCCAGGGATAGCGTTAATGCAAACTAGCCCCTGACATTCTGTTTTGTCCTTCACTGTACATCAGTTTGTGTAATTTCATTCATGATTTACCTTGACCTTTAGCTGTGTTTGGTATTTTCTGGTACCAAAACTTGATACTTAATAAAGGAAATTTCAAGAAAACATCAGCCAGCAAGCTAAATATCTGCATAGAAAAGGCAGATTTCATAGTGAACTGATAAAAATTATTGCCTTGCTGAGAGCCTAGAAAGATCCCCCCTACTTCACCCTCAAGTGGCCCAAAGCAGGATCTCCTTCTCCCTTAATACCGCACTTTTATACTGATTCTTTCTCAAAATACCCAAGTCTTTTATTCAGCTCTTCTGGGTAATAGTGCTGTACATATCTGTCTTTGGGAAGATCTTTCTCCTCTTCATTAGCGTTACTTAGCCCAAGCTACTCTGCCTGTATGCATCCATGCATGTACAAATTTCAGTATCTTCCATGGGGAATATTCTGCAAAAATCATCTGCTGGATGCAAAAGTTCAGCTGAGAGAATTATTAACATCCAACAGTAAATGCTGTAATCTTAGTGTTAAGTGGCAAAGAGGCAATTACAAAGATCAGGTTAAATACCTTTCACAATGCCTACAAGCTATAAGGCTTGAAATGTTTGCTCTTGGAATAATAACTCGGTAGCGCGGGGTCTGGGTAATAGCGAGCCAGAGCGGAGAGAACTGATCCCTTACGGGGCCTGGCCCCTCCTCCGCAGTTATTTGCAGAAGGGAAAAGCACAGCCTTTGCCTTCGAAATTCTCATGGAGCTTTGCGGGCAAAAGAAACATGAAAATCTCTTTGATCATGTTTAAATATTTCAGAGAGGTGACCAGACTTTGGAAGTTTAATTACCTTAAGCCATGAGAGGGCAGAGAATGAGGGCAACGACAAAGAGAAGGAAAAAGAGAGAAAATGAACTTTTTCCAGGACGAGGGGATGTTACTATTTATGAACCTGCAAGAGAATTAGAGCTGAAATAATTAGACAGAAAAAGAGACCTTAATTAATGATGGTAATTCTTACGAAAGGAAGCAGATTGCCAGCCCTGGAAACTGCCAGTTCTTTTTATCCACAACGTGCACACAACCTCGATGAGACTATTGCAGAGATTCCTGAGAAGTCCAGCATCTGACTGGTCATACATCTTGGCTTTTGCTGCAGCTGAGCTTTGCCATGTGAAGAGTTGTTCGCAAAATCAGTTCCTTGGTACAAGCAGATCTGACATGCACCAATTGATCTCTAACGACTCGAATCAGCTTATAGCGGTGACCAAGAATCACAAAACCTACCGAAATAAATGTAGGGTCCCACAGGTTGAAATGAACACTGCATCGGTGTCCCAACCCGAGGAAGTCACGGTGAATGGATCACCAGTTCCCTCCAGTACCTAAGTAACCCTTGGAAAAAAAAAAAAAAGAAAGCAAGAAAAAAGTAACCTTTCATTCAGATGATGCCATTTTGGTTAACTCCCAATCATCCCGTTTCGAAAGAGCCGTCACTTTATCCCAGTCCTCATGTGCCACGAGGGCCACGAGACACCACGTTTTGTGAAGAGCAGCAGCTGCAGAATTTGTTCCCGAGTTGGAAGGTGAGGGGGAGGGATTGTATTTTTAGTTGTTGTTAATAAAATTCTGGAGTAATGAAACGTTAGCAGAAGCCTTTCACCATCTCCCTTTACATCCTGTTTTCCACGCCTGTGCAGCTGGATGGAGAATTCCACCTCCCAGAAGCGCGGTGCAGCCTAGATTTGGGGTACAAGCCCTCTGGTAGAAGCTGGTCCCTGAAAATTTAATTTCTAATCCCCATTGGCCAACCAACACAGGTGGTTTAAGCTAAATCTGAAACGTAACACCTTGCTGCAGCTCTCGTAACCTCCTGTGGCATGGAAAGCAATGATCTTCACTACTCGAGCCCGATATGAAATAGATTAAGTCACATGTATCAACTTCACTTTAACATGAGTATTTCTATTACCTGGGTCAGAGAGTCTGTGCAGTCACTCTCCAAAACCCGCTGTTATTAATTCAGCAATTATAGCTCTATGGTGGCAGGGAATCCTCAATGTTTAAGCTGGCACTGGAAAGCTGTAATTCTGAATGGGACATGACATGAATTACTGGATTGCTGTAATTTTTCAGCTTTTCATGCATTTTCACTGCATATATTAAAAATACAGCAAGTAATTCACTTTTAATTATGCAAATTCAAAGACAGTAGACAAGAGATGGATGAGTTTTTAAATGCCTGCTTCTGCCTGGCCACCTGGGGTTAGAATAGAAAATCGACCAGCTAATCAGGTAACCTGGCCCACCACGCTCCTGCGTGCCTGGGTGTACACAAAATTACCTTGTTTTAGTATTCAGCACCGCTACAAGAGCACAGAGTACAGGAAAAAAACTGCCAAGCAGAGGGGAAGCTGGGAAAAGGCAGATCTTCTCAACCTGCCTTCCCCACTTCTTTGGGTGTTCAAGGACAGCTGATACGCAGCCATCCTCACATCTGACATCAAAGACCTCAGAGGCTTTCACGTATCTATATGCTTTATAATTCGGCGATTACCTTCCTGATGTCAGGGCTCAGTTTTACCGGGACAGCATCCTCAGCCGCTATTTCTCAAGGAAAGGAAAAATTTGCCCAGTGGAGGTATTACAAGTAACTTTTAACTAGAATATTTGAATCAGGACCATAGCGTGCATCAGCTTCCATGTTCTGCAGCTCTACCGTCGCCGCCTTCTCTGCTCCCTAGCAAAGTCTATGGCTGCGACCAGCTTTTACACACGTGTGCATGCACAAGACTGTGAGTTCGTTGTGAGGAAGAAGTTACACTGCTCTCAAAGACGTTGTTGTTAAATTGTAAGACAGCAAGTGCAAGTAATGATGGCTTGTTAAAAGTCTAGGGGCTGTATCTAATAGCTGCAGTGTTCAGTGCGGTAATTACAGAGGCGAGAGATTGCTGAACGTGTGTAAAAAAGGAAATAATTGGGGTAGCAGTAACGCAAAAGCTTCTCCAAGCCTGGAGCAACTGTTATTTTGCCCTCCTACTGATGTGCTGCTTATCCAGGATACAGTGGTTAGAAACCAGCTCTCTTTAACGTATGTTAAGTTTAGGTGTTTTCTATGCAGGAGCCCCAAGGCTTCATATCCAGTACGCCAACAGTTTAGGACACAGAGGTAAAATTACTCAAACACCTTATCGCCTTGCCCTGAACGGATACGTCTGCCTCTTTTCCTTGGAAGCCTGGGAGAACTCTCAAGCAAGCAAATGAGCAACGCAAATCTCCAGCATCCTGCTGAAAAGAGGGTGCTAAAGAAGGTGCTTGCAAGGCACCGCTGTGCCGAGGTCTTCGCGTTAGTGTTTTCAAACCGGGTGGAAACCTTTCATTTTCTCTAACCTCTTCATCCTCCTTTCCCCACCCCGAGACGCCTCACTGCTAGTTTCAGTCTTGCCTCTCTAAAGGTGATTCCTGGCAGCTTCCTCAGGAGCTATTCCGTGTGCGGGACTCCTTCAGTGCTCTCCTGAGCGCCTGTTGCACACCGTGTCAAAAGGCGAAACCTTCCTGAAGGGGAGCGGGTGGTTGGAGTGGTTTTTCTGTCATGTCTGTGGCATTACTATCACAGATCTCACTCAGATATGTTATCTGTCCTGAAACCCTGGAATTCAGCCGTATTCTCAAGTTTTTTGAAACTTACAGCTCCGCTTTGGCATACCTGCTGATCGCAGCCTTTATGAATCCAGCCAGAATTGAGCGTCACCTTCACCCTACAGCTTCTGCAGAAACCTTAGTCATGCATTAGTCATTTGCTGTCCCAACCGCTACTACTTCTTTTAAAGTTGTGTTAAATTCCTGCTCTTCACAGACTGAAGCACGGAATTAGCTGATTTATCTTTTTATCTGTTTTACTTTTACAAACGCGTGTCGTGCTGGGCAGGGGAAAGTCACCATTTCAGTCACTCACCAACACAGATCACCAACTTGCTCCCTAATTCCACTCACACGCCACCGAGAGATTTCTCTCTCAACCTCATCATGGAACCTTTCTGGCCAGACCTGACAGAACGTCTGAACGCACTGTTTCTCACCACCAAAGAAGTCTAAGACCATGGAGCTAAAGAACCGAGATGTTATCCTACTGCAGTAGGAAAAGTAGCTCTTGCTCCATGTGAACTGAAGAGCTGGAACTTCTCTGCTTCCCAGTCCTGCTAAAGGAAAAGCTGATTCATATTTATAATCAGAAGGAAATGAAGAGCACAAAAGGAGATGTTGACAGTGTGATTAAGGGTTTCTTTTAAACTACAGAATAAAGCACAATTAATATCTTGGCCTGAAGGAGATTAAAGACTTGTGTGGCTTCTTCTGTTCTCCCCTGACATCACCATTATGTGGCAATGGTTCTTGTAACTCTTCAAATGAATTCTGCAATACACATCTGCTGCCGGTTCTACCGACCAAAGACTGTATAAAGATCAGCTCGTAATAAGAATCAGTTTAACCCCATTTACTTTCTTAATGTCAGTGGTATCATAGAGATCGCTTATAACCTTGCATGTTAAGTAAGGCAGTTAATTGTGCCGCTGTACCAGGTTTAGACATAAAAGGCAGAATTAATAACAGGTTTAAAGAAAAGGCTTAGAATAGGAGTCCTGCATGCAGAAAAAGGGCTACTCTGAGTTAATACCAGCTTGTAAATAGAAAGCAAGGTTAACATTTGGTTAAAAGATAAGACTAATAATGGTTTTTTTTTTTATTGATCCGAATGACTTACACATACGACGGGGGACAGAAAATAAGCATTTTGTTGAGAACAAGTTAAAGAGGCACCAAGGTTGCCCCTTTGTTTAAAGCATGGCTCTCCCGAGCAAACGTGGCTGCCAGACTAGAAACATCCTTTTCTGAGCTTGCCCCAAAGGAATTCTCACACAGTCAGTAGAGACCAAATCGACACTTCACAAAGCATCTCATCTCATCTCCTCTCATCTCCTCTCCTCTCATCTCCTCTCCTACAGCGCAGGTCCCTGGGGAGCCTGGCTCTAGCGTGGGTATCTGCACCCAGACATCCAGGTGGGCGACATGGGACAGCCTCACACTGCCTTGGCACCGGCTGGGGACGGAGCCAGGCGTTCAAGGGAAAGAAGAGGACCCCGGTTAGCAGAAGTGTTGGAGGAACTTGCGGCTACAATAAGGCATACAGCGTGTTTTGCAGAGGGCTGGAGGGGAACAGGCATGCAGCTCCTCTTGTTTTCAGTGAATGTGAGCAGCCTACCTTCATTTCTGGGAAAAAAAAAAACCAAACGTTGTGAACCTATTTGCATCTTTAGGCACCTGAATACCTTTTTTAATACCTTTATTCTTAATGGTCTTAATACCTGCTTAGAGCAAGCAGGAGCGTAGGTTGGCAGGGAAAGATTAGAGACTTTCAACTCGTAATTCATTTCCCAGGCTGTTCCTGGGGCGCAGCAATTATGCACTTTCCCTCACCCAGGACAGACTGTAAAATGACTGTATTGTCCTTAAAGACTAAATCAAAGTAAGCAAAAAGGTAAGTAAATGTTTTCTACGTGACTGCTGCCATTTTATAAAAAAAACTATTGAATGTGAAATGAAAGGTATCCATAGGTACATAAACAACTTTTTCTTTTTTTTTTTAGTTCTAATGATCCAAGGCATTGTTTAAACAGCAATGCTATTGTAGATTTACTTAGCTGATTTCTTTCTGAGTACACCAGAACCCTGATCCTTCTGACAATGAATGCTACAGAAAGCAGCATTAGGCAAGTTACTGTGAAACCAAAGTGTATTTGTGCAGCAATAAAAAAAGAAAGAATTGGGACAATAATGAGCAACCAAATAGCAACACAGTTAAGGGTGCTGCTTTGCCAGGGACAAGTGACTATTCTGAACTCTGAAGTGCCAATGTAATGAATCACAAGAGCCTACTAAAATGAGAGCAAACACATAAATTCTTCTTATTTCAGTACGTTCAAATACGAAAGCAATTTCGGGTTCTTAACCCCCACAGCTTGAGGACAATATGTTCATCATTATTGTATAGGACTTCCCTCTTCACAGATTCTCCGTAAATTGGTTTTGATGTTTCACTGAAGCATCGTGTATGCCTGAAAGGAGGCTCAGTATCAGACAAGAGGAGTTGCTCATAAAAAAAAGTGGACAATTTTAAAAAAATCAACTAGCAAAGGAAGCAAACTGATACTATACGTTATTTCTGACAATGCAGATTGTGAAGAGACACTAAGAATATTTGGATTTTTGCTTTTACGTGGATTTCATAGCTCCTCCTTTTCCTAAAGAGCTGAACAGTTGTCAGTTTATCTCTTTCTCCTGCACTGCTGTTTCATCTTGATGTGTCCCACCTCCGTAGCTAAAGCTGATGTGCTCCTATTCCCACCTCCCCTGCTCTGTTCCGAGTCCCAACAGGGACCACAGTCAAAGATGCCGAACTGCCACCGACCGACCCGGAGTAGCAGCTCGTTCACAGAACAGTGAGCAGATGGCAAGTGTTTGTTTTGGGAGCTTGGCTGGGCACGCGTCACTCACGGTAACCGCAGTGAACGTTGCACTCACGTCCCTCTCCTGAGCTAGCCAAGTCATCCTCTACTCGGGATTTGAGAAATACCTTGGCTAATGCAAATTCTGTCTTCCTATCCGTCACCGAAGGATGACTTCCCAACAGATGAGACCGTCTGCGGTCGCTGCCTGCTACCACCCCTGCGGAGGAGGTCACAGTCCTGAAGGAAGGCAGAGTAAGGTACTTCCACGCTATCCCTGGAGAAGACGTGTGCCATAAATAAGTCATGCGCTATAAAATCACATTCCAATTACAGCTCTGACTGATGTGCACATGCATTGCTGCCATGTTTTCTCTCTCTATTTGCAGCCTTACCACTGTGATCCTGAACCTCGCTTGTACAGAACTCACCCCCGGCGTTCCTCATGGGAAGCGTATTGCAGGAGTTCAGGTGAAAGATCAGGCACCGGACAGAGCTGCTACACCAACAGCAAGAACTTTCCTCCTCCTAGGAAAAGCCTTCTCAGTTCACTGAAAGTTTGGGGAAACAGATATATTATAATCTGGGTATGGAAATGTAAGTAGCAAAAAATATCTTTCTTTCCAGACCTGTTAATTACCCATGGAGAACCACAAAACAAAAAAAAAAAGCTCAGAATTCTTCCACAGGCAATTGAGTCTTTTAAGAAATACCCCAAAACTTAACCAGCCACTTCTTTAGTTGGAGCAGGGGAAAGTAGCATAAAGCTTAAGAAGCATTTTGTTCAGGAAATCACATCTTTCCCCATTTTCCAGCTGACACATTGCATTGCAAGTCTGTCACAGCACATTACCTCGGTGATGTGATGTAATGCAACGTTGCTGATGCAACCCAATCTCATGTGTCTAATGTGATACATCAGGTACAATATTTGGGAAGATTTTTCTGAAAACAACTTCCATAGAAGAGATTCTTTCCCCATCTTTGCCAATTAAAAAAGCCTTCCCGAAGAATCGAATCACCTGGAGATAATTGCTTTTTCACAGGTAATTAGCAAATACAATTAGTTGTGGGAAAGCTTTGCTTTTCAGCAACTCACACAAAAAAATGGGAAAACAGATGATCACAGCTGTCATAATACTGCTTTCCATGGGACCAGGATAACTCACCTGAGCAGACGTTATTTGCAGGGCGAGACTGTGCCACCATCAGGCTGATTTTTTTTTTTCCCCGTTGACAAATGAGAATTCAGGTTTTGGAGCTCTGCGTTTCATTTAGGGCCCTGAATTACAGTTATGCTCTGAGGGAAAATAACAGTAAAGTCACCCGTTTGTCCAGAGAGTCACAAAACAATCAAAAGTCACAAAACAATAGGAAAAAAGTATCAACCTTATGAACTCTCCAGCGCATAAACCGACTGGCAGTTAAGTTTGTTAATCTCTGCAGCAGATAAACATGACCAAAACTGGAATCAAATCAAGATACGTCTCTCAGCAGACATCGGGGGAAACTGTAGTGAATTCAGAGTGATTTATTCCAATGTAGGCACCGGGCACTGCAGAAGAACTCGGGACTGCCTGAAATCCTGCCCCACTTGTGTTTCCAAACCCAACATCACTACGGGAAACTGCTGCACTTTCACACGCAGAAGGGACGTGGTGCGTGTGACGATGCTCAGATGAACAGTGAGAATCGCTGGACACAGAATTTAAACAGCCTGCTACGGTGGCGATGGCATCTGTCGACAGCGGAGACCTGAGCGGAAGCAGATGAAGCGGCGCCGGGCTGACCCCACACCTCGCCCTGGGAAGCTGGCGGCGGACACCTCCATGGAAGCCCGCAGCTCCTCGCTGCGCCACTTCACCAAGCCAAGGTAAATGAGAGCTGAAGTCCTCACAGACTTCTAAAACAGGTTTCAAGGAGGGCTTCAAAGGAGGAGGAAGCATCAGTTCTTACTGTTTTCTCCCCATTCAGGCACCCGCAGCCTGCTGTGCCGCAGCCCCACGCCACTGGGGATGCCCTGGGAATGCCACTGCTCTGGCCAGAAAGGGGACAGCAGGGGACCGGCCCAGAGACAGAGCGCCAGGATGTTCCACTCCCTGCTTAGACTGGTTTTTCAAGTGTAAAATGTAATTTAAATCTCCATAAAAAGCTATTTGCTCCCTAGTCTCAGGATTCTTACACCAAGTTTCAACCGTGAAATCCAATTGGAAAAAAAAAAAAAAGAAGCCTTATGCTCCAGGTCTGAAAATCCTGCAAAAGCCTTTTGGTCTCAGACTCAGTTGTATCTCAAATGCATCTGACCAGTTGTTTCTCTTCTCCAAAGGTATGGCGTAGTGCCTTGTCTCTAAAAGCCAGGCTTTCAAAGCCAGGCACTCACATCCCATCAAAGTGCAGATATTTATTGGCCATTTGTACATCCATGGAGCTACTCTAACAAAAGGATCAAAGCCGAGATTCCTGACTTTTGAAAATATGGCCCAAAACGCACACGGCAACTGTACAACTTCACCAACAGAGCTGCTGCCCGGCTCTGGACACGTGCGGTATCGCAAGCCCCTGTCGACAGCTGCCATCCCAAACGGGGTGTTATTCCACAGGAGCACAAATATTTCCCACCCTCCCTAATCCAGCAGTGCCACTAGTTTTCTGCGGCTTCAGTGAGCTATTTCAGGAACGGCCTTTGAAGTTCTAATATTTTCTAAATCAGGAACTGTAAAGTGAAGTACAATAACTTCTGGGTATTGTTATCCCAGAAATAGGTAAAACATTCCATTTTCACAATTTGTAACCCCTCAACTAACATCTTGTATGAGAAACAACACAATAACAATTTCTGTTTGCACCTGTGTGTTGCTCCAGTGCCACCAGTGCCACATTAGGCAAAAAACCCCAACTCCATCTTCTGTTAAACACAAAAGTTGTTTCTAACTGTTATGATTATAATGTAAAGCTTGAACAGATGATCTATGTATATTCTGAAGGCTCAAAAGTGAGACTTGGTATCTATTATATCATTAGTTACACTTTATCCTCTCTTTTCAGAAAGATGTTAGATGTTTTTGAAGGCTTGAAGTCATCCGGAAGAGCCAAGAAGCGATCTACGCGTTACGCGTGCGCACTGCTCCCTGCGCCCGACCCGCCGCCACGCGCCACCCGCCAGCTTCAGCGTACCAGCCGTTTTAGCCACGCACAAGACGGCACTTAAAAGAGCTTTTCCCAACCAAAACCTCTCTTTGGATTTTTCCAAATTCCCTCTCGTGACTTCTGGTATTATCAAGTGTGACAGCAGGCTGCTCATGAAAAAAAAAACCTTCTAAAACTTTCAGCTGTCCCTTGTATCAATCATTTTTTGCTTTTTGCTTTTGTTAAACCCCGTCCACGTGCGACCCTGTTCTCGGTGAAATCAGCCGCTCCGTTTGAAAAGCAAGACACAGCTGCATTTATTCCTGTAAAGAACAAAGTCCACCTGATATTCTGCTTTCTGTTGGGAGAAATGTTGGCACGGCCATCTGCCTCCTAATTAAGAAGACTCTTGTATCTCAGAGACTGGGAAACCTCGTCTGCGCCTGCTCACGCATCGCACCTATGACTGAGGGGAAAAAAAGAAAATCTCTTTTCTGCTCAGGGATTTTGTTTAGCAGAAGTTCACTGTCATGGGAGTTAGTTATCTGCTTCAGCATCAGGTAACAGCACCACCTTCTGCCAACAAGTTACCGTCTCTTTAGAAAACTATTAGGTTGATTTTCTCTTTATAACTTCAGCAACTTTCTCAAACATTTCTGATGCAGACAGCAAACTTTAGACCGACGTCCTTAAGGCTGCTTTAAAACACCCCAAGCTGTCCAGAAGAGACATAGATGAAATTACTGAAATTTAACAAATTTACTTACAAAAATATAATAAATCTAAATGCTCTAAAGCTAAACACGCTCGGCTTCAGCCAAACACTTAAATACACGCTTAACTGAACAATACTTGAATAAATCCTCAAACACGTTTTGCTGAAGCAGGGCTTGAAATGCCATTGCAAAATTACCGGTCCGGTTCCCTGAACGCCTCCGTGGCATTTTCACCCTGATTTAGGAGACCAGGCGGGATCACAGTAACGACCTCAGTCCGAAAATACCGTTTGGGCTCCCAAGTCATTTGGGTGCTTTTGAGTGTTTATCCTGTGAAAAAGCATAAATGACAGAAACAACAGGAGAGAAACATGGAGCCGCGGGGGCCACTTTGCACGTCTGCCTCCCTGCCCGTGGCGCACACCCTGCGTGTTCGCCCCAGGGCTGCATCAGCATCCCAGGGGTGCAGGAAAATACACCTCCCAGGAGACGCACTTGGACAACGTCCTGCCAGGTCCGAAGCTTGTATATCCATCTGATACATTAGTGAGAGTCCACTTCAATCTCTAAATTAGAGCAATTTAGCCCGGGCTAAAGCGAAGCAGCGCGGGCTGCCAGGCCAGCAAACCGTCTCTGAGCCCTCTTTGTCCCCATCAGAGCCCCCAGCCCCCGGCTGGGGCAGCAGCTGGGGCAGAGGAACGGGCGAACGGGGCCACGCTGAAGACAGGCTGCAGGGCGACTTCTCCCCAGACCTCAGGGCCTTCTGTCCGGACAGCAAAAAGAGCAGCGATGCCATCAGCCTGCCTCTCCGTTCTGATCGCGCAGCCTGGAACGGGAACGGCCCACGGGCATCCGGCAGCGCTGGCCACGGAGAATTCCGTTCTGCACGCGCTGTTGGGAAAAGCCTTGGGCAAACTCTGCTTTTCGACATTACAGCGGTACATAACGCTACAACCATGCGTTGTAAAATACGTCTCCTCAACCATTTTGATTCAAATAATCAACTTTTTCCAGCGCTCCCGGTGGCGGCAGAGGAAGGAATTAGCGACAGGCAGACCCCCGTCCCCGTTGGCCACGCAGATGGACGCGCCGCAAGATGCGAAGCGCTGTATGCAGCAACCAACATCTGGCACGTGCTGCTCTCCCATCCCCTCTCCCAGGGGAAAAGTCAGAGTAGGGAGGGGTTTGTTACGGATCATGATCATCTAGGGCTGTTTATCACAGGAGCTGGAAACTTTTTTCCACTAATTCTTGCATCAAATTTGTCACTCCTGACTGAACTGACGGATACCACCTGGAAATGAAAGCAGGGCCCATCGGCGGCGAGAGGGCTGCCGGTGGGAAATACGGCACGTTTCTAGGCAAACTGCTGTAACTACTCTCTCTTTACAGCCAATTCTTTCTTTCTGATATTGCTGTGGGGTCTTTTTTAAATTGGTTTCTGGTGTCTTCCCCAACACTCGGCGGCAGCGAGACCTGCACGCCGTGCAACGCTAAGCCGGGTGACACAGCTGGGTAATGAGACTTACAATACAAAATGGGGGCGTTAGCGCCTGGGGAGGGAACCAAACAGCTCCCGACCGAGTCTTTAAGGAAAACTCACTTCCCTTTTCCTCAGTGTTTTACATCTTTTTTCCCGCCACGCTCCTGTGAGCGATCATCCGGGAGGCTGAGGAGGTTCCACATCTGGTGTGAAACCACTGGCACGCCCGTGCAGCGAGGACACGGGGAGCCGAGGAGATTTACACCAGCCCGCGGCGGGGATGCTCCTGCATCTCCTGCGCATCTTCAAAATATTCCCACAGCCCTTTGGGGGAACATACCTCACTCCAAAGTGTGCGCAGAAAGCCACAGTGGGGTCTCTTAATAGCAGAAAACCTGCAGGGAGGAAACGACCTCCCACCGGATTGAAGCTGCCTAAAAATTAGTCACGCGTCTCAAGGTCGCCATCCGTGTTCTCTCCATGCTTAACGAGCAACCAGTGACCGACCGGCCTTCAGCTTCAGTTAGGTGTCTGATTTTTAGACAGCTAAGTTTCAGAGATGAACCTTACCCAACGTATACAGTTACTTTTAAGAGTGAGCCTGTGCTTTAATCACAGGAAGGATCACCCTTCCACCACAAAATTGTCCCTGAGCGCGGGAAGCACACCACGGTGCACTGGAGCCCAGGGATCCAAGGTGAGACGGTGTCAGCGGACCCAGATGAAGAATAAGGCACTGATGAGCCAATCAATAAAGCAGTAATTAGGGCTGTTTGGCAGGTTGGGGGTGTTTTGGTTTTGGTATTTTACTTTTGGTTTTTTCCTCTAGATTTGAAAGAAGTTTGCTTATCTAAGTTTTATAACCACTTAAATGAATCCCAGTTCTGTTCAAATCAATGAAAGCCTTGGTGAGACAGCTGTAATTTTATGTGCATGTGTTTTAGTAAATTAGAGGGTTTAGCCTTAAGGATTCGCTTTAATGTAATCTACTAAAAAGATAAGTAGAACCAGATGTAGTGTCTTACAAACTGCCGGACAGTTGCAACTGGAGCGACAGCACTGAAAGCAACTTTGTAGCATAGGGAACAGATTTTCTGACTCAAAAGAGCAGTATTTTACATAAATAGTTGTAAATATTTTATATTTACAATGCAAAGAAAGAAGGGTGCAAATAGGTAAAAAAAAAAATCAAGCCTAAGTAATTGGTAATGGGTTTATCTTGTTCTGTTTGTGCATATCCATGGAGAAATACAATCTGTAGTATAAGCCATTTAACTAAATTAAATTCTAGTTAGCATCTGGGATCCCATCAATAAGAGTCTATATTTCTGAGGAGCCACAGACTGGTGGCAGTAATAGACACATAAAGATTTTAATAGGTAAATAAATTTGTTGTTGCATTTCTCCTGCTACCAGAATACAGTTTAACAGAGTAATTAGTGGTTAGATATCTCACCATAATGAAGAAAATTTTCTAATCATTAAAAATTCTCAAGAAAGAGCATTCATACCATCAGTAATGTTTACTTATTCTGAGGCACATTCACTCAGCACCAGAGATAGTCGTCACCTGGTTCCTCGCTCCACATAAATCTTTAATAAGAGATTTTCATCACCATTAGAAAGCAATTTTCAGGGTCACCATCAATTTGCGATCATTTCTTATGTCCTTAGCCACTCAATTATTTTTTTATATATATATAAAAAAAAAAGGAATAAAAATCAATGCAGCTTAGCTATAAATCCACAAGAGCTGGGTTGTCTCACAGTGTCGTTATCTGTTAGTCCCAACTTCTCATTTATAAATCTCCTAACTCTTCCGAGTCCTCATGAGCGCTGTGCATAGCGTAAGTGACTATAATAAATCTTAAGAGATAAGCATTTACCCCAGCCGAACCAGACTTTTTATGTTCAGGTTTTTTTACGTTCGGGTAACTACAAGTTTGACTATCTTGTTATAAGCACCATTTCACAGATGCGCACACACGCAAGGCTGAGCTCAGCAAGGAGCTGAACGTGGGGACCTAAGGCTTGTGCTCATCTTTAATGGATTAGTTGAAGCTGGATCCGAAGCCGGAGGCTTGCCAGCACACTAGAAACGGAACCCAGATCTCCTGACGTTACATCTAGTGCCTTATTTATGCAAAGCCATTTTCTTCTGGTACGCAGTTTGCCATTTCTGAGCAGTTTGGGGACCAAATTCCCACTGAAGTCAGTGAAAGTAAAACAAGAACAAGGACAGATGACAATGCAATTGTATTTTGGAAACTACCAAGCAAAATAAATCTGGTGGTGCATAACGTTTGATTTTCAATGGCTGTACCTCAAGCTTTCTCATCGCTATTAGGTCTGTAACTTCCAAAACGCAAACTTGCCAAGCTCAACAAGAAATCTGTAAAAACATTAAGCCAATTTCTTTCTGATCATAAATAATCACCAGTAACAGACATTTTTCAGGGAGGAAGAAAGCATTGTAAAGTCACTCTAAAGATACAGAGCAAAAAGCTCATTCCTACCCCACAGAGTACCCGGTGCTGGAGAGCAGCTGACGGGGACAAACCGGAGAGGAGATGGAAATAATGCACCAAATTTCAGCACCGAGTCCAGAGGATGGGCAGCCCACGAGAGTTTAATTAATGCCAGTATGTTTAAATGTCAGTAAATTTTTAATTTTTGTCAGTAAAGCACATAGATACAAGTTGGATCACCCTGGAAAGAAGACATCCCCATTGCAAAAAACAAACCCTTCTCTGTTTGTAGCCAGATGGCGAGAGCTACAGGATTTCACTTTTTTGGCTGTCAGGGAAGAGAGCCAATGGCACGGTACTTGTTTCATACCAATAGTGGAGAACTTAAAGGCAAACTCAAAGAGCAGAGACCAAACCGAGTCTACAGGGTCAACTGCAGCTCTGGATCTACAGCAACGTGCGTTCTTCCCAACCAGGCGGACAGCTGGCAAACACCTGAACTGAAAAGCTACCAGCAGTTACGCACTTGCTGAAATGCTTATCTCGTCCTCTTTTTTTTTTTTTTTCTTTCTTCCTTTCTCCTGAATTGGCAATAAGATTACATCTTCTTTATTGCCCTCTCATTGATTTGTTCCTCAGAAGCAAATGACAGCATTTCTGAGAAATAAATAAATAACAAAATAAAATAAAGCTGAGAGGCAATCTGCATGTAAATCAGCATTAGTCATTGACATTTGAGACTTGACAATACGCCATCCCCATCCCAGCTGTCCCCACAAAAGCTGATCTCCTTTGTAAGACTGAGAACACTGCAAGCAAATGGAACCAAGGATGAATACAGATAAGATGTAAACCCTCTTTGCCTGAAGTTCTTCCTAAAACCTCCTTTGTTCCTGAGCACTTAGGAATACTTTTACCTGCTGCTGCTATCGATGTCAGTTTTGTCTTTGGTACTTTCCTTCCAAGGAACGCAGCTCCCTGCGATTCTCACTGAAGTTGTTTCTGACGTTTTTGCCGGCACGTGCAGTGCAGCCCAGAAGGCGGCCGCTTAGACTAGGGAGTATGTTCGTTATTCCATTCTCCACAGAACGCCCCACCTGTAGTAAAAGCTATTAGGTTAAACTGGGTCTTCTTACTGCTTTTCTGAATAATTTCTTTCAATATTCTAGCACCATTCAGATGACATCTCTTTTACTAAAAATCAAGATCAATTTGGGTTTATAACACAGTTACCGGAGATTGCGCATAGCTCTGAATCGCACTAGAAACATTTCATTTGGCCAAGTCAAATTGCTAAGCTCTAGCTCTTGCCAGTATTTCCACTGAAGACTCAGCTACAGGTACGTTCCTGTGCTGTTTCGACCCTTCTCATCCACGCTTCTGCAAGGAAATGCAACGGATAGTAAAGTAGAGGGCTGTCTGTCCAGGGCGGGAAGTGTTTTGGCATGTTCTGTGGCAATTGCCCGAAGTCAGGATTTCTATTGCTGCCAAAGCCCTAAAAAACTGCACTCAGCTACTGTCCCAAAAGGCAGTGGGAGATGCTGCACAGTACAAGAACAAAACCTTTCCCAACGTTTCCCTTCATCTGTTACACAACAGAGAACATCGCGTAACTATTACCCCCAAAAGCAATTCAATCGCGTGTGCCAGCAGTTAAACATAGCTAAACGTGCGTAAGTGCAGCTTATAATTCCCTTTGAACGGGGAGCATCACTCTTCTCCAGGAGATACGGCCCTGATCCCACCACGCCTGTTTGTGGAGTGAGGTATTTACGGGAAGAGCTATCCGGGTCTCATTTGGAATCTCCCTTTTGGTGCCTTTCTGTCAGTGAAACTGAAGCACTTCCATTTAAGAAAGGTTAGAAATGCCAGCGTGAGAGCCGGGCAGACGTGGGGCAAGGACGGCTGCCAGGGAAGTCTTCCTAGATCTGGAGTTGCTTCTTTTTACTTATGTTCTCGTTCTTTTTTATTAAGATTGCAGAAAACCATAGAAAGCAAATCCCTACTCTTGAAAACCTTCATTCTAATTACGGAAAAAACACCTCCAAATTCCCAAAGCTCTAATTATGTGCATAAGTTTCAGCATAATGTAGGCTTGGTGTTGCTAAACAGAGCAATGAGGTTACGGAAGAATGAAATTATTGATTTTCTTTGACAGAGACAAGGAGGGCTCCGCTTTGGCTTCCTGCAGTGGTGTTATCAGCTTAACCAAGTCTAATTAGCTTCATTCATTGTGGCCAAGTCTAAGTACAAATAGAAGAAGAGTCTGCTCAGCAACCAAAGGCTTAGAAACACTGGCCCATATTAATTTCCTCTGCTTCCTATGCTTGTCTGCACATGGGCAACCAGAGATCAAAGCCCTTCAATCCCCTAAAGGTAACACACTCTGAAAGGCTGGAAAAATCCAGCCCTCACAAAAAGTTCATGAAATGTCATGTACCTGATGCTAGAAGCCTGCTGGAAGATGGTGCACCAATCCCCGGTTGGATGAGCTTGTGCTCTCCTCTATGTGGTGACTGTTCAGGACACGAATGTCACACTCTGAATGTTTTAATCATGATCTGAAAACTAACTCTTACCTTTACTGTGATGCCCCAGCTGGTGTATATGTTCCCATGCTGGAATTTACCACTTTTTCTTAAAAAGAAAATTTATCCTCCCCTATCCCAGTTTTCCAAAATCCTGCTGGCAGCGTATACTCTAGAATGCATTCTCTAGCAAAACTTCTATATCAAAAAGTCAGTTATGGCAGCACACAAAGCACTAATGCATCAACGTGCCAAATAAATGTTAGAACAAGACAGAGACTATCCTGAAAAAAATGTGCCATTCTCCCCAGTTTTTCTGCAATTGTAGCTATACTGTCACATCACACCACTTCATCAAGCCCAGTGCACGCAGAGAGAAAGCCGATGAAGAAACACGTTTTCTCAAGCGGTGAGAAAGAGATAAATGAGGGTGTCCTTGCAGCGGGCAAGGAAGACCGCTCCAGCTATGGAGTGAGCGGCAAACTTGCTCCCCCGGCACCGCTGTGCATCAGAGTATCACGGACTCCTTCCTTGCCCACGCGTCGATGGTGCTTTTGAAGAAAAGGCAGGCTTTGGCACAGCACCTCCGGACTTCCCAGTAAGGAACCAGGATGAGCCTGGGGACATCCCCCTTCCCTGTCCTGCAGTGTAACCCCCGACCAAAACCAACCGGAACCCACCCCACCGTGTCAACCCGCCAGGCTGAAAACACCTGTAGTACCTCGTATCTTGTGCTTTTCACAAGAAAGAAATAATCCATAATCTGTACATGATCACTGCCCTACCTAAAGCAATCTATATTGCTTGTCAACAAATTTGCACATTTTAAATTTTGAAAGAACATTTCTGCCAACACTTCCACGATGCCTCGCTTCTCCTTCCTTTACGGTTTTATTCATGAGCAGTTCCCACCAGTCACAATTTTTTTAAAGAGGTTTTTACAACACAGCATTGTTAATTTTAGCACCTATGTGTTATGCTGCTATGTCTGATATAACTAGTGCTGCTGGAAAATAGAGAAAACCAGACAAAAAGTGTCTTCTAAGATAAACTAAGCAAGTTTCTTGTGGGTTCTTTGGCTACCAACTCTCTCTCTAGCTCCTGTGTAAGACAACCTAAGCAACTGCTGCTACACCTTACCAATCGCACAGACTACCTGCAATCATTCTGCATCCCCTCACCAGATACCTGCTGTAGTGGAAGTTGTTTCACCTGTACCCGGATCACAGAGTACCCAGGAGCCGGTAACAGCTTACTTCGTTTTGCGCTGTTCGGAGAGACGTTCATCACCGGTCGTAAATCCATGACATTGTCACAGGGAGCCCTAAGGGAATCTTTCAACAGAGTCTTGCTGGTGTTAGCAACTGATAAATTGCCGTATGTTAGAATAATTCCCTCTCCACTTCATTTCCTCCTGGGACATTTCTAAAAGCAGTCATACCTGGCTTACTGTGGCTGTGTAATTACCTGATAATTATTAGACCAGCGGTCCTCCGGTTCGTAGCCGCTGCTCTTGCCTCTGTCTCCCGCGGCGAGACGCAGGCTAAGGCGCTGGCTCAGCCCGCTGCCGCCTTCTGCAGCAAGAGCGCTGCGATGGCAAGGGCCTGCGGCGTGTGCCACGAAATATCCGGCATCGGGGACACAAACAAAACCTGGGATGCTCCTGGGCACTTGAGCACGTGGCTAGGTCACAGCAAAGGATCACCATAAGGACACGCATCCCTTGCACCACGTGGCCCACGCGGAGCCTGTGAAATGCACTTCACCAGCGACAGCTATCTCCCAGTACCGAAATACTGCCGAAGAGACTCCTCGGGGGTCTGATTCTCTTTGCCTGGCTTTGCTTTTGGGTTTGCTTCTGTTTTTAACACAGAACAAGTATAGCAATACTGGCTGGCTGATGTGACGCGAAGGAATGCAAAATTCAGGCTCAAAATGAACTTCACTTCCGTTTATGGTCACGTGCATTACTTGTATGCCGCTTGATTTTTTTTATGTCTTTTTCAAACCCAAGACAAAAGCCGCTCATTTCAGCACCTTGTTCACTTGTCTCTTCAGCCATCTGGGTGCTGCATTTTGCAGGGTCCCAATTTAGCTGTCCTTTCTTCTCACTAAACCCAGCAGCTAACACGAGAATGACATCAGCACCCATTGCTGGTGCTAAAAAGAAGAGCGGTAAGAACAAAACATAACTCGTGCTGAATAATTTCAAAATGCTCCCGGTTCTCTCTATTCAGTCATACGCACGAAACCCCGCTCCTCACTTCCGAACTCCTGCGGGACTTTGTACACGACAAATCAGACGGATAAGCTCTGCAGATGTCAAACGCAAACCTGGGTGGCAGCCCGCTATAAGCTCTCTGAGTCAAACAGAAGCTCTCTGGCTTAGTTTGGATTGCTCATATCCACAACTTTAACTGTCCCTAATGCTGCTGACCTAAGTATAATTTTGCCTTTTGAGGCATTATCTGGATGGCTCCAAGTTCAGTCAATGAACCTCGCCACTTCAAAGGAGAACCTCCGCATGAGAAAACCAGCGAAGACGTGAGGAAGGGGGCAAGTCAGTCTTGTCACCTACTCTTTGTCCCAGGCGAGCACCCGGTACGAAACGCACACCTCCCACCCGCCTAAGGAAGCTGTTCTCCTCTGTCTGGCCGAGGCAGCAGCTCCGGCAGCGGCACAGTTGCTTCTTTTGCGCTAATGAGCAGAAAATGAGGGGAAAAAAGAAACCGGCTTCTGCACGGAAGGCGAGTCAGAAAAAGGACATGCAGAAGGGAGAACCCAGCGGCCACACCAGCGATCCCGTGCCAAAGCCCAGAAGGAGCAGCACAGCTGCGAGCAACGCCAAGCAATGAGCCAGGTTTTGATGAAGCGTCTGTTGGATTTTTTTTTTTTTTAAAATTCATTTCAGAACTTGTCATCTGGGTTACAAAGCTGAAACTGAAGGGAACCTTTTCCTTTTTTTCTAACAGCAACAGCTGCTCTTGCCAGCAAACACCTGTACTACCTAGAGATTTCTGGTTACCTCTGTGGCTGCTGCTACCAGAAGGAAGAGTAAATAATTTGGTAGATTTCCAGTAGGAATTAATTAGTTTCACTTTAAAAAATAAAGACCAGCACTTTGGCTTGGAAACGTTTGAGCCTTTGCCTGTTCTCAGATGGTTTCTTTTGCCTGCCGCTGGCTGATGTGGCCAGCCTCATCGCACTCTGAAGACCAGTCCTAAACGCAGGGCAAAAAAACCCCTCGCCACAACTTTCACCATTCTCTGCTATGGCCCTTTACGGATCTCCAACTGTGACCCACACCTTTACATCCAATATTATGCTCATCTCATCACCTTCAAGTGCCAGTTTCTGCTTTTGCAGCCCCAGCGCTCGCTGCCAGCAGTAAGAACCGTAACGGATGGACAACAGAGCCGGAGAGAGACGCGCGGTGAGCGCGGATCCGTCCTCTCGGCCCCGCCGCGTCCCACCGGCGCTCGCTGGGGGTGCCTCTGCCCTGCCCCGCGGGGCGGCCGCAGCGGACCTGCCGAGCAGAGGGGGAGGAGGCAAAGGGAGTGCGGCAACCAGAGGCGGAGGTTTGGAAAATCCCAGCGATGACGGACGGATGGGATAGCTGAACTACCCGCAGTCCTCAGGACTTTGGAACGTCATTTAAGAGTGGAAAATGGGCAACGGGAACAAAAGATTTTGCATGCCTTTGTTTCAAATTCCAGAATTTTGCAATACCGTGAGTAAAGGAGAAGACGTTGAGCTCTGTGATTCAAAGTCCGTTTCTGCAAGAAAACTGAAATGGAAACTGCCACAGAGCAGTTAGAGGCTTTTTACGGTACAGAAGGGAAAAGTCAGATCACTTTGAACGGGTTGTGACCCTGCCCAGGCTCTGCAGCCCAGAAGCTGCCAGAACCGTCCCAGCCTCAGGATACATCTGCCCAAGTCGTCTTCGCTTCTACATTGTTTGCTTTTAAACCCAGTGATAAAGGTGCCAGCTGTGCCATTGCTGCCGCTTCTCTTCTTTAGTGTTTCTTATGACATTGACAGTACAACATATACCGATTCTGCGCTGTTTCAGCTGCACCCTGGTGTAGAATCTGATTTTGGCCAGTTAGAAGGGGGTCTGGCTGCCGACCTTTGAAGGCCACCACGCAAAAGCCCTGGCATGGAGAAGAGCTCGTACTGCCTGGGTGAACTGCTACCCTGCCGAACACCGCGTCTTGCAAATCAGGTGAACGCCAGGACAGAGGGCCTCTGAAATACCCAAACTCCAAAAATAACAAAATAATTAACTAGGCTAAATTTGCCCTTGTTTGCTAAAAGCATGTTTTATTACTGTTGTACAGCCTGTCCTGGTAGGTAGATGTTGGGTATCGGGTATGTACTACAGTTTCTTCCGAGTCCTTCCAAAATGCAGTTTGAAAGATGATGGCAGAATCGATCAATTGATCGATTCCCAGTTTGGAATACTTTCCACGTACTGATGGTGAGCTATTCCAGCCTTTTCATTTTGGTTTGCAACATTCTATAAGAGGCTTTGATTCAGACAATACCCATTACTGCTGCCGCCGATGATACACACCCAGAACGTGAAGGGGATTACATTGTGTGAGCCCGAACACGAATAGCACAGGTTAGTTAGAGCAGCTCTTGGCAACGGTTCAGATACAGGCGGAAAAAAAACGCTGGTAATATCCACTGGACATAAATTACCAGTTTAAAACTAGCACCAGTTCATAGATTTAAATGGATTTTTAATGGACTCCAGCCTCGCGATTAAAGCAATAAGAGGATATGATTCCTCTATCCCCAGCGGCATCGTAAGGGCTTCATTGACATGTGCCGTAGTGATTTACGGCTGACCGCCTTCATCAGAGCTCCAAGCGCTGCGGGAAAATGCCCAGGCAGCAAAAGACAGACCGTGCGAAAGCGCACACGGGTTTGGCTTTCCGAGCAGTATTCCGGGGTACCGGCCGGCCTGTGCTCAGACTGACCCTGCTCCAGCCCTCAGCAAGGTCACTGGCGCCTTTTGCCGGCCGCAGCGGCGGCAAATCATTCCCACGTGTACCGACGTCACACACCAGTTTTAACACCCGGGTTTCAGTCGTCTTGTAAGCTGCCTGTTCTTTGGGCTTTTGTTAGTTCGTTTTGTAGCCCTGTCCGCGAGAATACGGTATTACGACTTTTAACACTTCTATAACGAACAACTACCTGATGTGCAAAACCAGAAGGGCGAAGAGGCCGGGTCTCCATCGCCGGGTCTCCCACGGCCGTCCGCTCCCTGCAGAGCGGAAGGGAAGAGAAGCGGCAGGACGGGCGCCGCCGCCGTCGCGCGCAGCTCTCTCAGGCGTGCGTTTCCTTGCCTGGTCGCTCCAGTAGGTTTTTTAGATGGGCTTTACCGCAGTGGGGTTGGGAGGAGAACAATTATTAACAAGGGCCTGGGTCAGAAGAGTCGGGGTCCTTGGGGAACAGCCAGTCTCCGGGGGGAAGGCTGTGGGTGTGATCCGCCCAGCCCAATAACCCACAGGGAGAGCGGGAATAAACCCCCGGTGCTGAGAGGGCGGTCATTGCCGCGGGCAGGTCCTGGATGTCATCCGCTCACCTGCCTGGAAGTGGTTAAACGGAAATCCTGCAAACACAGCTTCCCAGGAGTTTGTCCTTGCTTTTGATGTTATAACCATTATAGCACAATCATTCGGAAGCGTTGTGATTTCCTTCAAAAATCAAAATGATTCCTACAGTGAATCTTTCTTTTTTTTTTCCTCTTCTCCAGAGGCAGTATGTCTTATCTTAGCTCTGTCCCTCGTTGGTAAGTCAAACTGTATCTCGCATGTCACATCCTGCCACACTTATCTGTGGTTTCACGCATGCAGCAATACTGGATTTTAGCTCCCCAGCTTTGCTGCTGCCCCTGTGCCAATGGTAACTGCTCCCTAAGTTGTTTCTAAATAACCACAAAACGAAGCAGATCGTGCAGGAGATGTCTCTCATTAACACACCTTAATTTATTCAATAACCATACTGCAAATTAGCCTAGAAGAATCAGGAATGATGGCACTTTCACTTAGGTGGGAATTTTTAAACCAAAGGAGGTTAAGTCAAAATAAAGTCTGCAGTTGATTTTGAAAGGTTCAGTGTTGTGAAGACAGAACTGATGAGGGGGAAACCGCTCCAGTTTTAGCAGAAATCTCTGGACTGGCTGTGTCAGAGCAGAGTATTTTCTTTCCTTCCACACAAACGCGTGCTGGGACTAGGGATTCCCAAGTCATGATTCTTATCTTTTTTTCTCTTCCCCCCCGCCTTTTTATTTTTGTTTAAGTAGGCCAGTCTCTGATGGTACCAAGCACCATTGTGGTCTCAGACTAAGCAGAAATTCTAATTAATCTGTTGAAAACATCCCCAAAATAATTTTGTTTAGTGTTTTGCTAACGGACCATGCAAATGAAACGCAGAGCTGTATAAACTTACTCCAAACGTGTAAAATCCTGGATTTGTACAAAACCCAGTCACTAGGTAGTCGATCCCAAACTAATCCAGAACATCAAAACCAGTTTACGAAAGCCTGTTTCCACCCCCCGGAGCCCCAGCACAGGGGCAGGGGGGCGAGGGGTGACCCAGCCCCCAGCCGCTGCCCGCGGGAGGCAGAGCAGCGCCGGGCATCGCGTGCCGGGCATCGCCTGACGGGCATCGCGCGCCGACGCCGACCCCGGCGCGAAGGCGTACGCTGGGGTTTCACGCAGAGAACACCCGCAAAAGCACGAGCCCTGACAGAGCAACGTATCGTCACGCTTCTCCGGGCTTTAATCCTTTCCCCAGGGGTACGTTGTTGTGGGTGCTGCTTAGAAGACTTCCTTAGTAATTTTTTTTTTTTTTTAGCTAAAAAAATTACACACAGGCACATGACAGAGACCTGATTTTACAATTACTCTGTCTCCTTCAAACCGCCCGAGTAGCTAAGGGACCTCCTTGTAACCAATAAGCCCTGATATCCCAGGGATATTGTTTTAAAATTCATTTGCTTCCCTTTATCTCAGATAGAAACAAATATTCAACAAACAATACCTTGACTGAAATTTGAGCGCTTTGTATGTTTTACTGGAGTCGTGAAGGATTTCTCTTCCCGGCAGCAGGTGTCTTGTGCAAGTGGACTGCTCCCTCTCTGTCAGCTCTCCTCCGGGTGGGAAAAACGGAAATCAAAACATTGTGGTCTGCTAGAGACAAAGTCTCCGTCGTTAGTAATTAGCAGGAACGCTGAGAAACACCGAGAGCTTAGTTCCATGGAGGTGTACCCTTTTCCTCGGCAGCACTGTGGGTGACATTCCTAAACGCGCGCGTGCGCACAAGGGAATGCCGGGAGCCACGGCAGACCGCTGAGCAGCCACCCACCCAAACCCCAGGACGGCTTTCCGCGATCCAGGCTGCGGCATCTCCGAGCTCAGGGCGCGGGTCTGTCCTCTTGGGTTTCTCTCCCATGTGGAAACAGATGAGACACACGAGAAAAACCACCCACTTGGTTTTAGCTAACGGCAGGATCACTCGGGAGCAGCCGGGAGCTCAGACGGAGAGGCTGACTGACAAGGAGCTGCTCCTCCGCTCTTCCTCACGGCAAGAGAGCCCAGGAGTTCAGATTCCCGGCGGGATCCGAGGTGGCAGCGGGTAGGCGAGGTGCTGGAGGTGACACTAACGCCGTTCCGACCCGCTGCGACTTTCTAAGTGCGTAACTGAGGCGTTAGGCTAAGCCACGACGTTAGATCCGACAGGAATGGCATTGCTACGGATTGCAACGGGAGAAGTTTGGAACTAGTTGGCTAAAACTCTTCCCCTTTCCACGTGCACTTAACCTAATACACCTGTAACCTTCTGGCAGGTTCACGCGTCACAGGAGGAGAGGGATGAGGAACGAGGATTTTGGAGCTTACCAACTCAAACGGGCCTGTTATCAAGGAAACAGACTAAAAAAATTGCAACTGCAGCAATAAATAACCACTGCTTGGAATCATCCAGTACACAAAATAAAGACTGAAATCCTCTTAAAAGTTCCATACTACACAAATGAGGGATTGAAAAAATCGTCTGAGATCCCCACCCTGTTTATCATTTCTCAGAGATATTCACATTTCCTTTTTTCTGGTCTCAATAATTATTGAATTTAACTGAGAACTCTTACAGCACCTCTAACTATCTAAGCAGTGGTTCCTCTATCGGGGCTAGAGAAAACAGCCTGGAACTTTGAACTGAAAATTCTTTTGACTTCAGTGGTGAATAATTCACGCTAGCACTAAATTTGAACTCCCAATGCACCAGTGAGGACATACAAAAAGACGGAGCCGAGCGGCCCAGCAGCTTCTCAGCCCTGCTGTAGACTGCGAGTCTCTTTACTCGCATCTGATTCCTAAACATCCGTTTTCTGCAGCACGAATCACGGCAAAGCACAGCAGCTGGTCCCAGCTGGTCCCACACAGCCTCTGCACGAAGGGTATGAAACCACAGCGCCCCGCATTTCCCCCTCGTATCCATCACGACAGCCAAAAACCCGTCCTAAGTGTAACTGAAAATTTCGACCACTGAAGTCTCCTCTTTATTACAGCTTCTCAGCAATGTCTCACTTACGTCTCCTCTGCTGCTGCCGGGAGCGTGGCTCTCAGACAGACAGACAGACAGACAGCCTACTAGATCTGCCATACCACGTACCAGGTCTCTCCTGTTTTCACAAGCTGTCGATACTGACCGTGCAAGACTTTTCCTGCAAAAGCAGGAATTCGGGAGTGCTCTCCTGCCTCCTCAGAGGTCGTATGACACAACCCAGAGAGGTTGAAGCAGAGCATCTCCAGCGTACGCATCCCTGCGTGCCATGTTCCACCCTTTCAGGGACACCAGGCGAATGGAAGACGACGTCTGGTCCTGGCAGTGGAACGAGATGCAAGCTGCTGAGGTGCGGAAGTTCTGCAGAAGTAGCAAAAACGCTAATTAGAACACGAATCAATTTGCTGCCTTTACTCCGCGTACTACAGAACAGGGGTAGCGAACCGAAGCCACCAGTGTCACAGCACGGCTCCACTCCTCATACACCAAGGCCCGAGGCAAAAGCCAGAGGATTACCCAAAGAGACTCAGAGAAACACAATGGGGCCATAATTTTAAGTAAGTATATTTCAGAGTAACATAATAGGGCTGTTTTTCAGAAAAACAACACTTTAGGAGTATGAAGCATGTTCGCCACCCAGTAACTGCCCAGAGGGGAGCGTCTGAAGCAGACTGGCTCACTGCGCCCACTACGGCTCTCCCGGCTGCCCCAGGCGCAGCCCGAACGCCGATTCAGTTGCGAATGGCACGATATTTCACACCACGTCTGGCTCAGATATATTCACGGAGACGAAAAGTAAACTAACAGTCAGAAACATTTTCCCACCGTTTTAGTGAAATTGCACTTGCGAGGACTTTTGCTGCCTCTCTGGCACAAGATCGGGTCTCCATGCTGCCGCTGTGGGTCCGACCCCACGAGGTTTCATGAATTTCTGAGGCAGAAGCCATGTGAGCCACAAAGACTGGAGGTCCCAGATTCTGCCATGGTCTCCTGAGCATCTCGGGGCAAATCAGTTAATTTTTCAGAGGTTCAGTTCACCATCGGTAAAATGGAGATACTACTCTTTTGCCTGGTTTTACTACATTTTTTCTGGAACAAAATGCAGCCTATAATCTAGATATACAGTTACTCAAAAAAACCACGGAGCCATTAATTAGGTATTAAGATCCTAGCATAATAGGAATAACAACAGCTCTAAACGTATTACCAAACTCACAAGAAACCTGACTAGTCCCTAAGTATTCCAGCAGAGTATAATAACTAACTACGAGAGCAGCAGGGACAGCAAGTAAAATAAGAAAATGAAACATGGATTGCAAAACCCAATTTAAATGCAAACTCTTCAAATGGGGCGCGCAGAAGCATCCTACGAGGGTCCAGGAGATGGGCAAAGCGGATTCGTAAATGCACGCAACTGCGCTGCCCCGACCAGAGCGCTTCATCTGCCCTGGAAAAGCGAAGCCATCTGGAGTGACGAGCTGGAGAGAGCCAAGGTCCTTCCGGCCTCTGCCAAGTTCCTGTAAAGCGCAATGAAAACGACGAAACGGAGCATGAATCATTTAAAAGCAAACCTATATTAAGAAATGACTAAGCATCCACTCACCTATCAGCTGAGGGGATGAGACTAACGTGGTTAATGATTTAGTACGCGTCAGATCAGACTGAGAAGCACATCTGGGGTTTCTGCCGTTGAAGTACAGCCTCGGAAGGGCAGAAGAACACAAACTCGGGCTACTGCCTGACTCCGGCCTCAGCCGCTTCCTGAGACACGGCTTTCCAGTCAAGTCAGCGAGATCCAGAAAATAAAGGGTGAGGTTTTTCTAAAGCATTTAGAAGCATTAGCACGAGCGATCTTTGGACCTTCTGTGCAAATCAGGCTCCCTCATTCGCAACAATTAACTGACGTGATTATTCCAGAATAAATCCATGGAGAAATTAAATTTCTTTTATCTTGGAGACGTGCCTTTTTCCATGAGGGCACTGAAGGAGTAAAGGTGGCGGGCTCTGGAACAGCACAGGACAGGGAAACGGCTCGTTGCCTGATGCCAGTCACAGAGACGAGGCGTGAACTCCTCAGGCGCTTTCAGACGTTTCTTGCAAACGCCCTAAAAGCCGTCACCAGGACTTCGAGATAAACTGTTATCAGGGCCCTAACCGCTGAGCAGTCACTGCAAACAGGACTACCTGCTACTGAAACCTTCAGCCGTAAATTGCTGCGTTACGCGACAGGTGAACCTCATCCGCGGGAGCACAGGACACAGCCGGGAGACACGGAGGAGCTGCTGGCACACAACCTCCCCAGGACCAAGCCTGAGAAACCAGAGGCGGCGTCTTGCCTTTGCTCAGATTCGGAGAGCTCAAACCGTCGTCCCTGGTGCAGTGGGCAGCAGGGATCTCGCACGACTCCGGACGGGAGAGCTCAAGCGCAGCCGGGTCGCACGGGGACAAGCGTCCAACTTGTCTGCATCCAGCTCCCACACCGCCGCTCTCCACTGCCGCTCGTGGGAAGATTTTCAGCAATAAGACTTTTATCATGAGGAAGTCACAGATCCTCTCTCTCAAGCAAAGGCATCACAGAAAGGCAGATATCCAGAAAATAAATGGCAAAGAAAAATTATCACAGCTGCTGGCAGATGCAAGAAGAGCTTCACACTGTTTCAAGTGGAACCTCCCAGTACGTGGAGGAACAGACAAAAGCAGACCGGGAGCTCTAGCTGGGATCGCTTCCCCAGGCAACGCTGTCATAGGGGGGGCGAGGATGAGGAGCGAGGCATCGTCTGTCTTAAAAACAAGTAAATTGCAATAATCAGCAGGTCTGCAGCGCTGGA
This sequence comes from Burhinus oedicnemus, assembly GCA_008921705.1. Classification (NCBI taxonomy): domain Eukaryota; kingdom Metazoa; phylum Chordata; class Aves; order Charadriiformes; family Burhinidae; genus Burhinus; species Burhinus oedicnemus. Next base: position 410,708 of record VFFE01007645.1, on the reverse strand, counting down.
AGGAAAAGTCTCAGTGTGCAGTACGCAGCAGCACGGGAAACACTGACTGCAAGAGGAAAACAGAACTTCAGGGGAGATCGCACTTACGCCGAATTTAGACAAAATTCAGAAAGCCAGTGTCAGGCAGTATCTGCTGCGCAAAACCGAAGCACAGGCACACGGTCCAGTGCAGCCCCTGTCGCACTGAGCGGAGACGCCAGCGGCAAAGGCCGGTCCGGGAGCGAGCCGCAGGCTGGGGCAGCGTGGGGCACTGGTGGCCAAGGGGCCAAGAGCCCCGAGCCGGGCTGCGGGCACGGGGAGCGGGCACGGGGAGCGGACACGGGGAGCGGGCACGCCGGGCAGCAAGTGGGAAGCAGGAGGTATGGGCAGAAACAAAACGCACCTACCACAGAGACTGGATTTCTCCTCCTGGTAGCCTTAACGCAAGGGATGCTACAAAGGATCGCTGACTCCAGGATTTAGCACACTGAATTACTGAATTTGTTCTTGGTGAGCATCTAAAGTGCGTTTGGTGAAAAGAAACGTGGAAGGAGACACGTTCAACATAAGGACAAGAGGAAACGGGTTCAAGTTGCGCCAGGGGAGGTTTAGGCTGGACGTTAGGAAAAAATTTTTCACTGGAAGAGTTATCCAACATCGGAACAGGCTGCCCAGGGAGGTGGTGGAGTCGCCATCCCTAGGCATGTTTAAAAGTCGTGTAGATGTGGTGCCTAGAGACATGGTTTAGTGGCAGAGCTGGTAGAGCAGGGTCAGTGGTTGGACTGGATGATCTTAAAGGTCTTTTCCAACCTAAATGATTCTGTGATTCTATGATTCTAAGTACGTCTGATATATCCTCGGCTGCAGCCTAAGGCTTTGTCTGACAGCAGCGGCCCTTCTGTACTCTCGGTTTTTATGCTGGATCAGCCAATGTCACTAAGATCAAAACAAAAGATTTTTAGTCCTTAAGAACCAGCACCACATATTTACTAGCGGCTATGATGACAATGTAAGTAATTCATTTTCTGGGATTATTTTTTTTATTTTGGCTTGAGATCCATCAGTATCTTGGGGCTGGTTTTCAGCTTTTTAAGCTCATACGAATATACTTATGTTTGTGCTTCATTGCTAAAATGTCGATTTGTAATTTTTAAAAGTGCTTCACCCACAGAAACTGAAATCGGCTTTTGACATAGTCAAAGCACTTAATCCCTTGGGGTTTTTTTTAATAAAAAGAAATGTAATCAAAATTGATTTTTCCAAATATTGGGGGAAAATGGTCTTGTAATTGAAAAAAATCTTTTTGATGAAAGTATTCTGAGCAGTTCCAAACCTCTCATTTGTTTTCCAGTGTTCTTTCATGGCAGAGAAAAGTGTGCAATCAACAGCAACGCACAAACAGACATTCAGAGGACCAGCTCTTTCACAACTGTGCTTTTTGAAAGTACATCGCCTTCTCTCACGCTGGACTTCTAACACAGCCTGTAAAACCACAGCCTTTCCCAAGGGAGAACACAGCACGGCTCGCTGGGAAAACTGCCCAAGGAGACCTCTCCGCCCCTGAATTCAGCTCTCGGAGGAAACAGAGAATCAACGTATCAATGTTAATCAGAAGAGCCTTCCTGGTGCATATGGCAGTCTCTTAAAGATATTGCAGAATAGTTTTGACATAAAAACCTGAAAATGCTCTCCTAGAATAGAAATATTTCAACAGCTCCCCAAACCCAAGCGTAACGTGGACACAACGCAGCAGCCGTCGCTTTCTCTCCTGCTGGAGACCCGGTTGCGCCCTCCCCACACACCGCTGTCACTCGGAGTGGCGAGGAACGCAAACGGCTCTCTCCTTTTCCACCAAACTTCTTTGGCTTTTTGGTTTTTGAGGGTTTTTTTTCTTTTTTTTTAAGTCATCAGGTCAATTCTCATCTCTTCTGGGCTGGCCCATGTGGCAGAGCCGCTGAGCCCTGTTGGCAGCTGGAGCCCGGAGCCGCAAAGATCCTTGAGAGAAATACTGGACGCTCCGTCCCTCGTTTCTCCTGCTCGTCACCAAGCAGGCACGGAGAGCCAGCAACAATGGTAAAACTCTAACTAGGTAAGATGTCTCCAGTTGCAAAGCATTTGAGACAGTAACACGGCCCTAAAGCTCTTCGTCAAATAAACATAATTAACCTGCTTTTACACGTGGGAAAAGCAAGCTGCAGCAAGGAGAAGGGATTCACCTCCCAAATCCTAGTTTGGTTTTCTACACCCTTCCCTAGGAGCAGAGAAGTGAAAGGGAATATTTTAAGGACACTTTATGTAGACACTGAACTACACGATAAGCACATAGGCAGGAAGACAGCCTTATCTTTTCAAGAAGCCACTTCTTAACAAATTGACTTTCTCTGCTCATTTTGACCTTTCATCTCGCAATCCCAGAAACTCCCTCTCAGGAACCGAAGTTACCTGGATCAGGGCAGAAACATTCTCAACTGTGTTGTGCACCTTGCCCCTCCAAAATTCAAGCAAAGCAAAAATTTTATCTAAACCATTTTTTATTTTCTTTTCACGGCTGGTACAGGAACACGGGTTTACCCCACGCTCCCAGTACAGCTTCACTCCTGGCTGTCCTGACGGAAAGCTGCTGCAGCTGGAAGCTGACTCGTCAGTTCCATGGGGAACCACTAAAAATCACAAATTCAGTTCAGGAGGGGTTTCAGACTCTTTTCTTTCCCTTCCTACAGAGAATCTAAGAAATCTGCAGTGAAAAACACCTAATCTAGGATTGTATCAACTCAGCAAAATTCCATGAGACTACAGAACTTTTTTGCTGATTGCTCTGTAAAAGCACCGCTTCTCCTGGGTTCCCAAAGGCAATTAGTAAACAGAATAGTGATTTTTAAATATATTTTTCTGCTTGGCTGCTGAACCACACACACTCTCTCTCTGCTCCTGGAGACTTGTTTTCAGAGCTCCTCCCCAAGCGGCTGCTGTTCATGCTCCGTGCGCTGGGCAGCCTGATGGCAAATACCCACCTGCTCCACACAAATTCCTTGAGAACTTCTTGTCTTCCTCTTTCCCAGGCAATATACGGGTCTTTAGCTGGTATAAGTGAGCACTGGAATCAACTACCCAGATGCACAAATTTATAAAAGCTGAAGACCTTGCTCCCACTTTTTCATATAATTCCTTGAGATTCCAGGACACCATCTCTTACTGTTTTAAACTCCAGCCCATATTAGACCTGATCATCAAGGAACGCGACAACATGTGACATCACAAGACATCCACGTCTCTGAAGTGCTGGGTTCCTCGCTGAAAGCATAAAGTGCCTTTTATATGACTTAGGACAGACTTTGTGTTTTTCGCAGCGATGGAGCCTTACTCGAGGCCAAGTGACAGACATACCTGAAGCAAGCGCTGTGCAGGCAGGCAGCCGGCAAAGTCAGAACACACGGCTGCTTCTGCGGGTGTGATCAGAATAGAGCCCAGTCTCCAACTCTCCTGCCCTGCGTCAGCCTACGAAACACATTCAGAACAATAAAGCTTCAATTTTGCACGCGTTAACCATGGTTAAAACCCTTTGGGGTTTTTTTTCCAGAATTGGACCCTTTATGAGAATGAATCTCTCTTTTTTATGATATCTGTAATTTCCTCTGAATTAGCTATTCTAAACCTGCAAAAATTTGAGACGCCCAAAATATTCAAGGGAAAAACAATGCAATTCTGCGCATCTAAATCTCCCCAACACAAACAATACAGTTACACACAAATTAATGATGTAATAGACGTTAGTCAATGAATGAGAATCAGGAAAAAATTATTCTATGCTGCTGTAAGTGCTAGAGACCAATTAAAATGGTATCTGTGAAATATCGGTCACATCAGAACAGTATTTGTCAAATAGAGGTCACATTTTAGCACTTGAATGACTAGCCTCAAGGCCACAGAACACAAAGTACACTTTTAATTAGCAATTAAAGTTACAAAAGGAGCGTTTCTCCTCTAGCGGCTGTGTCTGTCTGCTGAACCAGGGGCTGGTACCAGGTTGTACCACCTTGTTTGTAACAGCCTCTGGATGCAACTGTGCCTTGGAGCCAAGTCATAAGCTACTGAAAAGTGGGAGTCAGGACTTTATTATTTCGGAATGGTCTCTCCTGATGGGAGACTGATTGGCCCGTGGTAAGGAAAGAGCTGGCACAGTATGTATTATACGTACGAGCCAGCTTGGTTTGGACACACAACATGGAATTCAGTTTAACGTTTCTACAGTAAGAATACAAATCCCTAAAGGAACATTTTGAAAGAGCTGGCTGCTTCCCACTAATCAGTGCGTCAACAAAAAGCAGTCACTCATAAAACTTCCGTGACCTGCCTACAGCATCCCATACGCTGCTTTCAACGCCCAGGAGATCTCTCAGCAGCTTATGGCAGGTATCTCTGCCACGCAGTATATGATGTAAATCATGTAAATCTCGTAAAAGTTAGTTACAGCTACACCCTACTGCAGGGAACTTGGTATGCGTTTCAGAGGAATCTGAAACCTGTAGACATATGTGAATCCTGGGAGATTAAAATTTTTAGGGGTGCAATCACCTTCCACTTGGCATATGCATGTTGCTGCAAGTCACCTCTGGGAAGCATTTGTAAGGGAAATTCTCATGTTCATCTTCACCTTGGGTATATTCCTGTAAAACTGAGTGGCAGTAATCTGACTACGCCACTGAGATTCAGCCCCTCTGCCAGGAATGACCCATGGAGCCCTCTCCTCTTCCCACTGCATTTCCTCTGCGACAGAGGAGCTTGCCTTGCCCATCTCCAAAATGAAATATTGGAAGAACCACTATTTTGCACTTCTGTTTGCATTTCTACTTGTTCAGAGTTGTAGCAAAGTGGCTTAAACGACCAAAATAGGCCCTTTTACCCTCTCTATAAACCTTGTTGACTCACAGCATGCTATATAAGCAGACATTCGAGATAACTGAAAAAGGCAAAATCAAGAAGGGGAGGAAAAAAATAGAAGCAGGCAGTGGTTCCCAGCTCCCTGCAAGCTGCTGCTGGCTTTCTACCATTCCAGCCTCACGGGAGACGTAACAAAAGTCTTCAAGGTAACTACAAAAAGGAAACAACAAGAAATACCGAGTTTAAATTGCAACAAGATAGTTTTAAGTTAGATGGTAAGAATATCTTTCTAATAGTAAGTCTAATGAAGTCCTGAAATGGAGTACTTACAGAAACTGGAGACTCTACATCATTGGAGGGTTTTCAGAAGCGGCTGGAAACTCCCTGTCGGGCACAGTTTAGCTATGGTTGAGCCCGCCCTGGGCAGAGACACGGGCTACGTGACCTCCCAATGGTCCCTCCTGCCCTATTATCCGCTGAATAAGAAATTAACTATAACCTCAAAATACAGCAATTCAGCTGCAAACCACAACTTTAACATCACTGCTGTCTTCCCTGTAGACCACTGAGGGCTCCTCAGACAACAGAGACTCAAAACCATACCAGTTCATCTTTGAACAAAAAAAGCAAAGGCGAATGTGGGCAAGATGTCCCTTTCTGATTTCCATTCACATGAAGTCCCTGCAGGTTCACTCAACTTTTTTCAGTTAAATGACTCTCTTCCTGCTATACCTTGGAGTAACTACATGTGACCTTTGCTATAATGGTGCTTTTCCTAATCTGCAGGGTCCTATCCCAAGTTTGGACGAAAAATTCAGTGTCAATGCCAGCTTCTAACCTAGGAAAAATAATTATGCTATTAAATAGCATCCTAGGCTGCTTATTTATTTACGCCATTTCAAGGCTGGAGTGGTAACTGCGGAAGTTTGCTCTTTCTTCCACTCCACAGTAAAGCACCAGGTCTGAGTTTTTGCATTTTTTGTCCGGACACGCTATGGTTTTGTGGTAGTTAAAGAATAATCACTTTCGGAACACCTGAAGTACACCCTCTGTGTGTGCATTTGCATAGTACGTATACACATTTCTTAGTCACTGCACTTGAGATTATTCCCTCAGAAAAGCCTGCCATGAACCATACAGAGTCAAGGAAATTCACGCTGGAAGATGAGTATCTCAATATTTAAAACCAGCAGCTCTCTGGCAATCCCATAGTCTTCGGTGGCATTTGAGTATGAATCATTTTGGTGTTGTATCAAGCCTTTAATGTTCTTTTAATGCTGAGTTTCTCATCTGAATTTCACTGGGACTTATTAAACGCAGAGTTTTTCTTTCCCTATCTCATATTGACATGATTACAGTAACTATGTATAATTATATGCATAGGGTAAATATGCTAATTGTATAATTGCAACATTCAAGTAAATCCTGGCAAACAGAGAATGTTCTTGGGGCAGGCAGGACACATACTGATAGGTATAACAGAACTAGAAGCACTCCTCTTATTTCCCATTATTAATATTTAGAGATAAAACAGAATATAATTTATCTATCATCCAGGTGACCCTTCTATTCAACGGCTGGCTGGTAAGCCCTGCTGTCATGAAAACGGAAGTTAATAAAGTACCCGTAATTACTGCAGAATATCTTTGTCCAGTGGTATCGCCTGTATGCTGGAAGCAGGACAACTCAAAGGTTAAATTGGGTCTACTTACTAAACTTCTCAAATTTGCAGAAGGCTGCTTGGAAATGCAAAATTATCAGTAATTATTTGTCTTTGTGGAGAAGACCTATTAGGAAAAATGAAACCAATATTGTACTCAAGTAATGAGAGGGAGAGAAAGATAGGGACACAAACCTCTCCACATTCTGGTGCTTTATCTTATTTAAGAAAGAAACAGGGGCAAAGACACCTAAGAAAAAGGTGCAGATTTTATTTCTGCCAATGACTTGATGTGTGATGTTGGATTAATTACCTCATGTCCCTTATTTACTTTTCTCCCTCTGCACTTGGAGTGACATCTGTCATCATGCATTTGAACATCAGCCAACGGATCGGGATGTTGTACTCACTTGGGTGTCCCAGTGCTGTCATGAGTTTCATTCACACGACATTAAAAAAAGAAGTCGAGATTTGTCTGATAAAGGTAGACATGACCTTCAGTGGAGGCAGGGGGAAGAGAAGAGAGGGAAAGGGATTTACTTTTGTCTTTAAAAAATGACAGGATTCAGCTGGGATGAGTTTCCAGTTGATTTAAAAAAAAAAAAAAAAAAAAAAAAAACAAAAATCACCCCCCCCACACCTCTTCAGAAAGGAGGAACGGAAATGGTGCTGTCAACAGCTGCAGTGCTACTGGGAGCTCTCGGAAAGCTATTCAAAAAGCAAAAACATTCAGGTTCCAACATAGTATTAAAATAATGATGACGCCCATGAAAGCATTCATTTACAAGGCAGTGGGAGACAGGTTGAGATCAAGTGCAACTTAGCTTCCCGACCTGGTCTTAGGGCTGTGGATCTGTGTCCATTCTGACACAAGCCAAGATCATTGGATTTGACCTCAGTGGTCAATGGTCCGTAACGTAAAAAGTTGCAGGATCCACACCTATTTTGTCTGCAGGACTGGTAACACCAGGCATACTGCACCCTTCTGTGCCTGTGATGAGTAGCAGACCCTACAGCGTATATGAATTCACTGCATAGATGAGATGTGCAGGTTCACTCAGATATGTAAAAGTCTTGCAGCTCACTAAGAAGGGCCATAATTTTGCTTGAGGGAAGGTGAGGAACAGCATCACAAGGTGTAAAGCTTGGTGCAACAAAGCTCTAGCCACATACAGCAGTTGGTCAAGAATATAATATTACCTCGAGGAACCTGGTTATTGATGGCTTTTCATCTTGAGGCACTCAGCTTTGAACACCTGTGATTGAACACTGAAATAAGAGGTGCCCAGGACCTCTACGAATCAGACCCAACTCATCCTAATCTGGCTGTACCCAGCCAGAGCCTTTTAGACTGTTGGCTCCCACTGCTGCGCGCTGTCATGTTGCTCGCTTGTAGACACCCATCCCCTAGTTAATGTAGGTGCGCTACATACCTGCATCGCAAAGATCTGAATCCATTCCTAAATTATCACTTATATTGAGTCACACACAAATAAATTTTCACGCTCTACCCATTTCCCAGAGACCTGAAGAACTACACATCAGAAATAAGTCATTCTAACCCCTGGGTCCAAGCCAAATTCTCTTATTGAAAACACATGCTATACATTGAACGACAGATCCTTCTGTGTGACTGGCCTGTTTTCATAACGCTCGGCTTACAAAGGCCCCAAAAGAAAGCAGGGAGTGAAATTGCCTGATGACCTCTTCTGCTGACAGCCCCTGGTGCTCATCTCAACTCCGTTTGATAGAACACAGCACATTCTTTTAAATATTTTATCCACTCAGTGATCACGGGTGAAAGAAAGGACTAACAAGAAATGACAAGTGAAATAACTACATTTCCGGACCTGACAACACTCTTTATTTTTAATTCTGCCAGAGTTGTGGGTAGACATTAAGGTACGACTTTGACAAGAGATTAAATAAGTGAGTTTAGGATTTGAATTATATTATACCCACCCTGATCTGAAAGTCCATTTGGAAACAGGAGGATGTAAAAGAAAACAGGCCAAGAAATCTGGTGTTTCCTTACACTGCACCAAACGCTCTGTTTTCCCTGTGAGTTTTCTCTTTTAAAAATGTTTTCATTTCTTGACAGTGACACCTGAACATACAGAAACGGACCACACTGATGATAGGAAAAGGTTCCTAACTAGATTAAAGAACTTACACTGAAATTTCCCAATAAAATGTTTCTAAGAACAGTTTAGTACTGTGTCTGAGATACTTAAATGCAGTAGTTTGGGAACAGTCTGATGGATGTTTCTATAGAAAATAATTATAAAAGATTAGTACCATGTTGTATCTACATTAATGTTATAATTCACCTGTAATATATTTTAATATATTTCCAATTCTATGATTTCTTCAGTTCCTTATCCTAGACAGACTTAAACAGCTGAATAACAACTAAAATATGGGGGGGGGGGAGTGAAATATTTTCCTCCTCCTCCCAGGAAAAAATTGAGAGAGATCTTTCAGGTTCCCAAGGCTAAAAAGCAAGTTTATCATCAAACTGGGTCCGCGTTGATTAAACATTTTGAATTTCTGTTTGCTCAAGTCCAGTCTCACAAGACAACCATCCCGGTGACGCTGAGCGTCCCCTCCCAGACCCGTCCCAGGGAGCCCGGGCAAAGCTGCGGCTGGAGCTGAGCGACAAACCATTATTACATTTGAAGCTGTGTTTGGGTAGTTTGGAAATGTGATTTCACTACGTTTTGGAAGAAATGCCTTAAAAAAAAGACAGACAGACCGGAGACCTCTGCCATTGCTGGTGGCTCAGACGGGTCCCGATGCTCTGCCCCGGCCTCGGACGGGCTGAGCGTGTGCCCAGGGCAGAGCTGGCAACAGCGGCAGGGAAAGCGCCGCTCCCCAGCGCCCCGGTTCTCCCTCCTTGCGACCGACCCTTGCGACAGGCACGGAGATCCTCGTGCTTCGCAGGTGGCCCAAATCTGAGATTCTGACGACAGAGCGAGTTCCTTGCAATCAGCTGTCCGTCGGAGGCCACGGCGGCGCTGGCTGGCAATGGCGGTCTGGCACGGGATGCCACCCTGCGGGACACCCCCGGTACCAGCAGCACCCCGGCACACACCAGCCACGGCCTGCCGGGACACAGCATTACAAAAAAAAAGGAACGAAGGAAAAAAGAGATTTCTGGACTAGGAAACCAACCCGTTAATGTAATAAGGAAAAGGCAGGAGCAGCTCCAGGAGGACGGCGAGCGCCTGCTCCGGGGGCACTCGCCCTGCGCTCGCAGGGACACGTCTGTGCCTCGGCTCCGGTTCCAGCAATCCTGCCCCTCCTCCCCCATCACTGCCCCCACAAAGAGACGACGTTATGATCATAAATTGACGTTATAAACAGCAAGTGCAATGTGATCAGAAACGGAGACAACGCTTCCTCGGTGGTGACGCTGGGAACAGACTCCTGCCACCTCCCGTGAAGCCCGGAAGCTGCCCAACGACTGACAACGCAAATCCTTAGCAACTTTTCACCCGCGCCTTAAAATAGTTTCGTTGCAAATGACTCTCCCATTAGATGAATGCCCATCGCAGAAAGTAATTACCCTTTCTTTGAACTTGCATTTCAGAAATTTGAAACAACTGGAAAAGGTGACCGAGAAGAACCAGCGCGCGCTTCGGACGAGGTGTCCCCTTCCCTCTCCCGTCCCGCAGACGACGGGCGACAGCGAGGGCGGGCGAACAGCCGGCACCGCAGCAGCGGGGGTCAAGGAGGCCGAAAAACACGTCCCCAGCGCCCTTTCCTCAGAACTGCTCCTGGGACGGGCGGAGCTGTGGGGACAGGCTCCGCGGGCGCACGCCCCGCTGGCTCTCTGGAACGGCGCGTCCCAGGCGGAACAGCCGCACAGCCCATTCCGCACGCGCGCCCCGGCCGCGGGCTGGGTTTTCTAACAGGTTTACTTGATCCGTGTCCCACCACAGCCGGGCGTGAAAGCCGCCAGGAGACGAAGCCACAGGACCCGGGCTGACGTTTACAAATTCTTCAGCTCTCAGAAAGAAATATCCACTTGTAACTGTGCGTTAGCAAATTATTCCTTTTTTTTTCCTGTACGTGCATCTGCTGAGACACACAGGCTAGAAGCAGGGCGAGCGCTCTGCCTGTGCATGTACACGGATACGTGTGTATAGCTGTGTATAAGCACACGCAGACGCATTTAAAAGGGAAAGGAAAAACATGAAACTGCCAATTAATAACGGTACCTTAATTCCTTTCCAAATTCATTTTGTGATCATTCACCCTGGGTTAGGGTGAATCACAATAAGCAGCCCATCTGTCTGCAGAAGATATATCCAGATGCTAGTATCGGGAAAACGATACGAGACTGTGCTATTAAAAAAAAGATTATTCTCTACACTAAGAAGTCGATATATCTCTTCTGTGGGAAAAAGAAATAAAGTGTGTACGCGTCTCTGTATAGGATTTTTCTGGGCCTGGGAGAAAGCTATTACAGAGGATGAATGAAAAACAAAGCACCGTTTATCAGTGCTTTCTTCAAGGGAAAAGAAGAGAGAATAAAATTGGCCCTATCATAAAATATTTACATTACATGGGGTTTTTTTTGTAAATCACAGTAGAGAGAAAATAACGGGACAGAAAAGGCAGATGATGTTCAAACACAAACTTTGAAAGAGATTTTTCTTCAGTAAAGCTGGGGCGGGAGAGGAAGGCTGAGGCCCCGTGCATCCTTCAGGCACGTGTTGTTCCGTGAGTGCCAACGAGGACTCAGCCGCAGACCCAGCCCTACGACCTCCCCACCGCAGACCTCCCCACCGCAGACCTCCCAGCGGTACGGACCAGCCCCGTCCCACCGGCCCCAGCGCCCCCGCTCCCAGGATCGCCCAGCCCTCGCCCGACGCCTCGTCCCCGGCAGCCAGAGGAACACGGAGGGTGCGCGCGGCCGTGGGCACGCACGGCAGAGCCCCGTCCTGCGGCTCCCCCAGCACCTCCAGTGAGAAACTGGGTGCCTCCAGCACCCGCAGCACTAAACTAGTAGCTCTGTGCACCAGCCTGCCTCCTCCTCCTCCTCCTCCTCATGCCACCGAACCCAACAGGTCTCGTGCCACCCTCACGCATCCATCCAGGCATCATGACAGGAGCCACAGCACATCAAATTCCCTCTTCGCTCATGGGTGGTGAGACCCTGGCCCAGGTTGCCCAGAGAAGCTGTGGCTGCCCCATCCCTGGAGGTGTTCAAGGCCAGGTTGGACGGGGCTTGGAGCAACCTGGTCTGGTGGGAGGTGTCCCTGCCCATGGCAGGGGGGTGGAACTGGGTGGTCTTTAAGGTCCCTTCCAACCCAAACCGTTCTATGGTTCGCGTGAGCTGCACGGCCTCTCGTCTGCTGGGGACAAGTGGCTCCAGCTGAAGCCCCAGGGCAGAGGCGGCAGCTCAGGGCCCTGCCGGGGGACACCCTCTGCCACCCAGCCCTGGGGACGCCCCCCTGGGTCCCCCCAACCTGCGTCTCGGGGCACAGCTGGGGGAAAGCTTATAGGCACCACCTCCGTCTTACAAATCTAACATTAATATTGCTACAATCGCGAACAGTTTGGGGTTTTTTAGTTGGGCTGAATTGATTTCCATGTGTTTAAAGCTAAGCACAGGTATCAGTGGGTGCAGGATCACACATTAATTCAGAATTAAACCCCTTTGGAAAAGCTTCAGCTTTCACATGAGTATTTCTACCATCTCTACTAATTGCACCCTGTGGAATTTTCTGAAAGTACAGCGTTGTTTTGGAGGGGAGAAAAATACGTTACGTAGCCTTTTTAGAGGTTTGAATTTAAAAAAACCCACAGTTTTACTTAGAAAACTCCACAAGTTTTTCTCTCAGCCACTTCCAACAGTTTTTTGTTCACTCTCAATCCTGCTCAGAGCTGCTATTTTCAGAAAAAAAGCTGCCATATATCTGACGTAATTCTGATATTGCACTGCAAAAAGTGGCTTTAAAGTACAGATTTGGGCAAAGAGCACCCTGCAGAGATTTGATGAGAAGCTTTTATACTTAAGCGATAGCCTTTGTATTGTATACAAGGAGGAGGAAATAGCTATTCAGCCAGAAAAACAGTGATCTATTATTCCAGAGAAAGAAAAGTGAACATGACAAAGACGATCAGCCGCACAAAAGGCAGAGTGGATCACCGACACCTCTCCTCTGCCGGGTGACACCTACCCAACGCCACCAGCTCACGCCTCATTACAGTTTGCACTCCGTGATGGGTATTTGCTTTTCCTCATCCCTTAAGTCCGCTTCCCAACACCGTCCTAAGATGACAGGACTTTGTAAGGGAGGGGTGGCAAGGAAAATACAGGCCACTGTAAGGACTAGAGTACTTTTTGTAGAGAGTATTTTCCAAGACTTGCACTTAATGAGAGTCAGAGTGTGTCTCCGAGAAGGTGCACGTGTTCTCTCCTCTCTATTCTCTGTCACATCACATTTCGGCTCAACATAATGCAGCAAACCTTGGGAGTGATTTGTGGAATATATTAACATAGTTTAACGCAGTGTGCATAAGATTTACATGCTAGTGCTGTAAGGAAAGGTGATAGGTCAGAATAAAATGGATGATTAAAAAGAGTTGATTAATTTCTGTAGCACTATTTCAAAAAGATGTACTGGAACAGCAAACTTGACTCATTCCTTCCGAGTATCTCAATTACGCAAAATGAAAGGAACAATGCTGAAGCCGCGATCCTCCCTGCACGACCGTGCATTACTCGCACAGAGTTAGTGGAACCGTCAGTGATGTTCATAACGTGGGGCTACTTTTCAGCTCTCATCCTACGCCCCCGTGCTGGGTCCTCCAGCTCAGCTGTCTCATCGTGCAGCTCTCACCTTCCTTTGTCAAGTCGCCTGAAATCAAAGCTCAGCGTGTACTGAGGTGGGCTCCTCTTGAAGGATGGAATTACGTGTGAGAATAAATCTTTGTTTCTTGGATTGGCACCCAAGGAGAGGCACAGCGGCTTTCACTCGCGCACATCAAGGCTGAGTCATATCCAAATATCCATACGGGATGAGGCACTCTAGGAGACTCCCAGTCCCAGTGAGGCCGATGGGATTTTGTTCAGCCATCGCTTCCAAAATTATCATCCAGCGTCGTCAGCTGCTTGGGGAGGGGAGAGCAGTGCCCCAGTGCCCAGGCCTGGCTGAGCTCTCCTGGCTTTGCTGCAACAAGAGGGAACAGCAGCCCATAAAGGTGAACGTCGGTCTGGCCTGAGCCTCAGTCTCTCCCGGCTACGTGTGCACAATTCTGAACACAACACCAGTCAGTCACCCCTAAGCATCCACCGCGGCCTTGCTGCCGTTCTCCCAGTGGGTCGCTTCTTTCTGGTGGAACTAATTGACCTCTGACCTGTTTATTGCTTTACTGCCACCAATTTAGCACCAGTTTATTCATCAACATCTGGTGGTCGGAAAATTGTATTTTACATTATTAGCTCTCAAATGGATAGCTAATGCTGCTTAATGGGGCAGTTATACGCTATTATAGATTCATTTTTTCTCATTTTGCTAATGAATGGAGAATCTTCATCAAATAAATATTTGCCAGTTGGCTTAATATCAAAGTCACTAATTAAAAACGGGAAAATGCTCAATATACGGAGCGCTGAATGGTGGTGGCATGTGAGTTTTAAAGAAGTATCATTTCTGCCACACTGTACTTGCACAGAGGCCAAATTGGCAATCAAGTGATCAGTGCGAGGAAGGTTGCGCTGTATTTACATATTGTCTCAGTAAAATGCTTCTGATTTATTTCTCTGGTGCCAGAGACACAATATGGGCATAGCTAAAATTGGCTTCTTTTCCTGGCTTTTACAAAAGAAATGGAAAAAAGAAAAATATGGAAATAAACAATCTTGGACTCAGTCCTAAAAAAATCTGATTCCCTCCACCAGCTAGCACAACTGCGTTTTACAACGGGACTGTGCACGGCCGGTGTGACCCGGCATGCAGAATTCATGAAACATCTCTGCATAAACACGTGAACGTGGAGTAAACGCGTTTCAGGCTGACGAAGCGCAGCGCTGAACTGAGAGCCGGCCACGCTGCAGCGCACGCGTCCCGGGCTCAGCGCCTGGCTCGGATTGGAGACTCTTCACCTCACGGCTCTTCAACGAGCTCCCCCATATCGTTTACAAGTTATTTTTTTACTAGACACAAACACATGTATGCATCTATTACTCTTTGATGATTTTCAGTTACACACTAATACCCAGAGGTGCCAGCTGGCAGTATTCAAATGCACAGAAACACTCCAGTTTTTCTTATACCAGAATTCTTTTCTTCATAGTTCAAGATTCTACAAAGGATCTTAGGCAGGCATTTTTACAAACAAAACTACTAACTTCAAGAATCACAGAATCACCTAGGTTGGAAGGGACCTTTAAGATCATCGAGTCCAACCACCAACCCAACACTGCCAAGCCCACCACTAACCCATGTCCCACAGCACCACGTCTGCCCGGCTTCTAAATACCTCCAGGGATGGCGACTCCACCACTGCCCTGGGCAGCCTGGTCCAATGCTTGACAATCCTTTCAGTGAAGAAATTTTTCCTAATATCCAATCTAAACCTCCCCTGGCGCAACTTGAGGCCATCTCCTCTTGTCCTAACACAGACATACAAGTACGTTTTACTTGCAGGACTGGAACTCGCTGCCAGTCCTATATTCCATACGTTGCAAATAACCGAGTGTTACCACTGAATCAAATAAACCACTCACAAGTCTAAATTCACCCAGGAATTCAAGTATTTTTTTGCCAGAGTGCAAATATGAATGCGAGTGAAATCTGACCTGCGTTGCTTGCATACTCCTTCTACGAAGAGGTGCACAGAGAATGCTGAGAGGAGTTTTGACTCCCCAGTGTGATGTCTAACAAGAAGCTGTGGTTTAGATTTAAGAAGCCTTCAGCATTTAGCATGGTTCACCATGCCACGTTTTCAGCGCAATCCACATGCTTCTTGAGGCAAAGCAGGAAAGGCATACCAAACACAAATTATAGTAATAGTGCTATTAAAATGTGAAGATCTCTTTATTTTTCCCAAACCAAATAACTCCTGTCATCTCAGAGAGAACACAGTCTAATCTAAAGCTACCGAAGCACACAGAAGCTGTGCCAGCTCTAACACATCTATTGGCTTCATGGACCATTAAATAGCACAAACGGCACTATGAATTAATTCTGAAAAAGTCAATCCGTTTCTAATACCATAGGCACAATTCTCCTCATCTTTGGGCCACGCTCGCTGAGCCCAGGTCCCAGCTCAGCTCCTGAACGCCCCCGTCTTCCATCCCACTCCGGGCACGTGAGCGGCTGGCGGCAGACGCAGCCCACAAAGACCCCGAGACGCTACTGCGATTTTGCTGCTGCCGTTTCAAAAACTATCAAGGGTGCTGAAAGCATGGGACGAGCACTCCTCTAGCAGTAGAAAAGTACATTGTACAAAGTAAACACCAAAGCCCAGGAAATCATTACAAAAGTGTTTCTTTTTATTTATTTTTAGAGCTCTAATGCACTCTCGAGTGAAGAAAACAAACTAAAGAAAACAGAGAATGAAGAGGAAAAACAGCTGTGTCAGGCACATTTACATGGGTTCATTCTGCCACTCCTGTCTGTAGATTCCTTGGCACGCATATGATTAAAGTGCAGAAGAATTAATGCTTCACAAACACAGATTATTTGAACCTAACATAGAAGAACCACAAATTTGTTATTTCTAAGAAGTCAGAATAAAACTAAAATATATGCCAGGTTTAATATCTGCAGCCTCAGGCCCAAACATACCAGTCCTTGTCACGGCCTATGACTAACACCTCTGGTTCCAAAATCCTTTATTCATTCATTAACATATCCATCCATTGAGTAAGGAGATATTTTTTTCCTTATGCTTTTTAGTTTTGGTACTAACTTTGCTAATAAAACCTCAAGTTTTCTACCATCTTGCATGTCTTCATTTTACATGCAGTGTCACTGTGGCCAGGAAAAGCAGGTCTGGAGACCTAAGAGAAAGACCTGCGGCTTTCATTCCAGTGGACACCTCTGCTTCAGTTGCAGGCAATGAGGGGTTGGTAACTGCAAAACCTGCAACTTGCACAGCGACTTGGCAGAGGAGGAACTAGTCAGATGGAAGGAGATGGTGGTTCTGCGCTGTCGATACATTCAAGCCAAATTACGTCTATGTTAATACCCTTTCTACCTGTCCGACAATATAAAATGACACGAATGTTCTCCCCCCACGTCCTCAACCGCACCAGCCCACCCCTGCGACCTCTCCCCACGCCGCTCTGGAAGACGCGCTATAGCGGGTACACCAGACCATCTCTTTCTGCTTTCAGTGAGGAACACAGACACCACTGGTCTGAACAGAATCTTAATTTGTGCCTCTCCGCATGCACATTAAAGATCCTCAGCCACAGGAAAGGTGACACTGACTGTGGTACCCGCAGCTTACGGGACACGACTGCATTTGCGGAGGTCAACGGAAAGTAGAACAGAGGTTTCCCTCTTTGGAGCAGAGAGCGATCTCACCAGAGAGAGGTCCTGAACTATTTGATTTTAAGTTATGATTTACTATGTCCTTAATTCAGCTGCAGCTTCGAATCTCTTGCAACAGACACCCGCAAATTGCTTTTTAGTGTCCGATGCAAAGTGCTTTTCCCTCTAAACCTCTGCCTGATTTCCACAGGTCTGCTGTAAGCCAAGGTGAACCAGCCCAAGTCTGCCGAAGGGCAGATCCAGACTGACTTACGCTGAAAGGGCAGCTTCTCTTCAATTTTGTGACAGTTCAGAAATACCTGACCGCAATTTTTTCCTGACTTTGGAATTTGTAATGTCTTCTCACACGAGGCTTTTGTTCCAAACTTTCTGAGGAAAAGCTGTCAAACTGAAAAGTGAATCTCTATACTGCCTCTTTTCCAGTGTAAAATAATTTTCTTTTTGCAAGAAAAGTGCCTAACTTGGCCAAAAAAAAAAAAAAAAAGATCAGCAGTATGTATTGAAACACAAAACACTTGAGCCAGGAAAGATCTTTTCTTTATGGATATATAAAATACACTCTCTTGCAACAAGCTTGTATCTTATTTATCGTTCCCAGGTGGCTACTGAAAACTCCTTAAATGTTGTTTGATGGAGTAGTGATTCTTTTCTGCCTCACCGGCGTAAACTACATATATCTCAGAGCAGAATACATTGGCAATAAAAAAAGTTCTTCTTTTTGAGACCTACCAAAATAAAATATACTTGTGAAGCTTTGAAGTTAAATTTAAAAAAATCTTTGGAAAATTGCCTTTCATTTCTGAGAGCACAATTTAAATTCAATCTGAGGGTTTGCATGAGACACCTCAGGTGCTCTCTGCTCCAAATTCAGTTGATTAATGTTGCCTTAAAAGATTTGCTGAAGAATCAGGCAGATGTAATTAGAGGAGAGGTAGCTCATACTATACATAGATCATCAAAGGATAAGTATGCACAAAGGAGATAAAGAATCTCAATACAATTGCAATAATCTCTGCAGATTAAAAA
This sequence comes from Burhinus oedicnemus, assembly GCA_008921705.1. Taxonomy (NCBI): domain Eukaryota; kingdom Metazoa; phylum Chordata; class Aves; order Charadriiformes; family Burhinidae; genus Burhinus; species Burhinus oedicnemus. The sequence continues at coordinate 392,648 of VFFE01007645.1, read as the reverse complement.
AAATAAATTACAATCATAATTAGGAGAAAGTAATGAAAGCTTGCATGAGTATGTGACCCAGGTTCCCTTGGTATCCTATGCCTGGCACAGAGTTTGCCAGGAGGGAGCCCCGTCCAAGGCAGCAGCGCCGTCCCACCCGGGTGCCATGGGAGACACTGGAGAGACCCAAGGGAAACAGTCCAGGTGCAAGCGGGTCACAAAAAAACTTGTAGAAACATCATCCCAATGGTTATGGCCTGACCCCTCTCGGAGCAGGGATGCTGTTTGGACCTCTGTGGGTTACGTGGCAGCAAGACACCCCTGGGGCTGGTGGATAAGCAGAAGCCATGCCAGCATCGCCGAGGAAGCGCCCACGGCTCTCGCTGGGGTGGACTTCCACAATTAGCGTTAAATTGTCCAGAGCACGCAAGGTACTGCCAAAACCCCAAATTCCTGTGTGGGTGGAACCCTGTGTGAAGTTTCGGTGTTGGGCACAAGTCTGCTTTTTTACCATTGAAATTCTAACGGCTGGAGGTGATTCAGCTTAATCACAGCTCTTTTGAGCAAGTACTAACTTCTGCAGGCGCGGCTGGAACCGCTGCACTCTCAGAGCTGGAAATGCGTATGTAAACACCAGAATGACTCAAGGCCAGTAAGTCTACTTTTGTTTCGAAATGCAATTTTTTTTTTTTAAAAGGTCCTTTTTTGTTTAAATCTACCAAAATTCACATTTTTTCCTTTAAACATGAAACATCTTTTTCTGCAGTTATAGACAGGCCACCATACCCCCTCTGAGGTTGGTAATTTATGTTAAATATGCGGCCAGAAAAACAGAGGCCTGTAAGGCCACAGCCAGTAACAGAATAAATATTTTTTCAACACAAAGATGAAAACAGCACTTCAATGGGACACAAACAGCCTCATTACCGTATGGGCATACCTCCATATGCTATGATTTTTTCCTTCCCACTACAAAGAGTAGAAAAGCGGTAAAGAAAACAAATAAGGTTTACTAAAGCAGCATCACAATATTGTAATAATTACTGATATGTTGTTATTCAAGCGGGTTGAAAGCCGAAGTGCACTGGAGGCTGGTCAGGACGACAGCGCTTACTACACAGGACACCCCAATCCCTTGTTCTCCCTCACGCTTCACTTGTTGCACCGGGAAGGTAACACGGGACCAGGTTTCCCAGGATACTTCCACGCCTGCTGCAGTGCCCAAGAGGGCCCGCAACAGTAGGCATTAGGCATTTGTCTAATCTCACTGCAGAAACTCCTTCTATAGTCAACATCGAGAGACAGATACTTCAAAAGGCGACCGTCCCATCTGCCTTAGGACAGGAGGGATCTTTTTTCCTGGAAGAGCATTTCTTACCTCAAAGAGTTCTGCCGAACGACTCGCTCGGGCTGGACACCGACGTTTCAGACAGCCCCACTAAAACAGCACCGCGTGCCTCGGAAGATCAGTGCAAAGACAAATACCGCAAATATCACGAGGTGCTCGGTTGCTCCGTAAAGAGACGGTAGGGTCGGTATTTGCGACAGACGGAAGAGCCTGCAGTACCGGACGCTTAATGTCACATCTGCCCTTTGTCACGAACGGGCTCGTCCAGCCCTGGTAATCTTAGGAAGATTTGCAGTCGGGTTATCAATACGGATACCGATAAGCTGGAAAAAGACTGACACGTCACAGTGACACCGCCACCGCAAGTCCCTCTTGTCTGGATGCGACCAGAATCGGTACCAGACCTCCTCTGCCCAAAGGCAGATGTCCCCGTTCCTCTTTCCCTGGGGAATGTGAACTCTTGCGAGGAAATACAGCTCTGACCTTCCCGTCGGAGAAGGACCGCTCTTGCTAAGAGAGCCCAGCCAGATTCACACACTGACATTACCTGCCACTGCAGAGCAGTCAGCAATTTTTCCATACACGTTTTGCACAGATCCAAGAACTCCAAGAGAAATGTTTTGTTCCTTTTGTTTTCACGTCACCAACCTTTGTACCGACAGCTCCGAAACCCCCAGAGCTACCCATCCGTGCAGCCGTGGCTGGAAAAGGCTAGCAGATATTTTCATAGCAAAAGACCACCACGCGTGAGTGGAAGCGCGCCTTCCCGTCGCCACTTGAACTGAATTTTGGGGACCGTGTGTCTAATTGAGACGTGTGACAGAAAGGGAGCCAGCGAGAGCGAAAGCCACCCTGCTCCCACTCTGGCATAGCTCTTTTTCACTGCAGCCTTCCAGATTTCTTCAGGATTTAGTTCCGCACATAATTAGAGATGGAATAAAACTGTAAAAGCTTAAGAAAAAGATCCAAGAGTGCTCAGCACTGCGTTCACTCCAAGGGCCCTCTTGCCATTTCCGCAGTGACTGCTCTTCCTGCGACAGACGTGAGCAGCCCTCGGAGCAGGCTGGGAGCCGGGGTCACCCCCTCCCCAAACCACCACTTTCCTCCCTCCTTCTCAGTCCTGAATCTTTAATTCCTCCATCTAAACCAGAACAGCTAAAGGCTGGCTGGCTGCTCCGTAGGGAAAGAGGGACCTCCTCAAATGGAAGGAACTGAGCTTAAACATCAGCTCTATGTGTCTCTGTCCCTGCTGGTTTGGCTCTAATGAAAATAAGGCCAGGTTAAGAGGGAGAGGTAATAACTTTCATTAGCTTGATATACTGAAGCAGCCATTACAGGCGCCAGCTACGGCACTTTGGTCTAATAAAAGACATTACCTCCGCCTACAAACCTTCGTTTTCCTCTGTCCCTTGGACCATCGCTGCCACCAAAGCCTGATTACTGTTGCAACCTCACAAGGAAACGGCAGTGCCCTGGGTCGCCTCACACATCAGAGAAAACAACTTGTTTTACCGAGAAGCTGTGGCCAGCACCGGCAAGGCAACAGGCAGCGTTCCTTAGGAGGGAGGCAGGAAGAGAGGAGGTGGAGACGATCGCAGCCCCAACATGGGCTAAGCAGGACACGCAGTTGCAGTTCCGCTTCAGAACACGACCTGGGTTTGGATTACAGAGGCGCGTCGGTATCTGAAAGCACACTTGGCTGCCTAATTTGATTTTCAAAAGAAAATAAGTGGATTAGGGGTTAGATTTTTTTAAGGGATTTAATTTCCTAAAGGGACAGAGAAGTACCCAGTGGGAGAGTATTACAACTCAATTAGGATTATAACGAAGAGCCTATATTTGTTCTTCATATTCACGTAATTCGTAAGTGGTTGAAGGAATTTTGTACAAATAATCAAATTACAGCAAACCTAAAAATGCTTGGTTTCTTTTGATAGAGATCAACTGTATGAAACTTCAGGCCAAAAAAAAATTTCAGAATGTTATCAGTACCAAAAAAAATGAGGATTCGGGAAGAAGTTCTGCTGGAATAATTACCCTAACCGTTGGGTTTTTTCTGTTGAAATACTGGTATTTCACTCAAGGCATTTACCCTGACATTCTAAAAATATATAAAATATTGACAACGAACTTTTTTTTTCTTCTTGTTATAAATATCTCAAAGAAACCTCAGCTCTTGGCCCTTTTTTCACCCTGCCTACTGATGAGTATTTTACTGTGTTCTTATATAGTGAAGACGACCTGTCTCGGTTGTCCAGTCTTTGCTGCACTCTGAAAAAAACCTGTAGTGAAATCTAATGCCCCAAATATTACCTCACTCAATTTTGGAAGGAAGGATTACATGCATCATCCTGCCCTTTTTCCTGAAATCCTAAATTTTCCATAATTCTGGACAATTTCCAGAAGTAAATTCTACATATGAAATTATTTTCTTCTTTAGCTCTTTTTACATTTTCTACAAAAAGCATCCACCTACATGAAAAGGTAACATTTACCAAACCTGGTTCTTGTGCCAAAAGCTTGAACTTCACTAACAGAGGCTGTGGCAATCTTCCACAGACGTAGGAAAGTAAAACTCAGAATCGGGTTTTGAGATCTCTCACAGCTTCCTGATGCTTCCGTGTAAAGCAAAACTATTACAGTCTAACCCTTTATTTCTTAAGGAAATACAGATTAATTGGGAGTTAGCTAGCTAACAGAGGCTTAAGCCAGGACTTTGCTCCATAGCTATTTAGAAACTGTTCAGTCTAGTTAAAAACTTTCATTACATTGGTTTTGTGTGTGTGTTTCTTAAAAGCTGTAAAGTAATAGCGTAACTTTTTAAAGAATGCCATTTTCACTGTGGAATAGCACAAAATTCCTCCCCTGAGGTAGTTATGTTATCTCACTGAATTTAAAAACAATAAATTGAAAGTTAAAAATAAAAGAAAGGGGAAAAGGTGTGCGAAATAGTGGAAAGGCATTGAAGCTGTAGGAGTTCTGACAAATCATCTTGGCATATAGTCCCAGTGGTGACGAGAAACTGTTCTGTGCATTTTATTTTTTTACATGCCAGAACAAGAAACGTACTGGAGGCAAAGTTGTAGAATATCGTTAAATTAGTGGGCTTATTTTATTAATGCCCATGAGCATGTAATGATGAAAAACAATTATTCTAATACACAGCCAGTGTGGGAAAACATGATCGTACGCGTCCCCGTCCTGCAGCCTGTTCCATGTACTTTGTGCAGGTGAGTAACCACTCCAGGGTGTAACACAACAGCCTAAGGCTCTTGTTCTATACTGGGAATCACATACATTGGGTCTTCTTCCTTTAATGGACAAGTCTAGTGACCTATATTTACAGCACATTACGTCAAATCCAACAGACTACTCTCCTTGGTTTGGTCTTGGAATGAAGCATTTGGCTATGTGTCCCTCCTCCCTTGTCCCCTTAAGAATTAGATAAATGACTCTGTGTCAATTAAACATGTAAAATATACTTTACCAAGGCATATTCTTTAACAGAAACTGGACTTCACTGCCATTCATCCCCCAGGCAGTATGTGAAGCCAGCAGAAGAAACCTAATGCACACAATTGTCCTGGTAAGAAGAGTGAAAATTAGAAACACAGAAGTTTATTTAAGCAGATTCAAGTACCCCTGGAAACAGGTAACTAAACCCAGACAAACCTTGCATGCTTCAGTTCACAGTGGTTTTGTAAGCCAAATTCTGGTTTTCTGTTCACAGGGTTTGGACTCTTGCCCGCAGAGTCAAGTTAGATTAACTTACATCTCCAGATTAAAAATTCCCACGTAAGACAAGGAGAGGCTGTTGCGACGTGGCGCAGGAGGGAACAGATGCGAACAGCAGCCCGGGTTTAACTGAAAGATGCAGGTATGAGTGTCAAGTCACCTTGTGTACAGATTTTCTACCCGTCTTCAAAGGTTCTGCAAAGGATACACATGCACAGGGAGAACAAGACCTCATCATACCAGCCTGAGCCAGGGTTGATTTGTGGGCACGGATGAGATGCTGTTCACGGTTTGACTTTCACAGCTAAAGCCAAGCTTAGCTGCAACTTCTATATGCTACTTCAATATTGGCTGGTTTGTATTTTCTGAAATTTTTATTCGGGCACAAAATGCAACAAGAAAGAACAAAAACACTGTGTGTTTTCATTTATTCTCATTTCATTTCCAGAGGGAGAAGAAATCTCACAGTTAGACTCTATTATAGTCTGCTTTCGTAGCAACGCCATTACTAAAATGTCATTTTGATTTGAACCAACTGCATCCTACTTCAGAAAAAAACCCATGCTGCATACACTATATATCAGGGAACTTTCCACTAGCTGGTAAACTCTCTAATGGTGTTTATATACGAGTATGGCTTAATTAGCTACATAATGAAAAGTGCAATGAAAATGCAAAAAGGGATTAGGAAGGGCTGAGCCGCAAGAGGAAACTGGATCTTGACACAACTTGGGAATACTGAAGTTTGTGTAACAAGGTCAAATTCTCACCCCACGTTGCTAAATAGGCCGTTACATAAATAAAAGATTATGTGCGTGGTCCTTATTAGACAGACCTGTAAGTTCACGGAAGACGACCAGAGTGATGAACGCGCGGCTCTGACCTAGCAGCAACGCCCGCAGAGGTCACCCAGACCTGCAGTTCACCTTGCCGTGCATGAAACCACCACCACCCTTTTAAGCCACGGTGGTGGAAGGATGTTTTCGTAGCAACATGTTTAGATGTTGGAGAAGCTTCCCCGAGGCACAAAACATCGTCTGCGACAAGCATGAGAGAAAACAGTATCACCTTTTAGTTCAAACTAGCATTTTCCAGCCTGTGCTGAAGGTGGAGGGAGCCTGCCTAAAGCTGCGGCTCCTGGAGGAGGAGATCAGGCACTGGTCCAGCGAAAGCAGGTTGGTTTGTCTGGGAACAAGCTGAGAACAGTCCCACAGTTCTCATGCCAAAAGGTTTCGGTCCGTGACAAAACAGGAGAAGAAATTAAGAGAGAAACTAACAGGCAGCCCCAGTAGCCAGAAAAAATTGTCTGGGATGAAGAGGATGAAAGCAAGAGCAAAGCAGCATCAACAGCGAACTGTGTCCATCGCTGCTGGTCCCAGAGCACCGCAGGGCGCGAGCGCCTTATTTATGTGATGCTGAACATTGGACAGCCATGGTCAGAACTGCTCATACAGGCTCTAACTCGACCCAAATGTGTTGCAGGTATGTGCAAGTCCCCCCTTGTTACCTGACGATCCCCTGGCTGCAGAAGCAAGTGTGCCCGCCTGTGCCGCTACCCCCAAGCTTCTCTGGATCTGCCTTAAGAAATCAGTTAGCTGCTGTGCACAGACAGAGAGGTCTCTCAAGTTCTCCAGTATCCTCAGAAAAGTATCATAAACTCTTCGGCAATTATGTCTGGTACGTGGAAAAAAACCAAACCAAATCCGAAATTCAGTTGCATATTTGCTAACTAATGGAATTACACAGACAGGATGTAGTCTTTTCCTTGAACGCATTTTCTTTCTCTCTAGAGATATCTCATATAAACTGAGATGCACTGGCTAACATAAACATTTGACTGAGATTTAACTCTGGCTCCTTCATCTGGTCTTTCGTCTTGTCCCCTATTGTATATTTATTTATACAGCACATAGCAGTTGGCTTCTAATTAGTTTAGAATCAGAACCAAGTTTCAAAATGTTTAGGCACTTCTGCACACAAGTCAGAAAGAAGTGCTAGCAAGTGCTAGACACAAACCAATGTCTATGTCCCAGCGGCCTTTGCAAGCTGAACTTTCAAAGTCTTTTCCATTATTCCTCCAAACCTGGAAAACACCAATAGACCACTCCTTTTCTATAAGGTTCAAGAGGACTTTACAGAAATTAGACTATTACTGAAATAATTGAGAAGTTTGACAATCACCCTTATAAATGTCAATGCTAGCTCTCCAAGACCCTAACACACAACTCAGGAAGCTTTTCTGAGTTACTAAAAAACTCCCACAACAACAAAACAAATAAGTATGTACCAATAAAGACACAGCAACCCCATTTAACTCTGTTCCCCTAGTATGCCACATGCTAATTAGGAGCTGGCCCCCATCACATAATGTGGATCCAGACCTGCACTTTCCCAAAACACAGAAGGGCAAATTCCAACCCAGGATTTCACTCTAGCCTGCCCTAACGGCTGCAAAACGCCGCACAGCTGAGAAATGCATCACATTCAGAACTTTCACAAAATGTATCTGTGCTCACATCCTGATTTTTGACTCCAGCTCATCTCTAATTATAATTATTACACAGAATGTCAGATCTCAGGTTATGCTCTTTAAAGTTCTCCCTATAAACAATTAATTAGCTGCTGCAGCCTGTCTATAAATAGCTTGTATATATAAATTATTCTCATCTGCTCAGACAAACAAAATCCCTGCTCTGTTTTTTGCCTTCTGATTTTCCCTCATGGGCTGCAGCTGTTAGGCAGCCAGACACACATGTGCGTGCTCTCCATATTCGGAGCTAAAAATAAGATTATGGGGCTAATTGGCAAAGTTTTTTTGTATTGAATTAATGCTTGAGAAATCAGGTTTTCCCTAGAAAATGACTGAAAGCAGCATTTCTATCAATAACTCTGATAGAGAGCTGCCTCCCACGCCAGCTGAAATGCTGTTCAGCCAAAGAGCACGCATTCCTTGTGTGGAGGCATCGTGCTATTATGGGACAGGATACATATGGCTGCCCAAACTAATTTTGCTGACAGGTCTTCCAAACTCATCCTGTAGGTACTGACAGGCAAGATCAGGCCAAAGCTTCCTCCAGCAAGCAGGGAGCTACCTTTCCTCTCCAGATGTATTCTTTGCTTCCCTACCAAAGGTTTCCACCTCCGCAGCAGAGCTCCCAGGGAAAGCGCGGGGTCCCTCCTCTGCCACGTCAGGGCGCAGTCCTGGGACTTCGCTGCATTTACAGAGCCACCGGAGTCACACGACGACATCCTTTGCCACGTGCAAAGGCCAGGTAGGCTGGGATAGGCAGGCTGCTATAGCAATCAGACCAAAAATTGCAACAGTCACGAATGTATGAAGTGAACATACGTGCAAATGTACCGTAACCACTTACCATAACCATTCCTCTTAGTCTGCAGGCACCCACCTGCCAGACGTGCGTACTAATAATCTTTGTCTCACCCCTGGGTTGAGACCGAGTAAGGAGTATTGGTAAAGCACTTTGGAAGACTGTAAACCCGTGCAACAAAGCGTTATGATCATTTTGAAACACTAATCTATATGTTTTTCCCGGCAATCTAGCATACCGTCATCATTGCACCCAGCCGGAGAGAAGAAAGCAGGATTATTGGACATTTTAATGTTTCACAGCGTAATATTGCTATCCTAGAGCGAACAGCAAGGCACTGAAGAGACTTCCCTTGTTTTATGGCCTTCAAGCTCAGACGAGAATCCCTCTTCTTAAATTCCTCAGGCCCAGCAGACAGAGCCCAGGATGAGCAGAGCTTTCCCAAGCTTGCTGCAACCATGCTATTTCATTAGCCAAGTGATGTGCCACTGAGCACACCGCGCATCTCCGAGCTCCATGTGTATTATCCCTCCATGTCTTTATTACAACTGTTCAGAAGGACCACCATGAAGCCCAAGCGTATGGGGAAACCTCTTCATCAACAGTGCTGTAGGCAGCACCTGTTCCCTCCAGGGAACAGACCTGGGGGGCCTGAGCTCTGCTTTTGGCATGATTTGTTGGGTGTCCTCGGGCAAAGTCCCTTTTTCCCTGTGTCACCTGCATAAAGGATCATAATACTAGCTCACACGAAACATTCTGAGATCACCTTGAAGGAGCTAGATGCTATTGTATAAGAATACACCAGCAGATGTTAAGGATAATGTCCCATCTATTTTTATCTGGAAAAACAGAAAATCATTAAAATCCATTAGCCTTGATGCTGCCCTCTGAAAAGCATTTTTGTGTACATATTTTTGCTGTTCACACCTGGGGGAACTAACAAGGTGAGTTTGAACCGCCAAAAAATTGTCACACTGCACTGAAATGTGCTGTCAACTACCCGCAGGCGCACAGCACGTGGCAAAAATGGAGTTATGAGAAGGTACAACTCCAAACCATAACCACATTCCCGTCAATAGGCTCTGACACCCCTGTAGAGAAAGGCACAAGCGGAGTTGCTGGGATTTTTTTTCTAGTCCTGGCTTCTGTCAGACGGGTAAAGCTTGTTTGCCTCCGTGCCTGGCAGAGGAGAGGAGCTCACCCAGCACCAGCAGGGAGGTTCAGACTCGCCCGGGGAAAGCAGCAGGGAGAGGAGGAGCAGGTCCCTCCGGAATCACTCACCAGCTTCACAATCACTACGACCCCCTTGTTTCTTGCCTCTCCGCGTCAAGATTTCTTGGAGTGGGAAAGCGCTTTGTTGTATTTGCAAATGAATATACCACAGCTATGTTCCTTGTACATATATATATAAAAAAAGGCAATTAACTACCAAGCTGGCTAGCCAACTGAAGAATAGAATTGGGTTTGTTTTTTCACATTACCAAGCCTATCTAATTTAAGGTTTGCAAAAAGTAGGTTTGATGCCCCCTGCTTTGCTCTCTCCAGGATTCATCAAACCACTGCAAACAGGAGTGTAAAATGCTACCAAACTATGTGTAAAATAAATACACTATATTTACTACATAATAAATATGATGAAAGCCAACAGGGAATTAGGTAGCCTTTTGATGTAGACTTTGGGACCAGAGTCACGTAAAAGACTTCAAAACCTGAAGCTCAACTCCATCTTGCATTAAAAACTTCAAGGAGAAAATTTAACTGATTGTTGGCCTCTCATTCCAAAAAGACAGGGGTTTTTTAGATATATAGAATTTTTTTTTTTCCCCTGAAAATGAGTTGTTTCCAGTTTAATATAGGGGAAAAGAACCAAAGGAAAGCTGCACTGAAAATCAGGAGATGAAACTAGGCAGAGTAAATTTTGAGGCACATTGCCAAACACAATCCAGAAGAGAGAGTATTTGGGAAATACTAGTCACAGACCAGACGGAGCCGGGGTTCTCTATTGCCAGGGCTTATGCGAACAGAAACGACGCCTGGATATCACTGGTAAAGAACTGACAGGATATGCAAAAGCACTGAAAATTGCTCTTCTTGCTCCCAGTGCAGTCCGTTATCATAACCCGAGCTGGATCAGCACCGGGCACTTTGCAAGATACTTTGGCAACTATAACAAGCACCATTGAAAATGCAGATTTCATTGAAGTCAATAGTTTCGGAAAAATGAATGCATACTAACACTTCGATCTGAACAGAATTTTGCCATCTCTATTCATCCACTCTCCTGGGCTAACTAATTTTTAAATAAATGAAAGGGACTGAATTTTATTCGGGACAGCTGTGTCACAAAAACCAAGCAATTATGTTTTAGAATCCAGCTTTGAATACGGAAATGAGGATGGGTTAGTTACTGATATTGCTTTAAGTACATGTATTAGCACCGTGTTTCAAGCAGCTTTACTGCTTTCAGACATTACTGTTCCTCTCCCTCGCGTTTAAGGTGTCACTGACACCTGAGTTTTTCTTCTGCTTTTTTGAATCAGTTATCATTTGATGGTTTACATTTTTGTATTTTACGAAGGCCCCCAAAGCAGTAATCTCTGTGAACTAAAAACTGTCATTATTCTATAGGTGAAAACCTATCTTTTGTTTTTCTGTTACATATCACTCAATAACCTGAAACACCAACTTGCCTTTTGACTCTTAGCCCCTTTTACTTCAATTATTTAAATGGTTTAAAGACTCGTGCAACAAAGACTCATAAAGTCTCAATTATTCTTCATTTATCAATACTAAACTGTTTTAGTCAACAATTGACCTTGATTCATTCTAAGTATCACTGTATCCCGTTACATTTGCTCTTGGAATTTATTGCTCTTCTTTCATCCACACTTTTGACCAATACTAATCTACTCTGGTTTTCATTTTCTAGGCATCCCACATAGTTCAGAACCTTATTGATATTCTGGCTTCATATGTTCTAATTTATTTGAGTTTCTCCTAACTATCGCTGCAGACAAAGGCAGCTTTATTGTAGAACAACACTAATTGGAAATGGAAGAGTGCTACTTTGTTAGATTTTATTATGAATTCCTCTCCCTCTCTCCCCAAAGCAAAGTTGTTCTATTATGTATTTTGGATTATATACCCCAGACTAAAACCTGCACGTATTTGAGCATCACCAAGCAACAGCACAAATCCCAGGCAGAGACCAGAAAAGCCACAATTAGCAGCTGTTGAATTTGTATCAGCTGGTGATGGAGGTAAACCGCATCGTTGCCAAGCATGGTTTATCTTTCAGTGCAGCCACCGGATCTGAATTAAACGAGACCAATTTTTTTTCCAATTAGCAATGAGGAGGACGCAATGGGCAACCATACTAGGCGTTTTTCTGAGGGGGCATCAGATGGAAGCAAATATGTGAGCACACAAAGCAGGCCAGCTTGTCGGAGGCAGTGTAGAAGTTCAAGCAATTGATTACAAGAGATAAAAAAAAAAATAAAATTATTATTTTTTTTAATCCATTAGGTCCCTGTGCGGGAGAAAAGAGAAGATGGGGTCACTGAACCAATCCTCTGCTCCAGCACAAAAACCACACGGCTCAGCAGGGGAAAGACTGCTGGTTTCCACACATCCACCTTCCATCCGATCAGAAAGGAAGTTGGGATCAAATCCATCCTCCTGCCCTCACACACTGCTTGTGCAGAGCCTGAACTCTGTCAGCTCTGCAGCCTTGGGGGAAAAAAAGAAAAAAGTAGTCTTTAATTTTTTACCAGCAGACTACAGCAGAACAGCAAACTTCTAGGGAAGCGCTTCTTTATTAATAAATGTCAGCTCATTATTACAGCTGACATTATCATCAGCGTCATTATTAGAAAAGTATAAATTCTGGTGAAATTCTGATTTAGGGAAAAGTTTTTTTGAAACACTGATTTTTCATTTCAGAAACATTTTATTTTTAAAGAAATCATTTAATGTTTTAACTGTATTTTTAATTAAGAGTTCAACAGTAATCCACGTGTAATTAATCTATACCTCTCTATAGTATTTTTTGTTCTAAATACGGGCTTAAAAAAAATAATATTAATTTTCTTTGCTTTCTCCATTACAAGGAAAAATTTCCATCTAGCTCTAATTGATGTTTATCTTCATACATCTCTTACCACCTCCAGCTTCCAGGCAAATGGTGTTCCAGCTGAAGGTGAAGTGGTGTCTATAGGGTGTTGTATCGTATCAGTGCGCCACACTGAGGACTTGCTGGGTATGTACAGCACCAATCTCATGTGGTGCTCCTGCTTTATTACATCTCACTAGCGTAACAGCTAAAAAAGAAATGGTAAATGTAAATTAAATACTCAGCTAACAATTTGGGAATTCATAGCTTATCCATTTATTCCAGGTCTTTTTGCAATTCAAGCTTTTTTTTTTTTTCCCCTTTTCCTCTAGTTCCTCATCTCACCAAATAAAATCATAGAATGGTTTGAGTTAGAAGGGACCTTAAAGACCATCTAGTCCAACCCCCTGCCATGGGCAGGGACACCTCCCACTAGACCAGGTTGCTCCAAGCCCCGTCCAACCTGGCCTTGAACACCTCCAGGGATGGGGCAGCCACAGCTGCTCTGGGCAACCTGGGCCAGGGTCTCACCACCCTCACAGTCAACAATTTCTTCCTAATATGTCACCGAAATCTCTCCTCTTCCAGTTTGAAGCCATTACCCCTCATCCTATCATTACATGCTCTTGTAAAAAGTCCCTCCCCAGCTTTCCTGGAGCCCCTTTAGGGACTGAAAGGGGCTCCAAGGTCTCCCCGGAGCCTCCTCTTCTCCAGGCTGAACACCCCCAACTCTCTCAGCCTGTCCTCGCAGCAGAGGGGCTCCAGCCCCCTGATCATCTTTGTGGCCTCCTCCAGACCCACTCCATCAGGTCCATGTCCTTCTTGGGTACATATCATATAAGCACGTGGATCCTCCTTGCACTACTAAAGATCCACCTGGAAGACCTGTGAGAACATTGTCTTCTTACCTGTCCATACAAAGCTTAGCATTGTTGTGATGGGATTAAAGTTACTAACATAATAAAATGTGAAAATGAGCTATAATAGCATTGCTGCTATTGGGTTCCCCTGGCTCAGGTTCGGTATTGCATTTTTTTGCAACTGTATAGTCATCCATTTGTATTAATAAAGGTAAATTTAGAAATCAATATGTTCACCCATATTAAAATCCTTCATTTGTAAACAGGTTTATTTTCTCCATAGTAGTTTTTTCCTCTACTGTATTCTTGAATGTTTTTCCAATATTAAAATATTTTCTTTAGACATGGTTTGACATTTTCTTTGCTATGTACTAAATCAAGAGACCTAAACCCCAAAGAATTCTTTAATGACTGTTTATGTCTGAGGGAAACTAGTGTTAAAGTGCAATTTTTCAAGTAAGCAACATGCTGACGCTCAGTAAAGTGATACAGATTATTTTAGATAGGAGTAACCGAGCTGGGTAATTCATCTAACCTACCTGACCTGACAACTCCTTTCATTATTTTAGAACAGTAATTGAGATGCCAGAACATGTGATGATGATGACATAAGATGACAATATTGGTCCACTTCAACCAGCCTCCACGTCTCCATCAATGAGTGACACTACAGGCTCAGGGCGCAGCCACAGACAAGGTCCAAAGTGGTTATCCTCTCCTGCCTTTCTTTTCAGAGGGCGGGATAACTCCAGGGCTTAACGTACGAATTAACTTGAACTCCTCTTCTTGTTGCCATAAGCAATGAATTGCCCTAGGAAGGGGCTGGAATTGGCTAAGGGCCATATGCCACCACTCACCCTTTCCTGCCCCTCGCTGCAGCGGCGAGAGGAGCACCGGCCCACGTCACCTCTTCTCTCAGCTCTTTTCCCTCTGCAGCCCGGGCCACCTGCTCCTGTTGACAGCCAGAGAAGTGGAGGCAAGGGTCTTCCTATTCCCTTTTACGTATCAAGGGGAGAAAAGGACAGGCATTTAGGCTGCTTTTTAGGTCATCTTCCTCCCTCTTTACTGCCTGCATATCCTAGAACAGAGCAGAATCACAGAATCGTTTTTGTTGGAAAAGACCTTAGGATGATGGTTGTGAAGCTTCTTTAAAACAGCTGAGAAGACAGACCTCTGCTTTATAGATTTCAAGTCCAGCCTTCCTGATGACCACCTTTATCAGCCTCCATACAGCTAGAAATCAGGTTAGACAGAGTGTTTTGCTCTCCTTCTTTGTCTAACCAAATATTTGCTTCCACTGAAATGAGTACTTAATCCTTGCATTAACAGTTTTCTCTCCTAGGCTCAGTTCTGGTTGCAAAATCACCTCCTGCGTTTTTAGGTGGAGAGCAACAGTCAGGGCTACAACCGAAGTGATGCTCAGAGCATATAATAGAAACTGTAGTTTAACACGAGGATGTATAAATAACGTATGACATGAAAGAGAATTAAAGCAGTATGTAGAGATACATCGAGCAAGCAGTCACAGGGCTGAACTGAAAAGCAGGGGACAGCAATAGCTGTAGATAGTACACCGCGTACGCTGGAGGCCCTACGGAGATTTCAAAGATAGTTTAGAAAATAAAAAAAGACACTTCAGCATCTCTAGATCTAAGACACTCCCAAAGATCTTTTCACCAAGCGGAGCCTAAAAAGAAGCACTTCAGCACAAAAGTGAAGCCATCTATTTAGCATTGCTGTTTGGGACAACTCAAGCATCTCCGGAAGCTCACATTCTCCTCCAGAGCATCACACAGCTGTGGAAATGAGAAACAAAATCTAGAGCAAGACTTGCAACTGATATAAAAATATTATGGAGACAATGAGGACCTACTATAGATATCCACCACGGAAAATCCAGCTGATCTGCCCTGTCCTACTGTAAATTCTTAGCTGCACCACAGAGGAAAACTACAACCACAGATATTCAGAATAAACAACACACAATGGTGAAAAGCTTATTTCCAAGAGAAAAAAAATGAGATCCAATGTTTCTGTAGCTATAAACACCTTTAATTAGAAAGCCTATTTCACTTACTGCATATTCAGAGAATTACACACTGGCTTCAAGCTAGTTTCATTTTCCAATCTCATAAGACAGTAGGAGCTACATATAAAATGACAAAAAATTATATCAGCGTGTTTTGCTAGAACGAGAATTGTACTCTTCACAGTAGGGTGCGATTCTGGAAACATTTTCCTACAGAGGGGTTTGGGTGCCAAAGGGAAGTGAAAAGTTACTGGCAGCAAACTCGGGCCATTCTCTTTGTCACCAGGAGTGCAGGACCCTGGAGCGATGGGAAGTGGCAGAGCTCCAGCACAGCCAAAGACAATTCCCTGGTGGCACCAGCGGATGCTTCAACAGGCAGCGACTGGGCTGCGGCACTCAGCGACTGGTCGGGAGCCAGGTAAGCACAAGTGCGTCGTTCCGCTTCTAGAGGCAGCGGGATGGAGCGAGTCCTTTCAATACCACGTAAGGGGCATTGAGATTCATGAAATCAGTTAGAGGATGTTGTGATTAATACATCTAATCATGTATCATACCACCTGACTCCTCCCTGCATTTCCCCCTCTAGGACGTAGGTTAATTTATATGAGGAACTTTCTACTCCATTTCCCTAAGGAAACGAGCAAAGAAGAAAATTACACACTAGACACATCGACTGCCTGCAGTTCTCCTTTTACCCCATTACGAAAAAACTCACTGCACTGGCCACAGAACTGCTCCTTGTTCCAGAACACCCAACCCACCTAATACCACCTCCGCTTCAGAGAGGTTTCATCGGTCAGTTTTCTGTTTGTACCCTTTTTTAAAGCAGAAATACATCAAGAACAGTCATCTTCACTCCCTTAAGGCCTGAGTTCCAAAATTACATCACGACCATCGCTATTTAGATCTGAATGAGGTAAAAGTGACTAGAGATATATGCCACTGAAAGGCACACCTGAATTCTACCAAGTCAGTAGAGGGAGATTACTTTTCTGAAGTCCCATCATAAAGTCATGATGGGGGAAAAAAAAAAGAAGAAAACAAAATGAAACAGCAAACAAAAACCCGAAACACATACATGCATCAGTCTGTGTTTACAGGCCTCTAATGCGTTAGGCTAAACGGGGAAGGGGATGTCTTGTTTTTCTTATAATTTGGAGAGAGGAAAAAAAGAAGCCTACGCTATCACTTGATTTCCAGCGTATGGGTTAAATATTTGAAGCACCCACTGCCGGAATGGCTCTCTGAAAAGAACACTAAGTTCTTCAACCTTGACAGGCAAAGTCAGTGATTGGCATTTTGAAATAAAAAAGGCTGGAAAGAATATAAAACCCAAACAATAAACCTTTCACTTAACACAGTTTCACATTGGCTGTAGTGTCACAAAGCTCTTCCTCTTCATCAGGGTGATGCCAGGTATCCTCACTGTCTCCCCAGAAGCTTTAGAGAATAACATGAAGAAAAATATGAGAACTTAATCTATTCCTCACTAGCGCAATTTTTAGCACTAACTTCTCTCTACTGAGATCCTCTCAGTTGACTTCCAGGCTGGCACAGCTGATTTGCACTGGATTGAAGCATTGGTTTCTTTCTGTGAAGATGACACACTGATGCCCCTGGCTTAAAACAGACCTTTGGAGTTTTGAACAAAAACTCCTCTTCCCATTCAATCCATTTTTGTCTTGCTTACAGAACAAAACACATGTTGCTAGAATATGAAACATAAAACAGGAATGGGGACGTGTAATTGTCTGGTATCATTTCTGAATGCCAGCAAATTAGAGTTGACCAGACAATGACAATTCCATTTGGTGAGAACTTTCAGTGTAACCACAACAAAATGTGGAAAATATTTTCCAAGTGTTTTCTGTTTTGCATTGGAACAAAACCAAACCCATTTCAAAACCTTGCCATGAAAACAAAACCAGGCAAAAATGTCCACTCAATAAAATCTGAGCTTTTCCATTTGGAAAGAGGATACAAGAGTGTTTTAGCTGTTATGAAGCAATATGGAAAATTCAAGCCCCTGTTTCTCATCCCAGATCAGCGTCGCAGTACGTCAGCTTCCCCAAACCCCTCTTCTACTCTTTTGATCCCCACCCCTTCTCAGTGGATCACTGACATACTTAAGTCTCCACAAAACATCACAGTGTCACAGAAAGCATATTTGCCAAATGGAAATTTGCTGGTTTAGCCAGCACTAGTAAGAACCTGTTCTTCCACCCTTCCAGAAGTTTAAGGAAATTGTTCTTATAAAAATGAGTAACAAATGTAAGTAGAGTTAACTGAGTGTAGAAGCAACATTGGGCTAAATTCTTCCCTACGACTGTTTGCTGCTGCCATAATTCTGTCTTAAGTACAAATGACTGCGCTGCTTTCAAAGAACTTGCTATAAATGCTATTTGCTGGAGGAGAAGATAAGTGCTAGCAGCTCTAATTCAAAAGCAACAAAAGCTGCACACATTTCCTAGCAACACAACAGCGAGACAGACCTACACTTAGAACAACAACAGATAGCTGGAATAGTTCAAATTGTTTATTCCTCCAAGAGCAGAAAGAAGAGAAAAAAATATCTGGTAGCTCTTCAATGAAACAGGTTGGGCAATCACGTTAGGGAATGCTTTTGTTTCTTCTATGTTGGTTAGGCCGTGGACAAGGGATTACACATAGAATAAAGTTTCTGCAGCTCAGTGAGCATCGTAATGGGACATTTAAACAGGGACGTGTGAGACATGAAGTCCTTCGCTCTACACAGCTTCAGCGAGAGACGTGTGTCCAGCTCGGAGCATCGCATCTTCACGAGACATGAAGTCTTTCGCTCTACACAGCTTCAGCGAGTCCTGTGTCCAGCTCAGAGCATCGCATCTTCACGAGACATGAAGTCCTTCGCTCTACACAGCTTCAGCGAGAGTCCTGTGTCCAGCTCGGAGCATCGCATCTTCACGAGACATGAAGTCCTTCGCTCTACACAGCTTCAGCGAGTCCTGTGTCCAGCTCAGAGCATCGCATCTTCACGAGACATGAAGTCCTTCCCTCTACACAGCTTCAGCGAGTCCTGTGTCCAGCTCGGAGCATCGCATCTTCGCAAGCACGCACACCAGTTTGGAAGGATGCCAGCACAGGGCAATGAGGATGAACTTGAGTGTGGAAATTTTGCCCCCTGAGGCAAGACAGAAAAGAACTGAAAATTTGCTAGGTCTATAAAAAACACTGTTGGAAAATCCTGGAAAAAGGAGGCCTGAGTAAGAGCTTTATCTTGATCCTGTCTGTCAGTGACCCAAGCCACTGCCTGAGTATAGTCAGCAGTCTGGAAGACAAAATTATTGAAAATGTATGAGAGGGTTTTATCCCAGTAGATCTGAAATTTGCCAGCAAAGTCAGTCTTGACAGCAAAGTTTCCCTCTTGACATCTATCTCAGTGGATCAGAGGAATCACATTTTCAAGCTTTTTGCCCGGATCTGAGGAATATCCTATGTAAAGCAGGCAACAATAGGCCATCCTTTTAAATTTGTGGACCTGAGACTTACAGACTTCCACTAAATATATGGTCCCCTTCTTCAAACTCAGTATTAGACATGTCCCCGCAGACAGAAACATCCTTAATACTTCAATTCAGCAAGCATTTAACTTTCATTAAACTAGTCGCAAGTTTCCTAAGACCGAATGGATTTAAACACACGTATTTTAAACATGAATACTAAAACTCCCATCATTTTGGAAAAGTTCCTTTGAACAAAATATGTGTGGAGCCCACAGAAGTGATAGGATAAACAGTTATTCTAGAGGTCCAACAGAAATGAACGTGGCAGCTTTCAGATAGATTTCTTGAATCGTGTTGCACTGTAGCTACAAGAAATGGCAGAGTTACACATGCTAAATTCTGTGGCTGCATTCAATAATTTTAATATAAAGCAAATCAGAGATCTCTTACTGACTTGAATTAGCCACAGTTAAGAAGGGGAGCGCAAAAATTCACAAGCGCAAGAAATAACACGGGACCACGTCAAAGGAGTCTGAAACCTTGTGCAGAGTTTATTCAAGTCACAAAATAAATGTTGCTTTGCCATGGTCGTTTGCATCCACGAAGGCCTGTTAAAGCACTGTTGCAAACCTGAGAAACTCCCCTCTCCGTCTCAATTCCCTTCCCGCTTAGAGCAGAGCAGGGCTTTCCCCCACGCTGGCTGGTGTTGCTGTGGTCTCTGGTTCAGTTCTTCTCTGCACTTAACTGAGGGTCTCACATTTAAGCAATTGCTTAAAACACAGTCAAATTTGATGAAAAGGGATCAGTAAGGTGATGAAAAAACCCCACATATTTTTCAAGCTTAGACATCCAGGCCAAATCTCAGCTGTAGCAGACTTTAACCTTTTATAGCGTAAGGATAATTTCTACCTCACTTACGGACTTTGCTTCTCAGAGGTCTCCCTGCCACGTTTGTGCCAAGCCCAGCACCTCCTGGCCTCCAACCAGAAGGCGGGAGAAGGTTTGCATTGAGTATCGCTATATAGTACCCCAGAAAAGATTTTTCCTCAGTTCTACCACTGACGATCAGGCAACCCTGAAGATAACCCATCATCACAGTTTAGCAGCAGCCAGTTATGAAAAGCTGTGGCAAGGTTCTTCAGTTGGCTACGTCACTGCGCATGTAAGCACAGGAGGACTGTGCCTGTTATAGTTACTGACCTGAGTGACGACAGGAACTGTTCTTCCCATTGACCTTCCAGCCTTGGGGGGTAAACCAAAAAGTGCCTTCATTTATTTGTTGCTCCACCTCCACGTGGTTTCACAGACCAGCAGAACAAGGCTGATTTATATCGCCCAGCGCTAGTCCAACACATGCAGGAAACATCGCTAAGGAGTCACGGATTTTGTCTATACCTTTTCCTCTTTGTAATCCACTAAAATGCTTTTTATGCTGCTCTCTGATGCCAGCGTTACACCTTCCTGGGCCAATAGTTAATACTAAAACACAGGAGCGCTGCTCTGGGCTTCCAGTTCCCCACAATCACGGTCCTGACTCCCGAAATTATCAACAGGGCTGGGAGGAAAAGAAAACCCCGGGGCAAAGACGGAGGGCGTCACGCAGCGTGCGCGGGTCTGACGAGACCCCGAGGCACCGGCAGAGCTGGACCGGAGGCGACACCAGCACCTCCCACGCACGGCTCGCCGAGGAGAGCGGGGCCGTCCGCAGCGACGACCCTGCCATCATCTGCAGCCTTACCGAAATATCACCAGAGGATGTTTTGCTTTCCTTTCATTGCTGTCCTTTGTAGCACAGCTCAGAAAGTATAAATCGTAAAGCAGCATGGAAATCACATTTCCTCTCTGCTTCTGGAGTGATTTCATCATATCTTTTTCTATTCAGCCCGTGAAACAGCTAATGCTCTTCTTTTATTTTCCGTCCCTTTGTGGATTTTAGGTTACCTGTACTACTGACCTGTTCACAACAAAGTGCCAAACTAAAAAAAAAAAAAACAACAACACACACCCACAAACCAAAAAAACCCCAAAACAACGTGGTGACAGGTTTAGTAGCCCTTGTCAGTCTAAAGTGATTAAAACCAAACCAAACCCGGCCCCTCAAAAGTAAAAACAATTGGGGTTTTTACCAAGGCCAATGTTTCAAATCTGAAATTCAGCCACTTGTACCAAAAGATGCACAAACAATTTTTTCCTATTTTTAAAAAGTTAGCTAATATTTAAGCTACTCAGTTAAGGAGACAGCACAAGTCAAATACAGAATAATCCAAACTAAGATTAAGAGGGAAGTTTCCAGCCTGAAAATGAGGGGCATCATCCGCTACACGACCGCTGAAGAACCCCATACCGTTTCTGGCACTCCTGCCCTACGCAGGTGTGAGCGGTCCCCCTGCTGCCGGCCACGTCCGTCCCCTCAGCGTCAGGTGCCAGAATCACGTGCATTTACAGTCCCACTAATTTTTGCTGTCACACAAAACACAGATGTGAGCATTGAAAGTCTTGTAGAACCATTCCTTCGTCTCTTTGACTACCTCAGCTGCCCAAAGAGCCTCAGACATGTAATTAAATATAATCTTCACTAACACTAAATAACATTCAATATAAAAACCAACCAAACGAGTATGAGTAACCACTTACAGTGAAGCAGGAGAAATTCCATATAAGAAATCGATTACAAAATTTTAATTCTAAGAGTGATTAGCAAAAATCTTGGAGAAAAGGATTAAGGAGTCATTTCGGAAATATTTGAGCACCGTTAGCTTGTGCCCTCCTTACAGGTGAACAGTCTTTAGAAGACCATGTTCATGGTGCAAAAGTTGCATCAGGAAATGCATAGATGTGCAAAAAGTGAAATGAATGGGATTCAGCGAGATTCCACTTTTCTTTCCAATGATGTCTTTTATAACAATTTTATGATGCACAAGTATTTTTTTTGGAAATGGAGTGCTGTATTAAATGGAAGCATATGGAATTTATAGTGAAACAGGTTTTTACTAGTAGAAATTATGAATCTATTACACCTTGTTACTCCAAATACACCAGCTTACTTTTTCGTGTAGTCATTTGCAGTAAGACACTCAAAGCCATCTTGATAATTGATGTGCCGACCTGTCCTAGATGCAAGGACTCTGGTCTTCAAATTTCACCTTGATTTCCTCTACAGGGATTTAATTAGGAAATGTGCTCCAAGGCACTCACTCCACATTTCTGCATCTTCTAAGAACGACCTTTGATTTGTTGATTTTCGCTTGCTTAAACACATCCTGAAACACATTTTGCAAACTGAATTAATTTGCTTTTCCACTTTACCATTTATGTTAAAATGGGCCAGCACTCTAATTTTCTTTGTAAAGACTGGCTTCTAAAAAAGGAACTTCTTAAAGTTTAAATCATTCAGTGGTATGTCTGGGAAATGTGCATAATGATTGTTATTAGGAGTCATCATCTAGGGAAAAATACTAAATACATAAAACCACAAGAATTCACAGTAATTCAAAATACAATTTTCTTCCTGGAGAATCTAATTTTAGCTACTAAAAGACCATCATAGCATTAATACTAATATTTTTGTTGTACATGACCTAAACTGTGTTTCAGAAAAACCCCAGGCAACTCACTTAAAAGCTCAGTTGCTCTCTTAGATCAATACGAAAACAGCAAAAAGCAAGCAGGGAGGGCGATGCAGCTTTGCCATATGCTCTACCCGCAAGCTGAGCTCATGGGGGTTTCTTCACTCTAAAGATGGGATTCACAGCATTCTCCTTCACCAAAGGTGGACATTCTCCCATTTGCTCAGCACCTTGTATGGCAGTTTTCTTACCCCTGCAGTGCCTACGTATTCCACGCATCCTGGTGCAGCGCAGTCGTCAGCTGGGAAAAGGCAAGCCTGAAGACCATCCACCTGTGCTCTTCCACCTCCTACAGCGTTTCCTCCTCAGCAAGTAATGGAGCTGAAGCTCATGATGGTGATCATCACAAAACCCAACTAACACTTCGGAGAACTCAGAACTTCCGAAACACGTCCCTGGCTTTGCACTAACACGACGTCAATAGGAGCTTTTGTCTTCCATTCACATGCTCATCAGATGTTATGACTTAAGGGAGATTTTAGGAGTTACTTCTTAGTAAGCAAAATACTCACATTGCTTAGCAAGCACGCTATTACTGTTCCTAATACAAAGTGACTCCTGAAAGCCATGGTCGGAGAGGCAGAGACAGGGATGCCGAGCGCTTGAATTTTCAGTACAGCCTGTAAGGTTTCCTTTGCAGATGCAGGTCTGTATGTCTGTGCCTGCCCAGAGAAACACGAAATAACTTTCTCAGGTAGGAAAATCAACTATGACTCGTCTCCTAATGCCATCGAGAGGACACGTGGAACAGCAAGTCCCCATAATTACACACCCCGGGTGCTGTGCCGGTTGCAGACAGCAGTGCCGTCGAAGCATCCTGTGTTAGAGTTTAATGGACAGACAGAGCCCATCACGCGTAACGCAGCACCTGCTGTGCCTCCAGCGGTGTTCGGCGTTTGCAGGAGCAGACCTGGGCATTCGCACACCTTCAGAGACTCAGCAACCTCATCTCCGGCCCCTCTCACACACTTGCACTTCCCCATGGGCACAGCGGCAAGCTCATCTAGCTGAGCCTGAAACCCTGTCAATGTAACTGCATCTGCCAAATGGCTTTCTCTCCGTGCAGAACTCCAGTGGCCCTTAGCACCCCGGTCCTAACCCTAACTGTGGGTCTGGATCGAGGGGTGTGACGTGCCCATGGCAGACATACCTGTAACCAGGTATTTTATACGGACAGCGTTATTCCCAAGAAGTAACTGGGTGCGGATAGCAAAGGCTAAGCCACCAGGCGACGCCTGACCCGCAGTGAGTGTTTCCGGGTGCCTGTCGCACGATGCCTGCAAGGGGATTCAAGCTGGCTTGGCCCCTGCGTGAATGAGGAAGGAAGAAGAGCTATCCCAGGTAAGGAACAGACAGATGGAGTGCTCAGTTCGAGCTATAAACATGCTGAGAGGTCTCAACGGTACTCAGCCTGTGAAAATTTCATCACATAACCTTAGCTTCCATATAATTTTATAGTAGTGGAGGAGCATCATTCTTGCACTTACCTTAGGCTAGCATTATTTCCATTATAGGTGTATAAAGCACATAAGCAGTTTTCTCTTTACCTTGTATTCATTTGAAAAATAAAGTTGGCATTTTTGTTATTTTATGGATTTTTAACAGCTAGGATGAGCAGTGTTTACACGAAGTGAATATAAAATCAATTCTATCTTGATTACATTTGACTTCAATGAGTACTAAGTGATGCTTCTTCCATTTAATCAGGGAACAGTGTTGTAGCTACACTATTTGCATTTTAATAAAAATTCTCTCAAGATCCAACCAAAAAAGCAGCAGCACAGCTAAGTGCCTAGAAATTAGGGATACATCTTTCATGATAAATAGTAAGATTTAACTTGTTTAAATGTTATTTTGCTCTTAATTTTAAGACTTATTTAATAAATAGAACCAGGTTGAAAAATTGCAAGGTATATACATTCCTTCCAAACAATTTAAAAACCCTTCATATGCAGAGGTTTCCTGTCTTTTTTGTGTGTTCACACCTACATACGTGTGTTTACACCTAATAGGAGCACACACTTACATATGCACATCTCAGCACGTTTTGCTGCAGGCAGCAGCAAATGTCCCTGAAGGACCGAATAAAATCCCTTAAAACAGCATAATATCTTAGCTGCTAGAAAAGTAATACAGAGCATCATTACCCTCTAACATTAATAAAGGATGAAGTATGAATTCATAGAAGGTACCATCAGACTTATTTTACTTCACGACAAGCATAATAAGATTTTTTTTTCCAGCGTCCAGAAATTCTAAAGTGGGACAAAACTAATGCTGATAAAATTCCATTAGTTTTAATGGAATTGTGCTAGGGATGAATTCATAGCAGCAACTAAAACTATATCATTCACTTTCTCCTACAGTAGTCGTATTCTGAACAGTCAAAATCAAACAACAGTGAGAGCACGAGCAGCAATGAGTTTCAAAACGTGTCTTTCCTGAATTACCTTTTATATTACAAAGTCATGTTAAATCTGAAAACTGGAAAATTTATATTACACTGCCCTTTCTTAGCAATCTGCAGGCTCACTAGCAAAGCATCCAAAATTCATACCATGGTTACAATTCAGACTCTTTAAAAGAAGAAGGGGAAAGGTGCTGATTTCAGGTTGAAAGAAAAGTCCAGAGAAACACAAAAAGCAGCGAGGGGCTGAGCAACGGATCTAACGGGTGACCGCAGGCTTCTCCGCAAGGGAGCTGCGATTTGGAGGGCCATTTAAGGGCTTTGAGTGCCCATTTCCATTACAATTAGCATTTAGTTCCCCTAGGTAGCTTTGAAAATTTCAGCGTAGGTGTATACATAGCTACATTATTACTAAATCCTGAAACAGTTCAAGGAACATTAAATTTTATACGCTGTGTTCTCAGCTGATGTTACTCAACAAAGCCCCGCTGAGGCCATTAAAGTGCTGGTGACGGCTATCAAAGGATCTGACCTGGAGCCTTCACCTGTTACTCTCTTTTTTGTCTAGTTTGTACACTTTGGATCAATAGCTTTCATTACCAGTAATGATCATTTGTAGATTCTTTGCAACAACTGCAAATTAATTAGATGCTGTAAGAGTTCAATTGATTCACTTGCATGTCAAAGAATTACTGGTCTGCAGCTCCACAGCAGCGCTGCCAGTAGGAGTTGTTAACACTCAGCATGGTGGACCTTCTCCAGAACGGAGTTGCAAATACTGAAATCTCTCGAACCTTCATGGAATGACAGTGAAAAGCTTGCAAGCCTCTTTTCTGCTTTGCGTTTCCGCAGCTTGCTACCAGGTAAAGGACAACGGCCCCATCAGTCTTACAGTTCCGGCGTGCCCTTCACACTGGATGGACACGTGCTGTGTGGCTGTTCCACGGGGACATAGTACTGCCGCCGTCTGTACCCCAAAACTAGGCTGCAAATACCCCTGCTTTACCGGGAGCAGAGTTGTGGTGGTCGTCTAACCTCGTCCCCATCCCCAGTGGCTGTGGAGGCACGACTCTTCTGGAAAGCAGCAGCCAAAAGCGCAATCGTTTACTGCGGATAGCAAGCGGAGAGGTGGTGGGCAGCATCTTTGAACCGCACCTTTTCATGCCTACGGAGTAAAGGCAGAATATGTTCCCTAATTCACCTTGACCTCGCCTGGCAGCTGCGACTTAGCGGCATCGTTACCAATAAAACATGAACAACCGCCACAAAAAACAAGCATTTCGCCTCGGTGGAAATCTGAACAAGGTGTAACGTTTTGTAGTACTAATCCTTCCTCATTGACACTGCCTTGGGAAAGCATGATTGCTTTGAAAAGATGTTTCTGGCATTAAAACTAGACAGGGCCCTAGCCGTCACTGTTTAATCCAACTATTTTTACATACGCTTTGTTTCAGTGCTTAACGATTTCTGATTTTTTCCGATTATGACGCTTGTTTAAAACAGCAACATTTAATTTAATAAGCACGTTCAAGCTCCAAACCTTGTCTTTTTAATTAAACACCATAGAAAGCCTGTCATAAAATTACTCACTTCAGCACTAAAAGGAATTTTGGAGCAACTGAAAGCGTGCAGAAAAACTTCAGGCATTAAGTCATAAGATGACCCAATTTTTTTTTTCAATCTAAGTAACTTGCATAACTGCTAGATTTGTCCAACAGAGAAGACCTGCTCCTGTCACAAACTAATACTAGGGAGCAGAAGCTTCCTGATCCAAGGGCAGTTGTCCCACCTCACCGCAGTTCAGGATCCAGCGCTGTTGATACTGTCCCTGACTCCCGTGCAGCTCTTCAGCCCACACCGATTTCAGTTACACCGCTTAGGGCTGACAGACATCTGGAGATGATTTTACAGCAGTGATAATATGGGATCAATCATTCTGTTTCCCCTGCTACAGTTGCTCCCTGGAAATTCAGGAAATGGCATTAGAAGAAACCCAAAAAAGAAATGGAATGTGCATTTGTGTCGATAGTACAAGCCACAAGCTAAGTGGCTGTAACACAGATGTGTCCCCACACAGTGGATCACACAACACGTTCTGCTCAATGCCTGTAGGTAGTAGCGTTTATAGTCCTTCCTTGTTGCGTTAGCATATGGAACGGATCTTTTTTGCATTACTATTATTCCTTCCTGCCTTTGTTTCTTAGCATCTCCTCCGTAACCAAAACTAAAACTTCACTTTACTCCTTTCATTTGATACATCAAAGCCCATAAAGGATCCCAGATACTTGGGCTGAGAAGAACGAAGCAGCGATTGTCACCTGCCTAGAAAAGCTGGGGAACGCTGCAGAGCATTTCTGAGCCATGGTCATACCCTTCACCTCAAAGAGGTGTGACATCCTTGGAGTATCTACAAGAAATCCTCCGGACAGGGGATATCCCTGCACGTCCCCAGTGCAGGAGATTTACAGACCCACCGTAGCTTTCAAGAGGACCAAAGCGGCTGCCACAGACGTCAGGGTCAATGCTACCATGGGTAAGACTCCCACCGCTGTTGTATTTTCACCATCTTCTCTCTTTTTGTGCATTACTCCCACAGATGTTGTTTCAAGAAAACATGAAGCCATTTTATCTACCACAGAGCTGTGCTCCACTGAGCCTGCTGATGATGTTAATGACCCTGCTGGCTTCTTACTATTCCACTTCTTTATGCCCTACATGCAGCATTGCTATGGCAACATGTGTCTGATGCTCTACAGCCTTCGTTTGGATATAGCATACCTTGTTTGTTTTTACTCTTCTGTCTCAAGCATAGCAAGTTCTTCTAAGTCATTTTGGATGCCATTCCTGAAAGGATATACCCCATGAGCAGAAGATATTGAAAGAAGCACTGCATATCTATACTTTGTCTTGTTTTTTCCCCAAAATAGGGCTTGACTTGTCTCTGTCTATATCATCTTGGTGAACCACCTGCTCCTCATTGGAATATCTTGCCGATGCACAAGTCCAGGCAGTGTATCACTGAACAAAGCATGTCAGCTCTGCACCAAGAGCTGCCTACACACCATGGCTTGCAACACTACGTAAAAAGGTTTTTCTTTCCCTGCACACATGCATATTCATAAAGCCCATAATCATGCCTGAAATAAATGCCCTCAGCTGAGTTTTAATTTGTGCATTCAGAAGAAATGTTACTCAAATTAATAAGAGTAAATTAACTCCAAGTTAAGGTCACTGTTTCTGATTTTTTTCACTTGTGTTTTTAAAGCACTGTCTGATAATTGGATATTGATTTCAATGCCCTACAAATTGACCCATCCAGTGGTCTTGCCTCTTTCTTGATTCTTCTCCATTAAGGCATTGATGATGATAGTTTTAATTATTTTGGAACATTCCTATTTCAGAAGGAAGAAGAATTGCAGTCTTTACTGAGGCCTTTTTTCAGCACAGACCAAATCAAAAGGATATAATTACTTCCATGCTGACCAACACCATAATGGATTTTACTTAAGTTCCTACCATGAAACACTTCACCGTAATTAACAGCCCAGAAACTCATGGTATGAAGAACGTGATTCATTGCTGCACAATCAAATCACTGTTTTATACATCTGGCCCCACTTAAAATCATGGCAGTACCATAATCTCAAGATGAGCCACAATCTCCTTCGTACAGACAGGTTGACCAGCAGTGATGCTGAAGAGCTCCAAAAAGTCAGCTGGAGGCTACTTCATGCTTCAGATGCTGTTATGTGCACCCACAGCACTATAGCAAGTTTCCACATTCTGTTGTTTCCCCAGTGTTTTCACCAGTCGGAGCAAGAGAGAGGAGACGCGATCTTACTACGTTAAGAAAGCCCTAGGGGTTTTCGCTTGTGAAGAGGCATTTGGTCCCCACACGGCAAGGACCTTATTAACACACCGCAGGATTCCCCGCCTCTCACTTACACAATACTGGACCCTAGTACTGAACAGCATTAAGCCTGAAATAGGAAGGGATATTACCAAATAATGTCTCGAAAGTCTCAATTCCCTAACATCTGTCATCTTTCTGTTACAGCTACACTGTATTTTTCCTATTTTCTTACCTTTTTATGATTATATCTTCAAACACCTCCGCTGTTTCGCCTCTGAACACTAGCTATAACGCGTGTCTGCCACCACTTCAAGACTCTTATTTAGAATTACAGAACTGTGGGACATCAAGGCACAAATAACCATTTGGCTCACCTCCCTGTACTGAAGAGGGATAAATATCCTAGATACTGTTTTTTTCCCTTAGTTTGATGGCATTCTGAACCAAAAGAGACAAAACTGAGGAACCCCAGGATATGCCGGGTTTTCAAGGCTCTTTGCTGTTTACAACCCTGATGGTTCAGGGTGAGGAGCCTGGCCGTTCCCCTGCCAGGGCAGCTCTTCCCACCCGACCCTCCCAGCGCACACCCTCCCAGTTAAGCCCCTGTTGAGCGCATTGCATTCGTACCAGTTAGGTCCTAATCTTGACAGACTTTGGGCCAGAAAAAGGTAGCAAGTTCAAAAAAATGAAGCCCATGAGGAGAATCAGAGGGATGTGGATGTGAAGGTGAGCAAAATTAGAGAGCAAGAGCTACAGATCGCCTGGGAAACAAGCAGACCAGAGGGACACTCTCGGTAGCACGCATGGGAAGTCCAAAACCAGTTACGACGGTAGTAAGCTTTCCTACTGGACTCTCAAGAACTAAGATTAGTTTGATAGTCCTTAATTACTGTGCAGAAACAGACTGTAAACAGTCTTTCCCGCTTCCATTCCACAACTTGAGCTAAGCCAGGGCAACGCACCTCCTCAAGCCCTGGAGGCAGCTCCTCCGCACCCCGTAAAGGCCATCGCCCGGTACAGGTTTTCCTGCCGGTAAATTGAGCACTTACCCAAATCCCCTAGAGAGAAGGGCCACCCGATCAAGTCACAGTAGGAGGCACTGGGACACAGGACAATACGTGTCAATACAAACAATACAAACCAACAAAACTGTCTGTGTCCAACAGCAAAGATATTTACTGGAGAAAACCCAATTTCAGACCAGTTCAAATCTGAAGCAAGGTTTTAACAACTCACACTGGAATTTTACTTCCAGACTGGAAATAAGAACAAGCATCAAACAGACTAAAAAAAATTTCCTGGCAGCGGGAATTCTCTGTTGCTGGCTCATTTTGCCCCGGGGAAGCGTTACAAACCTGTGAGACGGCAGAGAAGGAGCAGTTCCTCAGGGCTGCTCTCTGGAGGAGCAGACTTCGCAGGGACAGGTTCAAGGAAAACGCCGTTACGCAGCCGCAGTATTTTGCTCCCAAAGAACACCTGCTAAAGAAAACGCAGCTACTAAAAGCATTCTGATTAAGTGAACGAACGGCCCCAGACAGGTTTGCGTTATAAACATTGATTGCACATTAGCTCAACTAATTAAAAAATAAATACCGTACACGGCAGGAAGCTCCTTCTTAAAGAAACTTCTGCCTTGGGAAATGAGCCGGTTCTTTTTAAAACGCCCAAACCCACAAACCCTGCCGGTCAGCGAAGCGCCCGTCTCGGCGGGGGAGGCCCTGCCCGCCCCCACAGGCCCCGCCGCCGCCCCGGCCCTGCGAAGCCACAGCGGCAGCAAACCCTTCCTGAAAGGGCCCCTCCATTCCCCCACACTGCCCGGCCCGGCCACAAGCCTCAGACGCCAGGAGCGAAACAACACGGAGACTCAACGCATTTCCCCTCTGGAACATGGCAGAGGGCTGAAGCACAGGCTGCGGGGAGCCAGCGCCCGGGGAAGGCCGCGCTGCTCCGGGAGCCAGCGCCCGGGGAAGGCCGCGCTGCTCCGGGAGCCAGCGCCCGGGGAAGGCCGCGCTGCTCCAGGCGCCGGCGCTGCACGAGTGCCGGAGAGCGGCGGGGCAAAACCCAACCTCGTGCCGGCGCCGCCGCTGGAAGGAGCTGCCGGAGGGCCTTGCCGCAGCCAAACCCCAGATCCACACCGGTGCCGGCCCCAGCGCCTCTCCCCGGCGGGGCCCAGCCCCATGGCTGCAGCTGTGCCGGCACGGCCAGAACTTGCCCGGCGCCTTCTGCAGCAGGCGTCGTCGCGGGAGGCGCCGGCGTGCCCGTCCGGCTCCCTTTTGAGTGGTTTCCAAGGAACAGAGCAAGCGTGGGAGATACTCAGGCTTTTAGAGCTCAGCTGAGGACAAGACGGAAGAATAGTAATGGCCTAGTCTGACTCTGGGAGATAGCCGTGGTGGCGATAAGCACCGTGAGTCCGAAAGACGCAATAAAACAGAAAGCACAAACCACCCAGAAACCCCACGCGCCCGGCAGCACCATTCCAGAGCGGGGCCTCCCTGGCAGGAGCCAGGCCAGCACTCACGCCGCCCGAATCCCAGGCCAGCGCTCCACAGACAGCGCCGTTTTGCACCTAACAAGCCTTACTAATGGGATTTGCAGCGGCTGACACACGCACCTTCTCAGGAAACACGCATACGTAAGAATGAGAGATTAAAAATATTTTCAGACATGTTAGCTTTCTGTGCCTGCGTACACACAGGGTGTTTGCTTTCCTAAGTAGAGACGCACAGACACTGGCAGCAGTGCAACACCAAGTAGTTAATGCGACACGAGATAAAAATCAAGATGCCGCATCAATTTATGTGAAGAGAGTTGTACTGATCTATCTGGGTTCACATCCAAGCTCTGCCACAGGCTCGCTACATAACCCCAGGCAAGGCAGCTCCTTTCTCTACTCCTCAGATCCGGGAAAAGTAATTTTTCTTCTGTCTTTTCTCTGTTCTCCATTCAGTGCTTTGGGGAAGCCACTTTTGCAATCAGCCTTTGTGTAATACCGAACACATAAAAGATCCAGTCTCAGTTTAAACACTACTGTAATACAAATAAACAATCATCGTTAAGTCATTAATTCGCTTAACGGTCTCTTTCTGTGCTAACAGACTTTCCGAGTTGAAAGAGGTTTCTTTCAGCAGGGAGGTAGATCTGTACTCTCTTGTAAATGGAAAGATCACGTGCCAGTGTATTCGTGATATACAAGAATAAGAATAAACAACGCTTTGATAAACTTCTTGACAAGCACCACAGATCTTCCCTGCGAGTCAGGCCACGTCTGAACAGCCAGCTCTGTTCAGAGGACTCGGAGCAATTACGGAGCTGGCTTAGATGCCATTCAGGTGTCGCTGATAATCAAATGCTGCAACCTAGACACACTAATTGCAGCATCGTTGCCATCGTGCACGCTATCAAACAGGCAGGAAGCTCCTCTGCTCGGGCACAGCTGCTGCGGACAGGGCACCCTGTAACACTGCAGCTGCATCCAGCCGCAGCCATGGGAGTCGCCGCTTCTCGCCGTGAAGAGCAGTCTGAGCGTTCTGACCAAGAAAGGGTTCCCAAGATCACATTGGCTGCCAATATTTTATTGTATTGCAGTTTCAGATTAGGGATTAGGGAAAGCACATCCCCCACCGCAGACTTTCTTTCTGGCAGGTGAGACTCACGTGTTTACTTTGCGCTCAGGCTGAGGGAACCTTTAAGAGCACCGGTAGGGAACAAACGCATCCCCGGAGCGCCCAGGGCTGGTCCACATCGCCTGGTCACGCCGCACAAAGCAACTCCACCACGCGCAGCCTTGGGAACCAGCACTCAACTCCACTGGCAGAGCAATATATCCTAATAAGAAGCAGGTAATCGGGAGAAAAAGGCAGCCACGCTTAGCACTGCAACTTCTGTGGATTCATAAATCCACCACATAGCGTGTCCGGAGAGAGCTCAATGCACACGGGGGCTCCGATACACACAGCTAGCGCCAGGCTAACAGCACAGTCCATCAGAACAGAGGCAGAAACTTTTCTTGAACTGACTCACTAATTTATACATCGCTTACAAAGACACAAGCTTTCATTCGACGCCGCATTAGGGCTGGTACAGCTATCACCTCGTTATCCTTGTTACATCTCCAGTACCGCTACAGGTACGCAACACAAGGAGCATCGTGAAGTTCAGCTTCCCTCGCCTTCACACCAGCTCTTCAACACCGGCTCAGTGTTGTACTCCTGGCATAATTTCTCCCTTCTTGGGTTTGCCTCCACGTCGCTGCACTTCGAGAAATACCTTTTTATATCTTGCTATTTCCTTTTTGTTCAAAGCCGAGCTCTGCAAAGTCCCTGCTGTTCTTCACAGTCACATGGGCACATACACACACACACAAAATATGTGTGGTTTAAATCACATAATGAGTAGAGAAGAGAAAATGGCCACAACCTGCTTGCCCAGCCCAGCTGCCCTACACCCGAGTCGCCTCTGACGCCACCTCCCCACGTCCCCGCTGCTGCAGCTGCCCCGGTGCAGGCGAGCGCGGGATCATCCGGGCTCACAAAGCCTGTTCTCAGCGTCCCAGTGGCACGACACAGTTAACGCTCTGAGGAGAAGCTCTGGATGTCCCACATACAATAGAGAGCTTCGAAATAAAAGCTTTCATGATTTATGGGTACTCTAACACAGTGGGAGTTAAAGACCTTTTATTTTCAGTAGACTCTTAAGGCAGTCTGTGCAGAGGAAGGAATGAAGCCAGAACAACGCAGTATTTCTGGTACCCATTTTGAACTTTTAGCTGGTTTAAGCTAAATATCGGAGACCTAGCGACCCAATGACATATTGGCTTTATGCTAGGCGTGGGAGACATGGCAGAGGGGGGAGCAGAGCGACCTTCTTCCAAGCAGAAGACAGTCTTTTTTAGTTGTTATTTTTCTATTCCAGTTCCATCCTCAACAAATTCAAAGAAACTTGCATCTCAAGTGAATTCCTGTAATTAGATTTCAAGAAGTGGCTGGTACTTAGGTTTCATTTACAAGTATTTTAAAGCATGGAGATGATTAGCAGCCTTATCTGTGTTACTGCTTTAGGGGGAGTCTTTTAATAAGTTTTGAAGAGGAAGAAACCCCACAAAAGGGTAAGGACGGTAGATACGGTAACAAAACGCTGTGCCGTAGCTCACTGCACGCGGGCGCGGGAGATGAAGGCAGAGGCGCTCTCTGCCACGGCTTCTTCTGCAACCAGGGGCGGGTATCTGGAAGGCTGACAGGCTGCAGACTGAAAGTGCTCGAGTTCACAAGCATAAGGAAAGGACAAGGCTGAACTGTGGGCGAAGAACACACTAAGTAATTCTTCAGAGTGGATCAGCTATTTGCACCCCATCCTGCACCTTTCCGCAGGTTCCTCCCTGCCTCCTGTTCCCCCTTTCCGCTGCCAACTCTCCACTCTGCCACCAGCAGCTTATTTTCCTGGGCACTGCAGAAGCAGCCAGTGGGGTTCAAACAAATTCCCCCACGTGCATCACAGTCTTCCCATCTTTCTCCAGCTCTACCCAGCTGATCCGTTTAGATTCTGAGAAGAGCAGACAAAGCAAACATCTGTGGGAAGAAGACTAACTTGTCCTGTGGCATATCTGCCTCGGCAACTTGGAGGAGAAACCAGAAAAGCAGAGACAAGGGAAAAACTGTCTGCTGCTTCGTTCCTGCCCACGTTTCCAGACGGCTAACTCACTGTTTCCTCTCCTGCCCTCCACCGTGCGCTTGAACTTACCCCTTTGCTCCCATGGGTTCATTCCACACTGGTGCCCAGTTTTGCTCAGGTCCCACCCAACGCTCCCAGGGGATTTCAGACCCCAGGCTCAGACTGCACAGGTTAAAGATGCCTGGTGAGACACGGAGGGCTGTCCCCTCCCGCTCTTCTGCATGAAAAAGCATGAATTAAAACCAAAGCAAAATTGAATAGGGACCTGGATCTACGGCCCACTTGCGGCTAACTGGGGCAGCCCACGCTAAGATAGTAATACTGCTCCTCGCCCTTCATTCACACTGTTCTCTGCGGAGGGAAAAGAGGGCCATTTTGTATTTAATGTCAGCTATTCAAAAATTATTACCATCCTTAAACGTGCACTTCCCAAAGACAAATAATGCTAACACTGCTGAAAGAGCATTGATTCCATAAAACGATCAGAAAGGAGCGCTTAATTATTTCCCGAGGAAAGGCAAAAATATGGTAATACCACTGATTTTGATTACACAAGATCGTTTTTAAGAATAAAAGCCTTCATGTTGATTCTAGGTCTTCCTTCCTTCACAGCCTGATCCATATTCTTTAGTCAGTTTGTTACAGCTTCTCATAAATCCCTTTTGAAATTTAATGCAAACTACCCTATTTTATTAAGCATTTTAATTCCGATGAGGGTTCTGTATTCTCCAAGGCGAGCACACACACGAACTGCACCGGGTGTCTCCTGGGTGCTTGTAATAATTACTTTAACACACGCTGAAGTGATAACCATAGCAATAATTCTACTCCGTGACTTGACCCCAAGTTACTACTTTCCTACGCAAGTCTTCATGTTACTGGGGATGTCGACGCTGAGTTTTCTTCTTTGAATAAACCTGGGAACTGTCAAGAAGTACGTTTTAAAGGGCAGAGAGGCTGAATCACTGGGGGCAGGGGGAGCGCGTTTGAGAATAAGCGAGCATTAGCGTGCCGTCTGGAGCCAGGCAGCAATCCCGCAGGATTCAGTCTGCGTCCCGTCGCCCAGAGAGCGGCTCAGGGCTGCACGCCGCTGTCGATACACGTCCGTTCAGACAGGCAGAAGCACCGCTCTGCAAAGAAAAACACGCAGCCTGCGCAGAGTTAGGTTTCTCCATCTTCAGAGCAACTTCATGAAAAATCTCCAAGTGTCTGAAGAACAAGAATCTCATTGTTTCAGGATCAGCGCAGGAATTCAGCAGGGCTGGGCGACCGAGCGCAGAGCAGAGGAGATGGCGCGTGCCGGGAAGCGCTCCCCCGTCTCTGGGAAGCGTCAGCAGTCCGGAGGGCAGCTATGGGGGGGAGCTGGGGAGGGGGCGTCCTGGGAAAGGGGCAGGGACTAGCGGAGCCAGTTTCGTAGGTTTTGCACAGTATCATGGAAATGTAATTATGATTATGGCTAAAAATAAAAATGGTCTTAGAGTAAAAACACGTCAGGCCAGCCCTGCTCCAAGGAATTAAGAAAAAGGTGTCCCCCCCTCAAAGAGGACCAAATCACAGTACAAATCAGCATGAGCAGCTCCTTGAACACCAATAGAGAGTACAAAGGGGAAGGAAAAAAAAAACCCCTCCAATCTGTGATTTATGCAGAGAAAACTCATGCTGCCAGAGTTAAATTGTCCTTGCAATTGCTAAGAAACGATGGATGACAGAATCTTAACTCAGAAAAGATGCATCCAACACAGATAATTCTGTATTAGAGCTCATCTGTGTGATAAGGAGTAAATTGATCACAAAAAAAAGGTATTATCCAAAAAAGAAGTGATCATGACTTGATTGCATTTTTCAAGTGCAAACAGAAGACTTTGTACTTTGCCAGAACTACTAATATACACGCTTGCTGCTTAAACAGGATCGATTTCATGAAGCTCGGGGGGAAGGGCAGGGAGTGGGAGAGCCAAACCAGTTGGGAGAAAGAATTTTAGAAGAAAAATGTTACAATAATTGGGAACAGCTTAAGAACATTTTTCTGGATGTCCAGAAAAACCACGATCTGAGTCAAAGCAAGCTGTAGCTGTTAAAAAACCAAGTTGGCTTAGGGGGAAGTGGAAGCAGGTAAAAAAAATACATATAACAAATGCAAGAAATGCAATGTTCTTAGTTTTAATACAAATCATAATACAGAAATTGCTAAAAATGTACAGGAAACCATGCATTTCTCCTTTTGTTGAGCTGCATAAAAAAATAAAGGCCAACAGAAGGAAATTTTTCGATGTAACAGTAACAAAAAGGAACTGCATAGTGATACTCTTCATACACAGATTGAAGTGCCAAATGGTCCAAAATAACACCGAAAAGGAAAATGTTTTCAGTAAACACATTGCCTCTATGTGAAGAGAAGCTGGACAATACAGTCATATCTGATGATGACGACGAATGCTATATTTCAACAGTAGACAACAAAAGCATTAGAGACAGGCTGATATACTAGAAGGAGGTATTTTAAGATCAGCAAAACTAAAAGTACTTGTGCATACAAGAACTTCGAAATAGGTGGTCCGAACGTAGGAGAGGAGCTCTCGTCCAGACTATTCAGGAAAAGCTTTAGAGCGCCACAGCGCTTCCAGACAGCTGATGAAGGCTAAAGCTGCTCTAATATTTAAAACGTAGGATCAGGGAGGCTGATCCCAGGCACATCAGCCTGCCAGCACGGCAAAGGGTAGAGGCAGCGGTATCGGGAATAGCTTGAAAAAGATGTCAGCGATAATAGCATAATTAATGCATATGGGTTTATGGAAAACAGAGCTCAAAATAACCACCTTTCTATGGTTAGCTGATGCAGACAATAGCGTTTATGTAGTATGCACAGTCTGCATACATCTTCTTATGTGAAGTTTTGATTAAAACACCAGAAAATATACAAGTCAGCATGGCTCATATTAAATGGTCAAAACCCCAGCTACTTAGTAGACCTGAAACTAAGCAGAAAACTACCTTCAAATAATTACTTTTCTTATGGTACCATCCAATAAATGTATTTAATAGCAGAGGAAAAAACAGCTATCAATGACATTAATGAAGCCATTGTCTCTAAAGGTTATTAGAAATTTGTCCTGGTTCGAGGTAAAACAGGACCACTTTTGTTCAGTAACTACTTTTTCGCTAGGCCTCTTCCAACTGCCGACATCACCAGCACGTTGTGCAGAAACTGTCGGCTCTCAGAGATCGGCCCCACGTTTATAGCTGGTGCCAAGGAACGGGATGCAGAGAGGCTCCGGCTCATACTCACTGCTGACACAGCCAAGGGCAGCCAACTTCGTTACTTGCCCCGTTGGAGGGTGGGAAGTGGAAAAGCTCCTGCGGGGAGGAGCGGACAGGACAGGGGACCCAAACCTGACCCACAGGGTGAAACAAAGTCCACACCAACGGAGTAGGGAGTCTCTCCTAGGAGGATGTGCCCTGTAGAGGTTACAGTGCAATGTGACCCCCCAGTGCAATATTGACCAAAAAAATCCTGATGTGTTCTTTGGAGGTAAAAAATACAAGATCAGGGAGGAGTAGAGAAGGGTCACCTCTGTCTGGCACTGCCGTAACTGCCCCCAGAATACTTTTTCTGGTTTTGGAATCCACCGATCAAGAAATGTCTGTTGGGGAAAGTTCAAAGAAGAGCTACCAAATTTTAAAAGGTAGAAATATGGGCTTAAGAGAAAAAAAAAAAGGGGGCAGGGGGGGTGGGCAACCAAAAAAATCTCCAACTTGGTAAGCCCTAAAAATACGTTCTTGTGTTATTGTTTACCAATATGCTTGCTGTGTGCGTTATCAAAAATGGGATGATGCCACATACACATACTGGATCCAAACAAAGTAGCAAAAAGGCTTTAAGACATAAATAATTCTCAGTGAGGATCTATTCTACCATTCATTACATGCACAAGCGTAGTATTGTTACAACTGCCGGCATTAACAGAAGTCACACACACATTCTTTGCCATATGCATACTACAGTATTACAGGAATTTTTTTGAATTAGTGCCTTTATACGCATACAGCATATTAAATCACTGTAGCGACATTATAATCCTTGACAGAAATAGAAACACGAGTACTTGTAAGATTAAAAAAAGAAAAAATTGCTGAATTTGATGTTATTTGGTGTTTGCTAAAAAATTTCAGTGCTGGAATAAGAGACTTTTATAATGAAATGGTCCCATTTACGCATACCATCCTACACTCTTTGGCAAGATAACATCTAACCTATGATATGAGGATCAAATTCCCATTTAGAATTATTTATTTCAACAGCAGGTATAAAGCAGTCTTTCACAACAACTCATTTGCTAAGGAAAACATTCATAAGGAAAAATACTTTCTAAACTGATTTGCACCATCATAAAACTGGGCTGCACCAACAAACATGAACTTCATCTGCCAGGGCCCAAAGCAAGACTGGTATTTGGATCTTCAAATATGACAAAATAACTATTCCCAGCAATCTCTGCTTTAAACAGTAACACTTCCAAAAATTATACCATAAAAATAAAGCAATTTTTCATCATAGCACAGACTTGTTGGCACTTCTGAGGAATAAATATAAAACCAGCCCAAAATTAAAGATCATGCCAATAGATGCAATTCTCTTAATTTAGAACTCTACCAATTTTCTGAGGATTTGATCAATACCTGGGATTGCATCAACTAAGAACTCATCTTCTAGAATAAACTCATGCAGCTCCCCACGTGGAGTTAACTCAGTTTTGCAACTAAAACCATATCCCGAAAATCTGATGCTAATGGAAATATTCCACCATTCACCGGAGACCCTCACCTCCCCTCCTCTCAAAGCTACCATTTTTCCATCATTGCTAAATACTACCTGTCAAGAAAGAGTTGCGTTTGATTGAGATGCGGAGGCATCAATAAAATAATTGCTGATGTCAGATAGCATTCTTTGCTTAGTGTTCATTCCCCTGTATGACTTAATTAACAATGCCTTCACATCAGAATAAATCAGCTCTTTTTTTATTTACCCGATGTCTTCAGCCAATTTCACGGCTGTGACATACGGGTTCCATTCTTATTTCTTCCAGAGCATTAGGCAGGTGAGAAGCACGGACCCAGTTTGAGACCGAGACCCCAAAATCCCTGCTGATATGACAGAGGAACGGGGAGGCAGATGGTGCTGGAGCCAGTCTGAATTTATGGAGGCTTCAGAGATATGGTTTACGTGACAATGGAATTAGAAAGCAACTTATTAGAAGTGCCGCAGCACAGAGAAAGAAATAAAACCTAGCAAATTAGATGACATAACAACATTGGGGCCATACAAAGAAGAGTCAAGACTGACATATGAACTGCCTCCTTAGGACAAATTGTTGCACTTTTTTGAACTGAATGGACAACAAAACGTGCGCTTTTAAAATTATACTTCGAAGAACCAAATAAAGCTTCCCTCCGGCATAACTTCCACTTAGAGCAGCTGAGGAGTCTGAGGTAGAAAGCAGGGCAAAAAAGCAGCCACACTTCTATGCTCAGCTGTGCTCCCCCCAGAACGAGAAGAGCAGATTTTCCCCTGCAAAGCACTTCAGCAGTCAGACTTATGCCTGTGCAAACTCAAAATGACTCCGCCGATGCTAACAGAATCATTCCAGATGTGTACTCCTGTAGGCAAGATCAACTGCTGGGACTGGGCTACCTTCACCCAGAAAACACGCTTGTGCAAACAGCTGACACTGCAAGGCAGAGCATTTTCCCCAATCTCCTTACACAGTGTAAACACAAGCCAGGCAAGTTGCTGTGAAATTTGCTACTCAATTTCTCATTTCAAAATGCAGCTTAAACCAGAGGCTCTAGACAACAGAACAGGTAATCAAAAGGCAACTAATTGCTCAAGCAGAGCGTTTCAGGAGGTACGACAGAATGACGTCTGTATGCCAGTAAAAGACCCAGGTAGGAGCTGTTGCAAGACACAGACTTTACTCCTTAGGCCCAAGCCAGACAGTATTAATAACAGAGATTTCTTATTATTTACAAGAAAATGGAAGTGGTGCCATCATTTCTCAATGGTAAATAAAGTATATGGAAGCAGAAAGACAAGTTTCAAATTAGATTCAGTGTTAAGCAGTATTAGTACTGCATGGACATCATCTGGACAGTTGATCAGTAAAAGCTACATTTGAAAAACACATTTCTGAAGGACAAAAAAGCCCTTATCTCATCCGTACTTTCATCCTCACGTTGAAAAGGATCAAGGTTTAAGCCATACAGAGTGTACAGACATCTTACCAATAAGCCTAAGGATCTCTGTGCAGCTTCAGAAATACCCTGAGAACATCCTTACCTACTCCCTTCGTGCCCATCAGAAGCAGAGACTGCTGAGAAGACCTTGCTCCTCCCCGAGGAGCTGTTAACCAGACAGCGGAGAAGTTGCCCGCGTTTTCCCTATTTGTGCCATGCCCGTCGGTGATTCAGAGGACTAAAAATCAGCTTTCTCGTTACCTATTTAATTTCCTCCGTTTGCCATCGAAACCTCTCAGAGCCTAGAGTAAACCCAGAGAAGGTGAGATCTTTCTCACCTACCGAATGTTCTCACAATGTTGCTCTCCAAATAAACGAGAAGAGAGCCTCCCTCGGAGGCTTCCGTTCAAATCCAGGAACGATATCCTGTGGCCCCATAGAAGTGGCTAGGAAGAATTTTTAATGGAGACATGCTAATATCCAAGCAACCCAGTCCTCCTAAAAATATCCCATGGGAGCGTTGTTAGAGTCTAATTTGGGTCTGTGACTAACGTGCATACGTTACAGTCACTCCTCTCATGCTTCGTAGGCTTCCAAGTCTCTACACCATATAGGGCAACAGTAAAGTCTAAATAACTTTCTACAGGTTCATTTATCTTCTTTAGAAAACCTAGACACCTGGCTGCACCATGTCAGTGTTCATTTTATTTAAAAAAAAAAAAAAAAAGAAGAAAAAAAGAAAGTGGTGAGGTTTATTCCTTACGGTAACGTTCAAAGGTGGCAAAAATGAACTTAAGTGTCTGTAACAGCTCTATTGTGACAGATACACTGCAAGCCTTCTCCTTTTATCTCAAGGGCTGCGCTCCACTCACATTTGTCAGGAAAACCTCTGGCGCAATGACACCCTCATCCATTTTCTAACAGGTAATATCGGCCACTGAAGCATTCATGCTGGCTCTTTGTGAAACTCCCACAGCCCGCTGCTTATCCTACTGCAGCTGCAGGAATTCAGGAGAAACTTCCCAGGCATCACTGAAATTGTATCAGTCCAAGAGAAATCAAAATCGG
This sequence comes from Burhinus oedicnemus, assembly GCA_008921705.1. Classification (NCBI taxonomy): domain Eukaryota; kingdom Metazoa; phylum Chordata; class Aves; order Charadriiformes; family Burhinidae; genus Burhinus; species Burhinus oedicnemus. The sequence goes on along the minus strand of VFFE01007645.1, from coordinate 350,923 downwards.
AGCTGTGGCCTCATCGTGCCACTTACAATTTACGCTATCCAACAGGCTCGTTAAACATCAGTGAGTTTATGGCCTATTAAAGGTAATGAAAAATGCTTCCTATTTCCGACAGATTTTTGGTCTCAATTTACTGCTTCTCTGCAGAACAATGCCTTTATTCTGGTCAGATGAGCTACGGCCTTTGACTCGGAAAGCCCAGTCCTGCTCTGTATGACTTAACCTTCCCAGCAAGCTTGCCAAAGTCAATTAGGTTACGGCATCAAAGTATATTTTAAGCATAACTATTTAAGCAGATTATAGGTCTGTTGCTTGCTACAACCAGAAGTTTTACTTTTGGAAGTAACATTAATTCAAGCCCCATACGCTGCCTCTTGTGCAGTTTCAGAGGCAGCCTGAGGGCAGTGCTTTTACTTACTACGACAGGCAGAGCTCTCAGCATCTGTTTAAACAAAACAGAACAAAGGGATTATCTGTTGCCATGCAACCAATAAAAATGATACATTTTTAATAGCAGAGACCAGAAAAAGCAGCTGCCATACAGGCTCAGAAATTTTCAAAAGAAAAAAAAAAGGGGGTTAATGCCTTAAGTCAAGTTAAACCACTTTTCAATTAAGGGGACAGGAACAAATCTTTTATCACCATTTTAATATAAACTCAGCATGGCTGGAATGGCACTGCTTTCAGCAAATTCTCCCAGGAGGTACAAGAATTGTCGTTCTTACACAAATAGGCTGGATTTTCACTTCCCTGACCTCGTTGTGTTTGTTTTGCCTGTTTCTTTCCGTATCATCATCACACTTGACCTTCCAGTCTGTGGGTGGAAGCTAAAGCACACTACAGGAGCGTCCAGGCCACCTCCTGATCTCAACACCTGCAGATCTCGAGAGAGCAGCTAGATGCTCCTATGTGCCAGCTCACTCAGGCACACCTAGATAAGACAGAAAAAATCAGAAAAAGATCTGGAGCAGAATCAAAGGAATCACGTTTCCTTTTCAGGAATTAATCCGATTATGTAGCTTGTGCACAGTGTCTAGAAAACTCTTAAAGGAACAATTCTAAACAAGTTGGCACACCTGGTATAGGTTGTACAACTTCACTGATGCCTGTGGAGCAACGCCAGTTCGTGGCGGGGGCATTTGGGCTGTCTGACCACAGGCAACGTCACACAGCGCAGGTGGTGCCTGACATTTGCAAGACCACAAGACAAAGCTAACGGGAAGGTTTAAAGCTAACATGCGCTCATATCCCGAAATGCCTTTCGAAGTCTCAGCCACTGTTACCCCATCTTAAGAGCTCAACAGTGAAACAAAAAAAAACAAAACAAAAAAAAAAAGCTTTTTGAATACTAACCCATCTGGCGAACCAGAAAAAACCTTGAAGCAACCCATTTTTGTACGATGAAACTCTTCCCAGGAGAAGGAAAAAAGAAGTGCTGGAGCCCTGACTGCAAAAATTACTCTCCAGAGTGTTTCAGCAGAGGTTTGAAGTGTCTGGAAAATTACACTGTTTAGAAAAGTACAAGACCTCACACTGATACTCTGCTACTATACGTTATCTTTAAGAGGCAAATTGCTGTCCCATTCAAGGCTGCCGCCAGCGAGGGGGATCTGAACCCACCCCCCCCAATATTCCTACGCTGTATACATTTCAGCCATCTGGGGAATACTGCAAGGAAAAAAGTTTCATCACCCTTCTGATTTCTGAAAGCAGCTACCTTCAAGTATTTAATGGATGTATTTCTACCTTTTAATAAATAATTTCAGATAACGGTCTCAACCTTACCAGCGTACAAGGTCACAGAACTAACCAGTAAGTGACGATCACCTCTGCTGTTCCAAATTCATTCCAACCTGTAATCAGCAGATCTGGTTTTGCATTCAGAAGAAACTGAAAATGAAGTTTTCGGTTTTTTTGTAATCCCTTCCTGGGTCTCAGTCAAGGCTGAATGGAGCTAGCAGGAGCTTTGTTTTAAGGTTAGCTCCCTTTGGCTCAAATCCATACTGGCTAGCTTTGAACATCCTTTCTCCAGACATCCGTCTAGCTCAGGTGGCATCAGTGAGGAAAAGCCTGGACACATTGCAAATCCTCCTGTTGGTTTTCATGACACCAGCAAACGCCTGTCTGGAGTTGAAGCCAAGTAGCTTTAAGGCTAAGTCATCTTGGCATGCTTTTGTGTTCAGTGCCATGAAAGTTTTGTTTAGAAGCAGTTAACAACATAACAATAGAGGCTTATGTCTCTGCTGTTGGTTACCATGGCCCTTAGTGTAAGCGTGATGAATCAAGACAACATGAAGTAGACTCTTCCGTGTAAAATAAGACTGACATGGCACAATACATTTAGATCTCAATATGCACTGATATTGATTACAATCAAGAAATAAGTAAGATCTATTTCTTCTTTAATCATTTGTGTCATATTAAAGAAGTGATCTGTTCTTATGAAGATGGTTTATTTATTTTTTTAGATTGATAATCACCACCAAGCATATTTTGGCAGCTCTGGAAATCATGACACAATTAGGAAATATTGAAGGAACAAATGATTTCTCATTAATACATAACGATCATCATTAATACAAATGCTATTTGAAGTTAATTTAGAAGAATGGCTACATTAAGATAACCATTGCTCCAATTAAAGAGCACAAACATTCTCCACTGAACCTACTCTGAGTTATTAAGTTGCTCTCCACCTTTGGTGAAACTTCTGCAGAGCTGTGACTTCAATTTTTCCTTTCTTCACTCTGCAACTTAGTGAATTCAATAAAACTAAGAGAACGACAGGGAATAAAGAGAAGCATCCTTGTGATGACTCCTTCTGTCACATTCATGGCTAGAAATGAAGCGAAAGGAAGGAACTCAAAGAATTTGAGTATCTTGGAGGTTGGTCCAAGCCCACAAAAAACAACAAACAGTCTTTGTCAGGAAGGTCATTCTTCCACAAACTGTGAATCAACAATATTTTTTACTGGTTCTAGCAGTTAGCTTCCTTCTGACGTGACAGACTTCACTGGCTGCATGGCAGAGGACAACATGGACCATCAACAGAACAGGAACGGGAAAAACAGTAGGAGCAGTAGAGTCTAGGCAACACTCAACGTACTTGAAAGAAAAAAAACTGAAAACGTTCAAACTTGACAGACAAGAAAAATGTCACCTTCTAACTCTCAGTGATTGCTATAAACTGTAATAAGCAATTCACTATGCACAAAGGATACAGTCATAGCGTAGCTAAAATCCATGGGAGTCTTGCTATTGGCAGAAACAGAGCCAGAAGACACGATCCACAGCTTTGGCCATGTAAACGGTGAGAATACTTCCCAAATCACAGAACCATTGACCTTAAAGGACACAATCTAAAGGGCACTGGATTGAGGGAAATCTTCCCATTTACTTCTTGCATTCTTCAGATCAGGCCCCAAAAGGAGCTTGCATTTATCCTATTCTATTTTGCAAAGACAGCTGAAAAGGATCTGCTTGGTGCAGATCATTTCATCACCTACAGTTGATCATACTGGCTGTACTAGTATGCCTTCAAGAGCCACAAAGCAAGTGTGTTTTCCATCCATATGGTGGTGTTTGGTTTGGGGTTTTGGGTTTTTTGGTGATTTGGGGTTTTTTTTGTTCCCCCTCCCTCCCCCCCTCCATTTAGGTGCCCGTTCTCAAGAAAACCTCTTGAATGTATTCAGTAGTTTTTTCTATGCGATTTTGAACTTCCAAGCAACTTTGTAGAATTCACTAAACATTCTTTAATTAAGTGCACTTTTCTCATCAACAGACAGGCAATTAGTCCACTTGGGGGGGGAAGTCATTGTTTTTATTTATCCTGGTGTCTACTCGTAGGCATCAGGATCATTGTAATCCAGTCACATCCTTGTACCGGAGCAGAATTCAGCCCCGTGTTCGTATATCGATAAGACTTCAGGTTAAGCAGTCATTCGGGTGAAAATAGCGCAAATGTTTTAGTTTGAACACCTGCCTCTTTGGAGGCTTTTCAAAGCCTTCCTTCAATTTATTAGTGGATAATTCCTGCCAGAGCCTGAACTGCTCCCTCCTGGCAGACTCCAAGCTCTCTGGCCCGCACGCGGCGGAGGCGCAGCGCTGATGAAGACCGATCACGTTACGCACGGTGGGTTTAGAGGCTTGGGAACAGAAACGAGCAAACTCCGCTTCAGAGCTGCGTGTACGTTTCTGCTCCGGGGGCACAAGGAGCCTGCAGCAAATACACAGGAGAATTTGGTGCTAAAATTAGTTTGCATTGTAACAAATCACTTTAGTCTTTTCTTGTGGAAAATTGCTGTATGCTTAGTATGTTTAGAGAAGGGATTTTCAATCTTTTGATTTATCGACCCTAAAAAATGTTCCAGTGAGAGTGTGGAACATTCGCAGCTGTAGACTCTGCATATAAACTTGCTTTTTCTGAACCCATTAGGAGCAATAGAGAAAACCCAGCAGGTCCATAGATCGCAGGTCAAAAAATACTTGCTAAAAGCAAAAGATAAACTAGTACATTATCTGTGATCAGATTTTTTTTCTCCCTTTTTCCGCACTCAAGTTTTCACACTCACTCGCCAGAGTTAATGATACAGAAAACAGGACTCCACAAATTATTGCAATTTCGGTTGCCACCCAGAGCAAACATTAAACAAAACATTCAGGTTTGCATGGCTAAAAAAAAAATTTCTCACTCAAATGAAAAATCTTAATGTACGCAAAGGGCTGACGAAGCACAACCAGCAGTGCCCCTCCTGTGTCACCCAGTTCTCAGTAGCCAAGACACTAACCTGGGAAGCAGAGGGATATCCCATTTTTGCTGAGACCACCTGGACCTTGGCACGAGCGAGGTGAGGATTCATCACCACAAACTACCCCATCTCCCTCCTAAGCAGCCTAAGTGCCGAATTAGAAACTCCCTGCCCTCTGCTTTCCAGCCCAGGGAATACTCAGTTGCTTCATACAAAGGGGAACAGTGTCATCTGGCAAGGGAGCCGTGCCAATGTCCCTCTCTCCTCCTCACTTTAGCCATCATCCTGTGGGACAGCTAAGACATCTACCTGCAGAGGAAAACTGTACGAGTTCAGCCTTCTTCAAGTTGAGGAAAGGTACTTACCACACTACTACAGTGTTTAATGTCTAAAATGTTTATTATTTTCCTATTGTGACATGTTTCTCCTCTGGATTTTTGCAACTTCAAGTCAAAAAGTCCAATGATGTTGACCAAAAACCGCTGTTGAGCTTTATTTCCAGTTCTCTCTCATAATGCATAACTCAATGACATTAAAAACTTTTTATTCCCCAATACAACGTTTGTGTTTTAAGTACCACATTCACTGAAGGCATCTCAGACTCCTCAATATAAAGTGGCACGTATGTAAAGCAAGCTCATCTGTTATGCAAAACCAGGGGATTTATAAAAAGAGTTTTTAAAATTCTCCTTTTCCCTTTCTACATCGCTTAACCTTTGCTTTAACAAATGCTATTGCCCTGCTACAGATTAATCACTACAAAGCACCAGAAATCCTGTGTTGATGACTACAGTTCGAGGTTAGAAATAATTGCTATGACCAACAAACCTGCCTGACCCCTTTTATGGCAACTACTAAAATCTCACACTGGAAAACCGAAGAGGCAGCATACTTGACCAACAAACGTAACTTGATTCAGGAAAATAATGCTGGTCATAACAATGCTTTGAAGCTGAAATTAGAAGTAATTAAGTACATACTTAATGCATATGCTTATGTGTTTTTATTTAACTGTGATGTCTACTGAATGCTTTTCAGGGTAAAAAACTTGTAGTGTCAACTAAATCATATTCCTCCCCACTCACCCCCCACCCAAGAAACATCCAGTCTCAATTTAAAGACTTCAAGGGATGATGAATTACTCACCATAGCTATATGATCTAGTGCTTAATTAACCCTCTTTGTTCAATTGTACCTTCTTCATTATTTGAATGTCTTTAGTTTCACTCAGTCTTCATTACTTTGTGGTCCTGGTCCTGTCCTCCACGTGCTCTGACCTGTTCTTCGCCTTTCTAAATTACATGCTATTTCTTGTTGCAGATATTTTTCTAAAATATGATATTCTAATAAAACCCTGTAGAAATTGATAACTTTTTAGAGACAAGACGAATGAGAGTTTGGTCTGCAGCTCTAGTTTTTCTGAAGCCTATCAGTGACCAACACCAAGACCTTACTTGTAAGCAACGCACGTGGCCTTGATCAGCATAAGACGTACCGTACAGGCACTCAGAACTTATTAACCAAATAAACAAATATTTTAGCACTTGGTTCCATGGGCTCTCAGACAGTAAGCAATTGTTATAACCATGCAGTTGTCTCCATAGTGGTATCTTTAAAGCAATTTAGACTTCAGCTTCCAAATGTAGAGTATCACCATAGTCAACAGCTGCAACATATGGCCCTGCTTGAACAGGGGTTTGCACCACATGACCCCTAGAGGTCCCTTCCAACCTCACGTTCTGTAGTCCTGTATATACATATTCTCAATATGAAGCTAATAGGTACATTGCTAATAACCCTTTGCACTGAATACAGTCAATTAACACTTAGACCTGGAAAACCGATGGATCTATCAGGCAATGAAGTTAAAGACAGCAATATTTCTAAGCATTTTCTATCTGAGTTGGTAACGAGAGTGGAACATGAGTAGCCTGTAGGTGCATGTACCCTTCCAGGCTTAAGCATCCTTAAAAGTTCCTTCATGCAACCCTAAAACCCTTATAAACACCTTTTTTTGTTGTTGCTGCTTAGCATGAAAATGTCTGTTCAAAGCTGGTGTTTTATAAAGTGCTGCTTTGGTTTTTGTTTTGGTCTGACAGGAGGAATCTGGGGGACGAGAACTGATCTACCAGCAGACACTCTGTCCTGAGTTTGCCCTTTAACTAGGTCAGATACGCTGAACCGCAGAATCGCAGAGGAAGTTCAGGAACAAAAATTTCACATGGACCGAAGGCAGGTTTTTTATTTGTACAAGAACTCTGCTGTTTGCCGAGACATGAGGCCATAGCACTGTCAAAGTTTATCCAGGAGAGCTGGAGCCAAATCTTCATACTCTAAACCTATGACACGAACCAGTGCACAACAAATTCCATTTTATCTCCTGTTTTGATAAGTTTATGTAGTTTTAACAAAGTTGGAAGCAGCAGTAGAAGAATACTAGCAAAAGCGTTTTACATTTTGACAATTCTGTTCCACTCAAGTGTCCACCCAAGCACTACTGTAAACTCCACGTCAGATCCACCAACCAACCACCAAAAACAACCATTCTGGAACACACCTACCAGCCACAAGGCGGATTTTACTTGGGCAGGGTGGGGGGAGTTACCTGTACTCTTAGCACGACCTGACTTTCACCACGTATCTGGAGAAGACTCTGTTACCAAGTCCCTTGGAAGGAAGGAGAAAGGAACACAAAAGTTTCTTCAGGATGCTGAGGGACCAAGATGGCTTTCCAAGATTTGGATCTTTACTTGCAAGGCAGTTTGGTTGCTAGAGTACAGATGGTTTCCAGCTTAATCAAGTTACAAGACACAGAGCTTTAGCCTTCTCGTTCATGTAAATAGAAAAGTCATGGTGACTTAGACAATAAGCTTAAGGTGCTAGTTATAAATCACAAGCACCGATTATTGTTCTAGTTGGTGTATATTAAAAGTCCATACTTTTACACTGAACACTTTTACTGAAATACAGTATAGGAACCTAGGAAAAACAAAGAATTTAAGGAAGGGAAAAGATCACACTTAATTGTCCATGAAAATTTTAGCCAACTGCAGGTGTACTCAATTAACATCTCATTAAAAAAACCTCTTGAACTTCAAATAAGCCGTCAGCCTTATATAGTGTAAATGAAGGGTATAATTGATAGCCACAGCAGTGCTAGGTTAAGTGCTTTAATAACATTCTGGCTCTCCAGAGAAAGTCAGCTCTGTTTCATCAATATAAAGAATCCACGCCAAAGAAGTTTCATAGTTTAAATGAGTTTTCTGTAGCTGCAGCAGAATAAAGGCAATAAAGTCAGGGGGAAAGTCAGCATAACGCAGCACGAGCTTCTCCTGTTTGCTTCTGGAATATTTTCCTCTATTTAGACTGTTTTCAAAGCAAAAATACAGCACACGCCCTATTTTCTTCAGTAGGCTAACGGGTACAGATTATCCGTAAAGCATGACATACCAGTGCATTTCCAAACACGTGGCCCCAATTCTGCTCTCACCGACGGCTCCGTCTTTGCCAGAGGCAGATTTGTGAGGCGGATTCAGGACACGGTGATCCTGCTCACCAGTGCAACTGGCCAGCGCAGGATGCTTATTTCCAGACCACCTGATGCGGCTGCAGCCTGGTCCTGTGGGCAGATACATCCCCTTTCACAGAATCACTTCAGAAGCGTCAGACATCAGCATCTCATCCTCTCTGCTCCAGCCAGCCAGCCCTGAACTTCGGGAAGGTTCCAGTATAGAGCAGTGTCATAAATCTCGAGCCCTAGTACGTTGATTGATGAGACATGGAGGAGAAAAATATGACAAGCTCTTTGCTCCCTGGCCTTTCGCTCACTGTTATTGCTCTGGCCTTTGTACAGCAGAGGCTAACCAGGTGCAGCAGCTGTAAAAGAGCATCCGTTTTCCATATGATCGTATTTTCTGTCCTTGAGGGGAAATTAGAACTGCACAGTTCCTCTCTCCTTTGAAGAGGACAAGTATCTCCAGCTCCCTGCACTTCAGTCAAGGTTTTCTCCCATTCCGATAGCTCATCCACCCCAGACTTCACAGCAGGGTCACGTTTCTGGAGCTGGTGGGCCCGTCAATCTGCAGGTCACTGGGTATCTGCAAATTACTTCTAATGTGCTCCAGAAAAGATAATTAACAAAAACAATTCTCCAGTCAATTTAAATTTAGTCTGCGCCCTCCCCAAATATACTGGGAGGTCCATAAATTGAGAGCACTTAAAACTAGAGATTGATACCTGGGTGACTTTCCATCCTGGCATCTGTCTCCTCACTCAGCTTCTGATACCACCCAGAAAGTTGTGATTATGCCCTTGGTTTTCCTTTGTGTTTTCTGTATGGCTTTTGGCATCTTCAGTCTAATTAAGTGTGCCTGTGTCCTCTGTCCCTCCTCACGCTTTGTCCTGGTACATACGATAACCTCCAGGCTAGAGTTCTCATCTTCCACATGCCCCGTGTTTTACAAGTCCCTTTGGCCCTCTTGGATGAAGAGCACTTATACTTGATTAAAACATTCATGCTTCCTTTCCTCCCCCCACCCTCCCTCGGTTAATAAATTGATACTTTTGCAGTTCCCTGGAATTAAGGTCTGTTTAATTGCAGGGAAGGTTCTCTCTCTCTCTCACAAGCAGACACTAATACAGTTTTTGCTTTGTGAACGGAGAATCTCAAAGGAGTTTGGAAACAACCAGCCCTCGAGGTGCATCACTCTTCGCAAGAGGTGCATTTATGCCAGTTCTCTATCCTTCCAATGCTGGGAATGGCTGTGGAGATAATTTCACGCTTCCTCTGTTGTGTTCCGTGACCACGCTGGGCTCTGTAGCCGTCTGTCTCAAACACAAACAATTTACTTCCCGTATCTTCATGGTCCAAAATAACACGATCTTATTACTGCAAGTGAAAATACCATCTCTGAGAAGAACGTTCTTTCAAGCAAGTAATGCCAAAGTTTAAGATAAAAATTTCATCACTTTGGACTTTGCATTCTATATTAAAATGGGCCCACCTCAACGCTTGTGGAAATAGTAATTCCTACATTACACACGCATATGAATCAAAAATACATTTTAACTGCAGGAAAAAGATCCATCATGACAAATACAAAATATCAAAGCCTCTAATGTTCAGGAGCTACGTGATTTTCTAAAATCTAAGGTTGCAAATGTCGTAAGTTCTTGTGTGTGAGATCATTAAAACCATACAATTAAATAATTGAAAGAAAAATCCAAGAATACAGTGAGCTTTCCACACCTACGGACTATCGGTCATTTTATTGCAGTGGCTGGCGACGAGCAGTGATCCTGAGTTGACAGAAAGCCTCCCATAACGGGAATACGTTTTGGATCAGTTCCGAACCCCCGGTGAAAGTCAGCGCGCCACCACAGCAGCTGCAGGAGATGACACTCAGGAGGCACCAAGTCCTTGAGCACTTTCAGGCAGAGTGCGGAACATCTCCCGTCTTCTCTCTTCTTCATTTCTACTAGCAAGGATCATCATGCGGATGAAAGGCAGTAAGATTTACTGGCTTTGACCATGTACTTTATCATATTTTTGATCATCCTACAGCAGAGAGGAACTGTACCTCAGAAGTGCCAGTCACATCATGGGAATGAAATTGTGCTCATTTTAGCTGTCACGACTCTATCTCCTGGGAGACAGTACCATTATTTTTCTGCTCAGTGTAGCCTCTCTGTTGTTTTAGGCTTTAAAAGAGAAAACAGAGGGGATTTTATATTTGGCATGGCTGGAGTTTACTTATTGGCTTATCTTGTGAGCGTTTGCCCTTTTCAGCATTCCTTGCATGGTACAGACACTGTTCCCCTGCGTAGCACAGCTTCATAGTCTGCCTTATAGGAAGAACCAGTCAGAGTCAAAAAGTTTTTCCCAGCACCTCGGCAATAGCTAAAAGACCAATTCTGAAGCTGCCCAGCTGCACTCGCACGCAACTCCGCTCAGAAATCTGTAACTCCACTAAAAGGAGAAGTTCCGTAGAAAAAAAACCTAAAGGTTTTCAGCAGCGCTGTCGTTCAAGACAAAAGCCACCTGAGCAGTTCATTAGATCTGAGGTCTGACGAGCGGCAACCACGTCGCTCCAGGTTTGCCAGCTTGTCGCTGCTGCTGCCACCAGCTGCTCCGCGCCCTCTCGCCCATCTGAAACTACCAATTCTGTCGAGTTGGGATGCTGGGCTTGAAGATTTAGGCAAAGTTTTTGATGGAAATATAATTAACTTGATACAAAACCTATTAATAGTCCCAGTCTCTCGTTAAAAAAAGTGAAAAAAATGAAGGCAGAACTTCAACAGGAATTCTGGAGATGCAAATTGCAAAGGAAATCTGGGCTTTAATTTTTAATATAAGAGAATCGTGACTCAATTCTGCTGCTCAGCCAGAAGTTCAAGGAGAGATTTAATACCTACAATTTAGGCATTAAATCAGTCTTGGAAACCTATCAATTGGGTCATTTGAAACTGGACTGGAAAAAAGTATTAGAGAAAAACAGCAGGGAACAGTTTTCCAATGGTCAAAAAAAGGATTATTATAGCAGTCTTCATGCGCATAATTTTATCTTCCCAAGAGATATGGAACAAAAATACAGTTCAAACCTCTGCCTGGCTGTTAATCCCAAGGCAGTGGCTCCTGAAATTTTTATGACTGATAATGTTTTGAAAAAGAATCACAGATTTTCCGTTTCTTATGACACAGCAGTTGTTTCTAGTCTCAATCACTTTGATTAATGTGTTGGGTACTGATTCTCTCCAAGAGTGTAACCTATTCAAGTTTAAACAAACTGTGCTTTAATTTAAAATAATCTTTTCTTAGACAATGAGAAAGGTGGGATTCTAGACCTGGGGAGAAACCAGCACAGAATCCTTTGAATCCTCCTCTGTGATTTTAGGCCTCAAGTACTCTGCAACTCTCCTGTGCCACTGTCAAATACTGGCCACGTCTCACCCACAGAGTGGGCTCAGCCTCTTCTGATGCATTTTATATATATATATATATATACACACACATATATATATACACCCGAACACTTACACACACAGCGGCCCACCCACCTTAGCCCTTCAGTCGCCTCGGCTGGCTGCTCTCCCCACAACGCACCTACAGTTTCAGCATCAAAAGAAAGGCTGGGGGATGGGAGAAGGGACAAGGTAGGTTAGACAATTAAACGCTAGTGGCTTTTAAGCTCCCTAATTAAATGCAGAGGGCACCGCATCTGCATAACTGAATTGAAAGACTTTGGGTCATACGCTTTATTAAAGCCTAAATGAGATCAGTGATGAGTGGCATATTTTGACAGACGGGGTTCCTCGGGGTAATCACTAGGTGTGGCCAGTGAGAGCAGAACTGAAAGCGTGCCCTTTGTTCCTAGGAGAATACTTACAGATTTTTTTCTTCCCTGCTTCTGAATACCCTTGAAGAAGGATGGGCGGGTTGGCATTGAGCGTCACTGCTTGCAATTAAGATCATTGTAACTACAACAGAACTCATTACTCCATTTGAGGCAGCGCCCCAATCTTGGGAGGCCCTCTTACTTAACCATAACTACCCCCTGTGAATTACTACCCTTTTACAGCTCCGCCAGGTAATCGGTAGCACCAGTTTAATGAGGGGTACACTACTTCTGTCTCTGCTACTGGTAAAGCTCGACATCGCTGCTGAGCATCACACGGGACCGTGAAGCCCCAAGTCATCCCTCCCAGAAGCCATCTAGAGCTGCCTGTGTAACGCTGCGTTACACCAGCTCCGGCACGAGCACAGCACTTCAGCCACTCTTCGTTACAGAATCGAGACAAGCCCGGCAGCAGCGCACACTTACTCCTCCGTGCTTCACAATCCCGAGCACAGGAGCCGTTCCAGGAAAGCAGACCACAGGCTATCAAACCACTGCCAATAACAAAACAAAGCAAGGTTGCTTCTTCTGCCTGCAGCTACAATAGCCTGAAACTGAGCATCACGGCATCTGTTTGACTTCAGTAACAATGGTCATTAAGATGAATCATCACCTGTAAGTCAAACTGGGTCTCTAAATTGCTTTTCACAGATAGTTTTGGGGAGTCATTGCACAACTGAGCCACAGCTCTAATTTCCCCTGGATCCCGCTACAGTAAATGGATAGGAGAAGCCGGGAGGGCTCCTCCAGATGGCAAAGCGAGCAGGAGTCCGAGGGGGTTGTGTAGCTGCTCGAATTCAGCCTTTACGTGTGGTGCTGACACTCCACTTTGAGACCTCCGGTCGCAATCAGCCTGCACAGGAACAAAGCCAGAACTGCCTATTTTCCCAATACGCTCCCTGCCAGAGTGACATTCGGGGATGAATTTAACCTTTCCAATCTAAGTTATTTCAAAGTAACCAGAGGAGTTTAAGCAGAAGGAGGGGTCTGTGCAGTGATGAAGGCATCCGTATCTCCTATAGCTGCTACCTAGGATAATACAGGAAAACAACTGGAGCAAGGCGATGATCACCACGCTGCAGTCAGACAGACCTCTTCTGAGAGCAAGCAGCAATCTGGTAGAGATGTCATTAAAAAAAAATCCCTCCCACGCTGATGAGATGTTTTTGGAGAGCAGTTTGGTAGAACACATAGTATAGAGATCAGTGCAGCTTAAGCAGGCTTTTCATCACCAAAACTGCTGCCCATCACTGCTCAGGCGCAGGCAGACCACACTGGAAAGTCATCGGCCTCCACCCCATCGCTCCACTTGCTAAGGGGTTTCCACCCTGCTGTTGATCTAGGTTAAGCACAGAGGAAAGGTTTTTCCATGCAAACAGAAGCAAGGGAGGGGGACAAAACGGGATATCTTTCTTCAGCCAATTTTTAAAATTATTAAATGAATAAGTGTTCTGCCTCTGGCCACGGGAGGCTTAATGTGCCTTTAAAGTTCTCACTAAGGCTTCGTAGCCAGGGGATTAAATTCTCTGAACCCAACGTGGTGTAGGGAGAAGCCATCTAGCCCTGGCAGGACCTGAGCAGCCTAAGGGCTGCTCTGGTTTGGTCCAGGACAAGATTCTGGAGGTTCACAGATGCATCCTGTTCCCTTCTCTGGACTCAACCACTCAGGAGAAAAGGCCCTTCTGAAAATTCCTGGCACAGCACTCTAATTAGGATCTGAGATGGTTTTTTTCCTATCCAAGTTGGCACGCGCAGGAGAGAAGCAAGAAGCAGTCTAAGGCATAAGCAATCTGTCAGGAGAACAAGTCAAGGATTTTGCGATTCACCAAAAATATCACTAATTAATAGCAATTTAAGTAATCATTCCCACTTTTAAATCCCAGCACACATTGCTTTATATTTTATGCAGAAAAATAGATGTTGGACATTGCTTTTAGCCACTTGGAAGTCAGAGAATTTAGTACAGGTTCTGAAGAGACCCAAAATGCAAAGCCAGTCATCTGAAAGTATGTGCTTCATTTCATCTTGTTTTGACCTGTTGCAAGGATCACTGGGCTTAACAAGGGATTGATCCAGAAAGTTTCCTCCATTCAGGCTGAATTCCTTTGAAGTCAGTGGGAGTCAGCACACGTACATGCAGGTACATTCATAATAAAAAAGAAGTAGTCAATCCCAGTGGCATCAGAAACTGGAAAAAATTTTAAAAAGCTATTTAAAAAGTAAATGTGCTTATAATGTATGTATATTCAGGTAACTAGTAAGGAACTCTGTATACCTTTTGTGTGCACACATGCATATAAATGGATGGGTAAAGAGGAAAAAAAAAAAAAGTGTTGTGTTGAAGATCCAAAGGTTCAGAAAACATCTCCTTAAAAAGCTGTTTGCTCACAATACCAAAGAACAGCAAGCAACCAAATTAGACTGTTTACAGTTTAGCTGTAATCCAGAATCAATGCAGCCGCATTCTTATACTAAGCTTAGATGTACATTGATCTTATTCTGCTCACCACTGAATAGAGGTCATTAAGAAGGTGATTTGCCTCTTATCGGTCTGTTATTTACAGGCCTGTTGAAGTATTCCAGTTTGACTATAATTAGTGAAGCAGATACATGATACACTATCTATTCGAGTTCATCAAGCTCCGGCACACACACAACGTGACTGCCTGAAACTACCTGAACTTCCCCAATTTACATGGCCGCCCTAGCCATGACACCCAGCATCATCACACACTGTAGAGCTCTGCTTAAATGATTCAATGAAGGTTATAACAACTCTCCGTAAAACAAGGGGCACCTATAGATTGGTCTTAGGCTACAGACTTAGACTAGAGCCTCATGCAGATGAGTAGTTTCTTTAATAACCTTCCAGCTTAAAAGAATCAAGAGAAGAAGTGTCAACTGCTTCTAAAGATTCAGTGAGTGTCCACATTGACCTGACTGCAGGATTAGACCAGTGTTCAGTTTAGTCACAAGCTTCATAAAGATGAACAAGGAACTGATTCATTCAACCACATGCCGGAGAAATTCCCCTTTACTCCTCCCAAGATGGATTGTGAAAGCTCTTCAACTCGTTATCTTGTGAGATTCATTGAAAGTATTCAAGTTAGAAACTACCTCCACAATAAGAAATGCTGGAGGCAGAAGAAAAAAAAAAGAAAGAACACTCTTAGTTTTTAATATGCCAAAATATCATGAGAAGCAGAATAATCTGTGGCTTAAATCAGCACAAAGAAGACAAAGCCTTTGGAGTTGCCTAAACAAGCCTCAAGAAGCATCATTCAGCAAACTTCAGGCTGGCCCTGAGGCAAGGGAGAGAACTTTGGCCTTCAACTTTAGTCCAGGAAAACACCTTTTAAGATTTAAAATGAGTTGAGAATAAAATATTTCTTGTAACTACTTGCTTGTACCAAAACAACTGGTGTTACAGCTAGGTCTCCTAAAGCATGCAAGAGTGACGGCAGAGAGAGACAAAAGACCACATTCTCAGGAGATTTCGATCAGAGCAGTTCCAGTGCAGTCAAAGTAATGGCAGTTTATCCCAGAGAGATACTCGGTCCCATTGGTCCAGTCTACCCCCAACCCAGACCTCCCATAATTAAATAGCTGTGTTACCAAAATAAATAAAAAGGGAAAGAATATTTCCTTATTTGCAACGGACGGGTCTTTGCTCGTGCACGTTTCAAGCTTCCCAGTAAACAAAGGACAGAGCAGACAAGTAAGAGCCTACAGGACTTTCAACACCACTTCACTTGCGAGGAGACATGGATTCCCTCCGCGCCTTCGACTGCACAGAGGATGACAGAGAATACATTTCTGGGATGAAATCTCATAACCCGGTGCACTGGTTTTAAACACTGAGAGCACAGTTAGTGCTTCAAAGATATTCCTGTGGCTTCCTTAATATACCTTGCCTTCAGCAGAGGAGAAGGCAGATTCCTGCAGCCTGCCTACAGAAATAATCAAATGGTCAGAAAAAGCAGAACACTAATCAGGAGGTTAGCCCGGACAGCAAGTCAGAGTCAAAAGGAGACTTTAAAAAAAAAATAGAAATAGTGGAAGTTGGCATCTCTGTCAATACTACTAATTACTTCTCGTTTCCATAAGTCTTTCCCCCAAATCCATTATGTTATCAGCCACAGAAAGTGAAATGGATTCTCAGCAAAGCCATCAGTGTTTCTATCTACAGAACTAATGAAATTACTGATCAATATGACTGCACACCTCCTGCCCACGCAAGCCCCATCCCTTCTATACACTCTGGTGCTTCTCACCCAGGGGGCAAAGGGACAGAGTTGCAAAACGAACCCCAGCGCACGTGACTATGCAGACCAGTGCTGCTGACCTCCACTGCTCTCACATCTCGGCTGCTGACATCACCAGTCGACCCAGCTGCTGGCTTTAAGAGAAAAATTAAAGGAAAATAAGCTTACCTGCATCCAACTCAAAAGGTTTTGCCTGTGGTTTCCGCAGAAATGAGAATTCACCTGTTAAGCGTTAAAGATCAGTACGCTTCTCGTGGCTCATCCCATTCTCACGGCAACAGAACAAAAGGGCTTGAAAAAAGTCCTTAGCCAAGGCTCAAGAGCAGAATCCCCAAAGACTCACAAGCCTTCCTGGTTCATCAGAGCACACCTACAAGCGGGCTACAGAAAACCAACAGGTACACCAAGAAGAGCAGCGCTCTCCCCCGC
Source organism: Burhinus oedicnemus (assembly GCA_008921705.1). Lineage (NCBI taxonomy): Eukaryota > Metazoa > Chordata > Aves > Charadriiformes > Burhinidae > Burhinus > Burhinus oedicnemus. The sequence continues at coordinate 334,090 of VFFE01007645.1, read as the reverse complement.
GGGCTTTGTCCCCCATACGACCACACGCAACCTTTTCCGATCTTCCTTCCCCCCCTTCCCTGACGGATACTGTTGAGTTCATATACTGATGTGCAACGCTGTGACAACAGTAAGAGTCAGCATTTACTACGGCAGGATGACAATGATGTTTTACAACATACTATATACAATGCAGAAAGAGATTAAGTTATTTCATACAATGTATTGTGTTAGAAAAGTGACAGAAATCCCATCAACTCGATTCTTTGATGTGTTGTGCACATCAAAACCCCAGCAGATTGGAAATAAAGAAAGGACTGGAATTAGAAAATAGAACAGGCATGGCTAATTCTTTCAAGTTGAAAAAGATGATGAATTAAGTTTGTCTTCAATGGCACGGTCATGGTTCAAAAACAAAACAAAAAAAATCCCAACTCTGCCTGTGTATAATGTTGTACGATAATTCTTTCGTTCCACTAGGCAATTTTTAAATTTTTTTTTTAAAGTAGTAGTGAACTCCCTGTCCACAGTGTGAGCACCATTCATAAGAACTCAGAGATTCCCTAACGGACATACAGAAGAATGGAAATTAAGTACTTCATGCTTCTTCTGCAATTTAAGATCCTCACACCGACACCTCACGCAGCACACAGTTCACTGTTAACATTATCAACTCTCGTCACACTAGCAGCCTTATTTCAACTTCTTTCCTTACCAGCTGACAGCTGAGGAGATTACGTATCATCGCTCAGATTACATTAGTCCCTTCTGGCCCGTGGGGCGTGACTTATGAAACGGTGAGGGTGCTGGAAGGTGTTCTTGCGATCTGCTCAAAAGGAACTGCTGGAATAAAAGCAGCATTCAGTACAGCAGACATCACTACTTAGAGAAGGTAAATACAGATTCTTAAACATACCGACAGTGTTTTTACTGTAAAAGCCCAAGGCACATTACAGTAACCTCACCACAGCACCTGCAGAGATGGGGCCATAAGACACCTATCGCCCAGAGCACTGGAGATACTGGAAAGCAGAAACCACTTGTTACATCTATTCCCAGACTGGGAGGGAAAGGAGAGGCAAGCGCAGAAGTTGCACATGTGAAAGAGATGCCAGAGACGCCACCAGTGCTCTGGGCAGGTCACCGGCACATCACAACCGCCCCACCGGTGGCTTCCACGGGCACGCAGCGTCCTGACCAGCCCCAGGGCGAGCGCGCGGCCCTGCGTCGTGGCAGGGCTCCCAGCAGCCTTATGGAATCTAAACTGCTTGTACCCCAGCAGAAGAGTAGAACTGACCTCTTCCTTCAGTTTTCTCACTGCGGATGAGACCACACAACTCTGATGGTAACAGAGGAATTCAGCCTCTTTTCAGTGCAGTGAAAAAAACATTCAAAGTTTACATTTAAAAAAATTTTTAAAAATTACAAATAAAAATCAACCTCTACCACCCTTTCTTATTTAAATGTGACGGAGATTTTGAAGTAGCTTGCAGCACGCGTGTAGTTTCCAGGACAATAGAGCATTTTTTCCTTATAAATCGTATATTTTAAGGGAAGACGCTGTCCCTGCGTGAGGCACTGGTGTCTCACAGACCAGGGCCTAAAATCAGAACTTTTCTTTATTACTTATAATTTCTATATAGCAAATAAATTCTATATTACTTATAATTGTTGCATTTGTTGGTTTGACTTTGCCCATCTACGACAGACAAAACTAACCTGCATTTCAAAGATTAGGTTACCTGCAGCCGCACACATATTCCCTCTCTGCGAAAAGCCAGGCTCTCCCCAACGCAGGCTGTCACAAGTCTGGGGCAAGGCAACGGTAACGCGGACACAAGGCGAGGAGAGCCAGCTCCAGCAGGCTCCGTCTGTTCCGGACTGACCACCCAACAGTCGTTATAACCAGGGTATTTCAGTTCGTTTTCTCACAGACCAGGAGAAAACAAAACACACAGTGAATTTCCATCTGAGCTGTGACCGTGTAAACGGTACGCTTCCGGCGGGTCACCAACTCCTATTGGAACGGCAGTCGCTGGAACGGCGTTCGAGTCGCCGCAGAGTTCTCGTACGTGAGCACCAAGACAAGCACGTCACGTCGCGGTCGCGCTGAAGAAGCCCGCACAACCGCCTGCGCCCGATGCCCCCGCCGCAGTTCATCTGCCACCTCCGGCCCAGCAGAGCCGGCTCCGACCTGCCCATCCCGGCTGTGCCGGCCCGCTCCGCGCCCCGGCTCTCTCCACCCTGGGCATTCCCGTGCCCTCGGCGCAGCCGGCTCTCCCGGAGACACGCTCCCAGCCAGCTCCGCACGCACCGACCGCGCGCCCACCCACGGCCGCGGCATTGGTCGCGCGCCAGCCGCCAGCTTCGTTTGGTTCGCTCAGCAGACGGGAACACGCGGGCACGTGTGCCGGACTACAAACCCTCCACCGACCCCGGCACGCACCGCCGTTGTTAGCGTGTGCCGACCTGCGACTCTTACGCCGCTACCGCTGCCATTCCCTGCGACGTGAGAACAGGGCGCTACAGCTACCCAGCTGCACAAACGCGTCCCGAGTCGTCAATAGGGTGAGCGCATATATATAGTTGAAATAACGCCCATTTATTTTATCAGAGAGATGACTGCACATTTCCCTCCCAATTTTAAAGGGAGGGAGCACTAATGTGCAGAGCGCTGCAGAATGCGAGCCCAGACCATCACCTCCTACTGCACCTGACCCAACAGCCCAGTGCGGACGTTCGGTAACAGGGACCCCACCACCCAGCTATAATATTGTGGAATATTCCCACGTGGTTTCCTTGGTTTATGTTGTCATTGCAAGACCCCAGGGTTTCCCTGCACAAGGGGGTCACTTCACCCTGGGCCGGAGCACATCACACACTGGGTAGCCGGCCACAGGCAGCCCCACGTCTCCCGCTGCGCCTCGGGGTCACGTCCTCCACACAGCCTTTCCGTACCCCGGGACGCCTCCCCCCGCTAACGGGGCTTGGGTCACAGCGGACGCTCATCTCACATGAAACACAGGTCAGACAGCGAGCAGCCGTGTGACACGCGGCACGTCACGAACCCGCCGTCTCCAGCCTCTCCTGGTGAGGAGCCTGGGACTGACGGCAGCGGTGGTGCCGAGCACAGGCTGCCGACAGCGACGGCAGCGGTGGTGCCGAGCACAGGCTGCCGACAGCGACGGCAGCGGTGGTGCCGAGCACAGGCTGCCAACAGCGACGGCCGCGGGAGCACGCGCTGAAGAGCGGTACAACGCTGGCCGTGCCACCCAGCATTAAACAGCGAAGTGACACGGCCCCAGCGTAACTCAGAGGACGGGCAGGTACAATCCCGCTGCGTAACTCAAGCGCGGCGGCTGGCGGGGCAGCGGCTGGAACACTCAAGCTGCCGGGAAACCCACGCCTTTACGCCGGCACAGGCCCACGCTAACTCCATTTTCAATCAGAAGTGCAGACGCTCGTTTGCATCACCCTCGCTGTGTTTTAAAAGCACTTTTCAGTGCAAATTTCACTTCAAAGTTCGGTGCAAATTAAAGCTTTTTGATGCGATTGAGTTCTGTCCTTTTCTCTCGCAGCCTTCATAGCGAAGGCCCTACACCAAATTATAAAGCCACTTCAAATTATAACACCACTCGATGCCATTTCTCACCTCGTGAGATCAGCCGCATCATTTACTAAATGCTTGTTTTATATTTACCTCCTGCGTGTTGACACTTCATCATGATTCCAGGTAGCAGTGCATTTAAAAGACAACATTATACATCAGACTTTTATCAAGCATGGCCAATTATGCAAATTCCTCCTAAATTTATTTTTAAAGAAAAGGAAGATTGATTGCAGAGATTTACCATTTCGGAGGGTATTTCAATTGCTAATGCACCTAACAAAGATGTGGGATTTGTTTGTAAACTCCAGGCCTACAAAATTGAATGTCAACACCAGATAATTATCATGTCCTATCCAAAATGCTAAATTTAATTGAAATACCCTTTGTCGTAAATCAACAGTCAGCATTAGTCTTAATGAAAGTTGATTATTATGCTGCCTGTATGTAAAAAGTAAGTCCCAGTCACACAAGTAAGGGATACCTCAAGCAAAAACAATGCATAATTTCTCATCACTCTTTGGCACGAGGGCATGACAACGGCATCACATTTGGTTGACTTCATAGCTGTTGGTGCTTAGGGCACAGGTATCAAACTCATTTGGATGAGGGCCAGATTCCATGTTTAATTATGGCCTGTGAGCTGGAGCATTAATTCAGGACACCAGACTCCCTTTGCTCCCGTTCCCCTCGAGAAGAGGCCACAGCCTTCACAATAAACGAGTAACTATTTGTTCAGCATCACTTCATGACGTTCACCTAGAAAATTTTCACACTGCTTCTAAACTTTCTCCTTTGCCCCATCCTTCTCTCTCATTTTTTCCATTCTCTTTGCACCCCTCCTTTGTCTTCCCTTCCTCTTTCCCTGTCCTAACCTTTTGACAACACTTCAGACATTAGAAATCTGTGAGTTGAGGCTGACTCTTGCCATTTTTTTTCTTAAGTGCACGCTGCGCTGCTGTAAGCCAATTTCTCACCCCTTGTATATCCTTAAACCACCTCAACTTGGAAATAAAACAGATCTACACTGCGCTTTGCACAGTGCCTTTCCGATTTGTATTTGCTAATCTCTCTTGGCTGTTAACAGCACAAAGAAGCACAGTTTAAAGTGTCATAACATGGGAGCAATAATATATCCTATTTCCTTGATTTCCACAACACTCAAATCCTATTTGAATACAAACGCATCTTTCCTGGCATATTCTTATTTCTTCCTATGTTTCGAGTCTCCTATCAGAAAAGCATGCCGTTTAAATTGGGAGGCATCACAAATATTTCAGACAAAACTCAAGATGTTTTGCTTCTCACATACCTTTACAGTGACCCATAGGAACTGCTATTTCATTGCTACGCATTCCCATTCTCTTTACAACGTGGTTAATGGGAGATGTCCCCTATGATGGACTATGAAAAACTTCAAATCATCCAGTAAAGTTTATGATGTGCAAGGCTTGATGTGCCATCTGTGACTCCCAAGAGGTTTATCCTGCGATTGCGTCAGACCACAGGAACTATGTAAATCCTAACCTACATAGTTCTTACCTGAAGGAGATGGGAAGAAAGATTCCTTTTGCAAGATAACTGGGCTTTACTTATAAGAAATCTTTCCACGCTCATATCTCCAAAGTCATCAACAATCTTCTGTCACATCCGTGGCTGTAATATCTAGATTCTACTCTACTGGAAGCAAAAAGGCTAGGCAAGCTCTTGTGATTCTTACACAGTTCTACCATCCATCTGAAAGCAAAGTATTAAATTCCAGGAATAATTAATAGCTTGCAAATTACTTCAAGGATAGAGACTGCCGAGTTAGGAAAGTGTTGGGAAGGATCATAGGAATGTTTCTGGCTTGAACTAAGAAGTCTCTACATACCGTAACAACAGTTAGACTCAGTTTCTTAAGTAATTCGATCATAACATGTAAACAAGTAGCAGCGCTTTAAGGCATGATATTTGTGTTCATTCTACCAAATTAAATACATTTGCCCCTGAAATCAAGTGCCAGGAAAGTGCTGCACCATAATTGGTTTAATACAGATATTCTGGGAAGTAAGAACATTGTAAGTTTGAAGAGGAAAAAAAATCAAAACACAACCACAAAACATACAGTGCAATAGCTGTATCATTTATGTCAGCATAAAAAAATTGCATAGAACACTTTGCCTTCATACTGGGTTCGTTTTCTGAAAATATGAAGCTATAAAGACAGTCTCTGTTAACCATGTTCTGGGCTAATTTATTAAGATATCACCATCACTTATCAAAATAAATAGTTCTATTATCTTTGAAAGTTACCCTCTATAAAGCAGAGAAACCCAGCTTTACAACCAAGAAGTCAAAAAGTTACATGACTGTTGGGCTCAGAGGGGACCTGGGTTTCCATCCTGCCTCCGTGGATAACAAACGTGTCTCACCTGGCGAGTCCCCTGTGAGGACCAGTAACTGGGACTTGCAAACAAGTCTGGGCTGCAGTCCGTTGTCTTCAGTGTTACGTGCTCCTCTCCATGCTTGTCTCTCCCTTCCCACTCTGCTGTGCCAACGTTTGACCCTTCTACCACTCCTGGACCACGTCCCACCAGCTCCCTGCATGCTCTGCGTCTAACTATGTTTAATACGTGCTGCTCTTCCTGCTGCGCACCATAAACAAAGAATCTGCTCATACTCAAAATAGTTTATTCTCCCAGTAGGAAGACGACATAACAGAAAGACGATATTAAAACAGACAGCGTTAACATATGTCTCTTACTTGGAGATTACTGTCTCCTGGGGATAGCCAAGGCAGCCTTAGTTTTCCGAGACCAGAGGAAGTGCCTGCACATCTAGGAGAGCTTCCGCCAGGACCCCCGCCTGTTCAGCGAGGAAGTCCTCTTAACTAGCTCCCTCAGGAGGGGGACGGACTCCTTTCGTAGCCGTGACTGCTCAGGTTTTTCTCCTCCTCAACCAAAGAAGTGGGATAAATTCAACAGCAGGTCAGTCTAGAAACCCAAGGCCTCTTTTTGTTCCACAACAAGCATTTGCCATCTCAGGCATACCTTTCTCCTCCCATCCTGTTTCTCAAGAAACCACCTTTAAGTAAACTCACATATCCATACAGTAAATGCCCATTAGCAAGGCCAACACGCAGTATTTCTTAATTATTACCTACTAGCACCACAACTGTCCCAGAACCATCCCTGTTCCTTATGCCTATATGGAAAAGGGTCGATCTCCAAACTTTCTTCTTTTGTGAAGTGAGATTACAAAACAGAGAAGCATGACAGCTCTATTTCCCAGATGATGTATTTTAAATAAGTACATCAAGCACTGGAAAGCCAAGAAAAAGTAAGTAATTCTAACCAAATAAAACTTTGCTCCAGCTGCCGGTTTTATCAAAACTGCCAAGGAAGCTACAAAACAACTCGATGGTGATGCAATACCACGGGCGCTCTGCAACTATACCAGAGCACTGTGGTTTGGTAATGGCATTGTCCCCATCTCACTTCTCTTCCTCCCCAAAACTTCAGTATCCTGTGATATCTGACTTCTCCTTCCAGCCTACGTATCGCCTTCCTGAATTATGCGTGTGTATTCTCGCACATAAGGGAAAAAACTTAATTTGCCTTCTGTTTGCCCTTAAGCTACTTACAGGTCAATTTTAATGATGGACATCAGAACTAAGATTTTGCCGGAGGGTTTGAGTTCCCAACTCCGTTTGACTTCCAGACAGTCTCTAACCCCTTTGAAATTCGCAGCATAGTTACCATTTCAAATAGTGTTTCTAATATTCTTTAAACAAAAGTGATCATATAAAAATCCTCAAAACCAAGCCTGTGTCAAACAATTTATGCCGTTCTCAAAAAACAGAAACCCAGTGAAAATATGAATAATTGAATAGGACGCTGTTTCCTAAAGTCTTGTGGAATATTTCCTTTGTCTGAGACTCCCTGGGGCCTGTGCTACTGAAAACGCTGTCAGTTAAAGCACTTCCCTTTCCATGAGCTGCCTCAGAAGCAACTGCATGTTTATTGCTGTTGTCACACAGCCTGTTCTGGAAGTAGCAATTGCTGAGCGCTCGTCTCCTCAGTGCCGCTCCGTTTGGGATACCTGAAGGACCGTGAGGTAATCCATCACAACAGCAACCAAAGGAGGAACCTACGGCGCTAGAACAAGGGGGGAAAAAAACAAGTTTAAGCATTCTTTTAGCTGGATTTCCTTCTAAGGACCACACAAGGACCAGTCTGAGCAACCGTGCATCCTGCAGAAGGGCAGACGTCCCCGCAGCGGCGTTACTGCTGCGGCTGGGAGGGAAGGCTCGGCGCAGTCCGGGCTTCGGCAGAGTGCGTGGAGCTCCACGGCAGACAGGAGCACCACAAGGACTTTAAAAACCAGTTTCGACCATTTATGACAATAAGCTTTAAGAATGTGAATTACTGTTTTGGCATGCCTATGGTACCGTGCCCCCATGGTACCATGCCACAACGCTGCTTTGCCTTCTCGGCACACAGCCACACTCCCTGCCTGAAACAGCTCCAAAACCTGCAGGGCTGCAGTCGTGGCAAAGCTTACGCTCAAGCTAACATTTGCGCCGCATAAATCTTCCACAGGAAATAGCACCAAAGGAACAAACACACGTGTAACCTCAGCTCTCCCCAACCAGCCAGACCCTCTTGCACAGAGAAATTCACACAGCACCTCATAAGCTCCCAATTGCATCAAAAGGAGGACCACGAAGATGATCCAAGGGCTGGAGCCCCTCTGCTGCGAGGACAGGCTGGGAGAGTTGGGGGGTTCAGCCTGGAGAAGAGAAGGCTCCGGGGAGACCTTCAAGCCCCTTCCAGTACCTGAAGTGGCTCCAGGAAAGCTGGGAAGGGACTTTTTACAAGGGCATGTAGTGATAGGACAAGGGGTAATGGCTTCAAACTGGAAAAGGGGAGATTTAGATGAGATATTAGGAAGAAATTCTTTCCTCTGAGGGTGGTGAGACCCTGGCCCAGGTTGCCCAGAGAAGCTGTGGCTGCCCCATCCCTGGAGGTGTTCAAGGCCAGGTTGGACGGGGCTTGGAGCAACCTGGTCTAGTGGGAGGTGTCCCTGCTCTTGGCAGAGGGGCTGGAACTAGATGAGCTTTAAGGTTCCTTCCAACCCAAACCACTCTATGTTTCTATGAAAAGCCTGCTGCTTGCTGACCCCCACCTCCCCCATTTACACCACGAGAAGCCCATATGTATGTACTAGTATGAGCTGCATTTGCAGATTATTGTGGTTTGCAAGGCATTAGGAGATCTTGCTATTTGACAAATCAGTTGGGTATCGCTCTTTCGGTGGCCTTCTCCCCTTCTCACACACCCTGAGAACCGGCTCCTCGGCGCTCCTGCAGCAGAAAGGCAGACAGGCTGAGCGGACACACTGGGTGCTGCTCACCTGCTTCCACCCTGGGAGAAATCTGTAAAGAATGGAAATAAAGAAGTTCCCCCTTCTGCACATCAAGTTTAATTACTTCTGCTGTGCTGATCCCTGCCTGGCCCTCAGATAAAAGTATCGTCTCTATCCAGTAAGTTGGCAAAATACCACAGGGAATTAGCCTGGATTTGAATGAAGAGCACTGCACCAAGAGTTTCATTTCTCTAATCGGGGAGCGGGATCTCTGGTGACACAGGTGAGCCAATCAAAATTGCCCAAATTATACAAAAAGTGTTCAACTTACCGGTGAGCCCCTGATGAAGAATTATTCAGGGAAGTTACAAGAACAAGTTCAAATGCATTCTAGACTATTGCCATCTGTTTGCAACAAATTTATGAACAAAAAGGAAGTTTCATGAATAAATTTTTCACTACAAGTTATCTCCCCATTGCTTTTCATTAGTTTTGATACCACATGCCCTTTCATCTATTTCACTTGCAAATCCTTTGGACAGATCAACCTTTTCATTCAATATATTTTAACTAGCCAGGAGCAAACCCTGAGTAACCAAGCAGTCTTCAGGCTAAGAAATCAGCACCTATTGTAGCCTGTATATAACAATCCAGGTTTCATTTCTTGGCTGAGCACAACCAATTCCACCCTCCGGAACGGCATCATTGGCAATAGACATTAAATAGGCTGGGTTTCTCCAGTAAGTCATATCTTTGAAATAAATCTTGCTGACTCTAATGCTTATAGAAACACTAGCTGGGTGTGCTGTGAGGCACTCCTCGTATCTACATCCCAAACACCCTTGCCAATTTTGTGGCAAAGAAGCCTTCCTGAACAACATCGAATACAGTCAATCAGATTATTACATTGAGAAGTCTGCATCTAGCTGCAGCAAGGTAGCCTGGGTTTCCTCCGGCTCTGAAACCAGCAGATTTAGCCACAGACTCCATCTCTGTTACCTGTGCTCATAACACCTATGTGTGTCAAGACACGAGGCATTACAGTTTTGTTGTTACAAGGAAATGTATGGCAAGTCTAATCAAGCCTAAACCAATATTCATTTATCTATGGGCATAAGTGCGTGACGATTACGGTCCAAACAAAAGGTGCTGGGTTTCACTGAACTAGCCTTTCCGCACCGTAGCGCAGAGTAAAAGCTGAAGCTCAGCTTTGCTCGGAAGCGCACCTCTGCCCCGGCTGCACGGGCACCCGCTCTCAGTGGGCAAACTATCTCTGCTAGCCCCTCGGCAACGCCGAGTCCAACGCCCAGCCAAGGCAGGGGAAGAGGCGGCGGCACCTGCTCATACATCACGATGCTGTTGCCACTAAAAATCTCTTTGAATTATCTATCGTCTTGTAAGGTATTGGGCCTTATTACAAAACCTAATCATGCAAAGCCTGTTTTACAAACACTTGAAACACATGAATCTCTTACCGTTTACGGGCAAGCCAAGAGTCTATGTACTCATCCACTGTATTTGCCTTAAGAAACTCACCACAAATGAATAAAGTCTTTCATAAACACTTAGGTACCTATGCTCTCATGCTTTTTCAGCTATAGCATATCCCATCTAGAACAAATACTTCAAGTCAATCAGGCTACAATAAGCAACCGCCTTTCTCCAGCTGCAACACGTTAGATGAAATTATTCAATATACATCAATTATTTTGAACAAGAGAAACAAAGTTATTGCAGAGAGGACCGTTGAAGTAACAGTCTGCTCCATGATTTCGATGGCAGTCACCGGGATAGCAATCCAACACTCCCTTCGTGATTGTCCTAACCATCACACCACACCATCACCCACAAACGCAGCCCTAAAACCGTATCCGCTTCTGCAGCAATACTGCTGGTGGTGATTCAGGATGCAATGTCATCCTGGTATTTAGTACCTAGAACTGCAGAGGTGCCTAACAAATTATTTCTCTCCCCTCATGGACAGTAAACATTAGGAGTGAAGAACTTTGGGCATAAATCATACATCTGCTTTATTTCACAGTGTTTATCAGTGTTTCATCTGTTCGCCCATATGGGCTGCCTCATTTTTATAAGGACTTACTCAATATTAGAGATTCATGCACTGGAACGTTCCATACACTCTTGCTTATGATGATTATAATTACACGTGTGCATCAAACTGATGCTCATGAAACCCTGAACAAATAACCTGCATAGCCTTTGAAGAGCTTCAAATTTTAATATACCCTAATTTATGTTTGGAGTGCTGAAACACTAATACCAAGGAGTAATTGGCTGACATTTAAAAACCCTATTAAACTAAAATATGTTAACATAAACCTGTGTTAGCAGGGAATAGCCAGTTGTCGCTTAGAACATTTTATTCGTTGTTCCTCTTCCCCTTCCCTGTTTTTTTTTTTTCCTCTGCTCCGGAACTTCAGGCAACAAAATAGATTCATTGTTTGGGAAAATTCTGCCATATTGTTGGCATCTCTGAAAGTGAATTTATTTTGCCAACACAACCAGCTTAGTACTTCCATTACCCAGACATATTTTCAGTACCACAGTTTGAGCTTTCTCACCCAACTGATGGCTTGGAAGTGTCTTTGCCTCAGAACATCCACGTATCGTCGCACGAGAAACGAGGTGGCGCTGAAACGCGTTCCTGCTGCCTCCCAACCCCATTCTGACCCCCGGCGACTCGCCTCGCTCAGCGTGAACAGAAAAACATGTCAAACAACAGCTTGAGCCAAATTACAGAGAAACTCTGCGTGGTCACAGGAATCACAGAGCACTGAAACTCACACAGCACCGACAATATTTTTTCCATGAAACTTTAGCTGTGTGGTCTTAGAAGCAGGAGAGCGGAGGGCTGTCCCGCGCCACGCCGCCGCCTCCTCTCAGTATTGAACGCTCACCTACAGCGGTCACCACCTCCAGCGGAGCACTCCCGTGGCACTTTCTAGAGAAATTTAATCTCTAGTGCTTTTTTAAGAAGAAATAAACAGACAAAAAATAAGATCTTACCGCTTTGACTTTCATAGCTCAGGGGAAATTTACTTTTCACTCCTTTAAAGCTACTTCAACTTTTTTTAAACTCCACACCATTACAGAGGAAGGGAGAAGGGTGAGCAGGATGAGCACGGTGTTTAGAAAGATCAAGGGCAGCAACAACGGGGGTTGTAATTCCCTCTTTCAGTACTCAATCACGCTTCTGTTAAAGTCAACAGAAATAAACCTAATCCCTTTAATAGGAATACTTCGATGATACTTTAATAAAACTACTCCTTCAAGAGGAGATCAATCCCTCAGTCTCCCACTGCTGGATCTCAGGAGTAGGTAACACCCAGGAAACACCTCTCCAGGTTCCTCAGGGACTCGGCAATCCCTGATGGACAGATGTGCCGCCCTTGCCTGGAGCTGCTCAGAAGTCCAGCGCCTTCACTCGCAGGGCGCATTCCCCCCACCACCACGGAGGAGAGGGAGAAGCGACCTCCTGGAAGTGCTCTTCTCACCACCAACTGTGCTGGCTGCGATAAGCCTTGACAGCGCCAAAACGTTGCGTTTGGAAACAGAACGCTTGCTTTTAAAGGCGAAAACTTACATTCTTTTAATTCTCTTCTCCCTCTTTCCTCCAAATGACTGCCTTCAGTCCATCAAGTTCTGAACATAGTTAGACCCCATTCTTAATTATAAAGTACATAGGGGAGCAATTCCTTCCAAAAAGAAAATTCAGTAAAAACCATTTACAACTTGGGAAATGTTTAGTTGCACCAGTTGTCATTGTTTTAGCAGAGCTTGAAAATGTGTAAAGCGAATCAATATTATCATCATCTTGTCTTATTAAAAAAAAAGTGACAGCCCCAGGGCTCAGCGCAGAATCGAAAGGCTTCTTATTCTCCAGCTGGCTTTCCGTTCTAGGGATGCAGCTCCTCAAAAATGGAGAAATACTTAGAATTTTCTGCCAGGGTGGTTTTTTGATGTTATTGTTGTTGGCTTTTTTTTTGTTTGGGTTTTTTTTTGTTGTTGTTGGGGTTTGGGGTTTTTTTGTTTGTTTGTTTTTTGGTTGGTTGGTTTTTGGGGGGTTTTTTGTTTGTTTTTTTTACTTACAGACAAAAATAAATTCAACTCATCATGGTAAATTGTAATTACAAGTCTTGAAAATATCTTATAGTCAAGAAAGCCGGTCTGGACACATAACTTCCGTAAAAGAAAACTTTTCATAAAATTCTGCATCATATTAAATAAAATTAATTCAACCCCTTTCAGCAAAACCTTTCCATTAATTGAGCTGTGAGCAGCGTAACTGAAAGCGTTTGTCATTAAGCATCAGAAAGTTGTTCCACAAGTGCATCTTGAATCAGGTCTCAAGTAATTGAATCCTTGAGAGAGGCAGGAGCGATCGTGCTTTCTGACCTTGGTTCAATATATCAAAAGCAACACTTCAAAAGCAGATCTGTGATCAGGAGGCTTCCCAAACCTCTTCAGCTGTCGAAGTGTGCACATCATACATAGTCAAAATTCACCACTTTGCAAGAATTGGCATTATTACCAGAGAGAATGGTACAAACACATATAAATTTGTTCAACTAATCTCTGAATAGGGCTGTTTCTAGAAGTCCTCTCCCGGGCTACATCCTAAATCTCCTGGAGTTATCCTTGCTCTCCAAACTGTTGGCATGAACACACCATTGACTCTTTAACTCTCTCTCAGACGAACCAGCAACTGCAAACAGGTGGCCACAAAATCCTATCTTAGAACTGAAAAAAGACTAAAAAATAACTACAAAGCATTATTGTAAGTCGCGTGCCTACATGTTTATCATTTCCAAATCCTTTATACCCATTACATTTAGCATTTTGTATGGCTATGTACATTGGAGGAACATAGATTAGTCATGGTTGATAAATACTAGCCTCACAACAATGATAATGAGTTATATTTGTGCGATTCGTATGTTTTCAGGTTTAATAGAGACCTACAGCAACAGGAGCTTACATCTGTTGTCAAAGGAAAAGAATGTTCAACAACAGCATGATCCTCTACAGTGTCATAACATGGAATACTCACCTTTTTTAAAAAAAAAACAAACAAAACAGCATGTTAGTTTAGAGGAAATGTAACTAGTTTAATAGACCAATAAACTTTTCTTTAAAGACATCTGCTAAAAACTAGAGAAGCTTTCTGCAAGTGCAGTTTAAAGGATAAAAGAAGAAAAAACAGAAGCAAGAGATTCATTTGCAAAGATTCATGCGTAACATCTACTATTGATTTCATAAGCAGCTTGCTAACAGGCCAGTTCTTCTGATCACGTATACTTTCTATTCTCACAGCAGGATCATCACAGGTACACAAATTAATGGGTTTTTAGCCAGGAGAAAACACCATACGCTCCCAGCCCACTCAATAGTCCTAATGCCACGTTGTCAGCGGTAGCCTGGTGCTCTTGTCTGATGCCGAGTGACAGGCAACAGAAGACCCCCACTCCGTTAAACATCAGAGCTGACTCCCAGCTTGCCGAAATGGGCTTTTCGTTTCAATTACGTAACACCACTAAAAATAGGTGAACAGCAAGAAAAAGCGTCCCATCTGAGGCATAGCAGATAGCTAATTATTGGATGAGAGATTGATAGTACCTGTTAAACATCCTGAGAAATCATCGTTTTAATTAAAGCCATTAGAAACATAAACCCCTACTTTGAATTCCAAGGGAAAAAGACTCGTTTGGGTTCTGGAGTTTGTCTGTGGTTTTCTTTTTGTTGGGGGTGGGGGAATTGAAATTCTCCTCAGTGCTTAATGTAGCCGTAAATCCACCACCTTCTACATTAGTTAGCTCCTGGTTTGGGTAATGAGCATATTGGCAGGTTTTGTTGGCTCGACAGTGAATCTTTGTGTTTTAAAGTTGTAAGAGGAACAGCTGGTAGCCACTCCGCAGCAGGGAATTCATCTACGTGCAACCCACAGCACCGCATCCCTCTAGTGAGCACCAGCTCCAAACAAACGCTACTTCAAAGACTTTAGGGAGGCTGAAGGTAATTTGTGCTGCTTCATATGCCTAGCGATAAGTCTCCAGCAATTATTTCTGTAGGAAAGAATAAAGTTTCACAGTAACTGGGTAGTTCAATAGGTTTAGGAATTTGAGCACAGAAAAGAACACGGGAATCAGCCAACCCCCGACCATGATTTTTTTTATTATATACGTCTATATATTTTTATACATTTTCACAAGAGAATTTAGGTATTCCTTGTGAACACATTATATGCATATATGTGTGGACGCATGTGCGATAACATATATATATTTTCACAAGGATCACGGTTTGCAGTGTCTCACAAAACCTAAAACCTTTTAAATTTTAATGCTTAATCTCATACTGATGTTTTAGCTTCCTGTAAGAGATTCTGAACGTGACAGGAATTTCAGTAGTGTAAGATTGCCAAAAGGCTTTTACCTGCTTGAGAAAGAAATAACAGAGCTATTATTGTCTAATAAACAATATGCCTGTAACCCAGACAGCTCCTCTGAATGAAATGAATGTCTCAGAGGAATCTGATTCAGCATCATTTTTAGATGACATTTGCAATTCTTCTCATCAATGAAATAAATCTTGGGGTTTTTTTCCTTTTTGAGCAAGAGATGTTTAATTGAATGTAATTAAATCACTCTACAGTCAAGGGAGGTTTTAATAGCAAAGCGCTCCTTGATGAGGTTCATAAAGTAGCGTTAGCCAAAAGCAGCCGAGAAAAGCAGTAGGTGATGGCCCCAGCTTTCAGGTACACACAGCAATTGCCACATCAGCAGGAATCTGGGTAACATTCAGGAACAACGCGTTGAAAGCGTGTTTGTTTTTAAGTTGTCTATCCATTTCAGGCAAGACTGACAGATATTAAATTCCTCTGATTAATGTTGTTGCCTATAACTATGATCCAACTGCGAACAGCACCATTGCTACCACTTTTGTTCTGACTTCAGCTACAGCAGAGTCTTGCTAACTTGTACTTTGCTACTCACTGACTGTCACCAAAAGACTCGTCTAATTTTTGTCACACTAACTTGATAGCAGTCATTTAACACAAACAAATCTGTACCCGTTTTTTAAAGGAGACACCTAAAACCTTAGTGCTGCTGTGGGCTCACACATACAAGCTATATATAACTAGTTACTTTCAGAGATTTAAGAATTACGAACAAGAACTCCATTAACTGCCGTTACGGGAACATGTGGAAAACAGGTTGTAGGTTTTCAGAAATGTCCTTGTAGAAACACAATTCAAAATATTTATTTCTAAACTTTAAAAAATTCCAATAGCTTTACTCCACGAAGGACAGACTGACGCTTACATTAGAATAAAATCCAAGGAAATGAAACATAATGTCATCCCAAAATGAAGTCACATCAAGCTGATTAAGGTCAGCATAATAAGGCATCGAAACATTTTTTTAAAAGCTGGATTTCCTTTAAATGAGGTTAGCGACACCACAGACAAAGATCCAGGAACGATCCTTAGATAAAGGGCCCTAAGAAAGTGGCAAATGCTTTAAGAACTGGCATCCACAGGTACACAACCATTTTAAAGGAGGGGCGCTCCAAGCGTGCCCGGCGGGGCTGACCAGCCGGGGGCCGACCACCACGGCGGTGCCGGCAGCGAGCCGCACATCCCGCCTTGCCAGGGCGGCTGCTCCAGGCACGCAGGAGGCTCCCGGCAGCGCGCTTCCCGGAGCACAGCTCAGTCCACGAAGCACAAGAAAGCGGCTCAGCTAGGTATTACAGGGAATTTTTAGGTTTTGCTCAGTTCTGTCCCTCAACTCCCACCCAAATATTCCTAGATAATTTTTCAGTAAATTACTTAGCATGGGACCTTTGGAGCAGAGACTTGTGAGGAAGCTTAGGAGGATAAGAAAGCAGGACCCTTGGTTGTTTGGTTTGGTTTTTTTTTAATAATAAACTTTCAGCTCCTTGAAACCATTATTATTACTTGTTAAAATCCTTGGGAGAAGATACTAGAGTAGTTTGTTCACAGAATTAAGCCAAATTTTAAGAAGAAATTAAGAAAATCAGCACGGAGCACATAAAGAGCTCACGAACGTTTATTCAAATCTCAAATAGCGCCTGCTCTAGCCTTGCTTGACAGAGCTCCCGAGGTTGTTTAATCTGCCCGGAGCAGTAAGCCTAACGAAGGAGGTGCGACTGACCCCCCTCTACAGCAGAGCCACGCGCGGGGCCGGCAGCCCCGACGAGAGGAGGGCAGTGCGGGAGCAGCTGGGACACCGTGCCCACGGGCACGGAGTACTTGGTTCCCTGCAGTATCGCGGTGTTCCCCTGGCAGCGTAAGAATATTATCCCCGCTGTAATGATCAGAAATAGAAGCAATACCGTGTGGGAAGTCTACAGCAAGGCAAAAACCACAGAGCGTGTCGAGGAACCGTGCGCACCTCTGCCAAGCAGTAAGGCAGCACCGTAACCAAAGCAGCATCGTTCCTCAGCCCGAGGCTCCAGCTCCACAGCCTTGGAACCGCTACTGCCACCGGCACCGCAAGGATTCACACAGACAGACCCCACTGCTGTTCTCCCGCCATAACAAAGGCACTAAAACTTCCTCCTGCTCTCCACTGACTTGGGCATTTCTTTCTGACAAAGAGACATAGATCAAATCCTGTAAAACCCGTAAGACTAGAGATACCAGGCACCATACCCATCTAATTCGTTGTAAGCGGCAGAACTGCCAAAGTATTACCCTACCTAGCGTTGTTCCAGTACTGCGCTGAGATTAGCGTGAGGCTGAGATGCATCTGCATTCCAGCATTTTTGGGATTCCTGTTTTTAAAATTGAAACTGTACAGAAATCTTTTTCTAGCTTTATTAAATAAAATGTACATGCAGGGGAAATAAAAGTACCGATGCATAATTTGAATACACAAATACAGTTTTCACAGAGTACTGTGAATCAGGTTTCTTCTGCTGTTATAATTTACAATTACTTATCACATTAGCTTCTAATTGTCTTTTCAGAGTGCACTCAATTACAAAATTAGAATCCTTATCTTCCTGTAACAGCCACCTTCTAGACAGATCCCCATAAAACGTGCAAATTGACTAGAAGAATATTTTTCCTTATACTGTTCCTGTTCATCAAAAGGTTGTCCTAAATCAAAGCTTAAGCATGCTTTTGTTTTTCTGGTGAGGAAAGCAAACCAGCTGCTTTCTAGAACTGGTTTAGTAGCCATTTGCCTATACAGAGACCAGGTGGTGTCATTGATTCTTTTTCCTATTTCATCAATTTTTCCTATTTTACAAAATTATTATTTTTTTTATATCCCCCACCACCACCACCTTTGGCAGCAAGGCATTCTTCTAGAGCACCTTTTTAAGAGGCAGCGATGGTTTGCTCTGAATGAAGCAGGAAGAAGTAAACCTCTCTTATTCCACCCTTCCCTTCTCCCTTTCTAAAAGCCGGGTGAAGTCTCCCTGTTCTGCTCAGCCTCGCTGCTCTCTGGATGCGGCCGTCCACCCTCCATGGGCTGACACAATCAGCACCATCAGTTCCTTCGTTCACCGAGGCATTAATAGGTACTCCAACAGCGCACGCGGAGCAGCAAGGTAAGACAAAAACACACCAAAAAATGCTCCGAACTTGCGTGCGAGGCCAAGTCTCCCCCAGCTAATCAAACACAAGGCCCTCTGCAAAGCCCAGGCTGCCAGGGGCCAGGCCCGAGCACTTCTCCCTCATAAATGCGTTTCAAATACGCTCTATGCATTTTGATCCAGAAAATAAAGTCTGAGCACCTTTCACGTCTGCCAGGATCAAATCTATCTTTCATCTGAAGCAGGAAACCTTTGACACCCTGCAAATTCAAGTGGTAATAGCCTGTGAGAAAGGACAGTTAAATATTAATGACTGCACAAATAACAAGCCTCATCCATTTGCAGTGCCATTTATTTCCCTCCTCCACGCACTCCAGAACGTGTCATTTGCATTCCCTTCTTTGGATAGACCGAAACAGGGGTCGCCACACCAACTCAGAGAGGTTTAATACACCCGAGTTTTTAGTGTCGCGGCAGTGCCACGGATGCGCGCGCCCGGGCCGCCGCACGGAACCCCTGCTGATCCCTGCGCAGGCTCGGCCTCTCTCCCGGACACAGCCCCCGGAGCAGAGGCCCTTGCTGTCCTCCGAGACGGTGCAAGGCTCCGTACATCCACGCGCTAGCGAGATTAACGGTGTTTGGCTGCGGAACTGAGGCTCCGGTCGCCTCTGCTCAGGGATCCCTGGGGCTTCACCCAGCCCGGGGTAGAAAAGGCCGTTTCTCCCTGGACTACACACAAACAAGGGGAAACGGCCGCTGGGAGGAGCCTGCACTCCAAGTTCCCAAGTTGACACCACAGCGCAAGGAGCGTGTTGTGTCTAGACTTAAGGTTTAATCTCCAAGTGTCCTGGTTTGAGGTAAAACAGGACCGGTTTTGTTCAGTAACTACTTTTTCGCTAGGCCTCTTCCAACTGCCAACATCACCAGCACGTTGTGCAGAAACTGTCGGCTCTCAGAGATCGGCCCCACGTTTATAGCTGGTGCCAAGGAACGGGATGCAGAGAGGCTCCGGCTCATACTCACTGCTGACACAGCCAAGGGCAGCCAACTTCGTTACTTGCCCCGTTGGAGGGTGGGAAGCGGAAAAGCGCAGAGGGGTCACCCCTGCGGGGAGGAGCGGACAGGGGACCCAAAACTGACCCACAGGGTGTTCCATCCCATCTGCCTCATGCTCAGCATAAAAACTGAGGGATTGAAGGGTCAGCCCTCTTTCTCCGATGGCCGGTGTCTGAGGAGGACCCTGTCTGTTCCTCTGCCTTTGATCCTGATTCGAGATCCAGAATCCAGTTCCCCTCCGTCACCGAGTCCAGTCTGGGACTTCCCCAGTGCCTGCTGGTGACGTGACTGTCATCCTGGGAGCCTGATATGGTTTTGTATATATTTCATTATTTTCTTTTTTATTATTAGTATTTCATTAAAGTAGTCTAGTTCCTTCTGAACTCGTAAGTCTCTCTTTTCTCTTTCCTGCCTCCCTTCAAAGCGGGGCAGGAGAGAGAGCATTTGTTGTTCCGCCTGATTGGGCTAATCCAGCCCAAATCACAACACCAAATAGTAGCAGTTCTCAACATCTATTTTTGGTTGCCTATCTCTGAAGCTTCCCATGGACAAACTGTATTTTGGGAAAGACTAGAATGAAGACAGCCAGGTTATTTACAAGCCAGTTCAAAGTCACAGGGAGTTTCTTACAGGACTTCACAACCAGCGGCCTTACCAGTGAAGACCTGATGAAATGGGATCGTTTGGATGGTACACCTGAGTAAGTACATAATTCTGTCATTCTGGCATCGTGTCTTGCGAGAAATGCATGAGAAAGATGAATGGAGCAGACACCAGAACTGCCAAGCCTAAGTGACAAGTACGTTGGAAAGCAGGAAAAATTCTACAGTTTCAAAGTGCCAAATTTCCAGTAGCTTTCAGATGCAAACAGAGCTCCGTAGGAAAGCCCAGAGTTGTGTACGGGTAACCCTCCGTAACTGAGACATTCAATTCACTTTCCAGCCTTTACCTTCCATGACATTTTTGTAATTTTCATAATTTCAAGGTAGCTGCATAATTTTGCATACATTTGAAGTAAGTGGTTAATCATTATTAATTCCACTGGTATTCTCTGTGCTAACAGTAACCATTATTAACCTATTTGACAATATTGTGGATTCCTTTGGCATTAATGTGATTGTAATATGTAAATCCATAGGAATTCAATTGTAAATTACCATTATTCAATGTACTTAGCTTCAGTGCATAATTCTGCAATTTGTGCAGAAGGAAATTACATGCTGACTCACGAGACATAACTTTTCAGGGCTTCATAAGACCGAATGTGAACAATTTGTACCTATAATTACATTAAAATGTAAGTGAAATATATAATGCAGCTACAAACCATTAAAGGAAATATACTACTCACATCCTTAGCCATGTTGCTTAAAGGAAAGTGTTTCATATTAAACTAGCTATTTGCATCAACTACTCACATAACAGATTTACTTAAAAGCTAGCAGTATGTCAGCAGCTGTAAAGGGCTTAATCTAAAGTATATTAAAGATAGTTTTGACAATTCGAGTTTTAGACATATTACTTTTTAATCTAACATAAAAGTCCTCAAGGGCCAGTTGCAAAGGCAGTACCTGGCTTCAGGGTACACTGGATGACACCATGGCAAAATCCTGATGCTTTCACAGACAGAACATCTTTCTTAAAGTCCAAGGGACCTCACAGGACTTGGTCGAGGTCCTAGAAGGAGGAGAACAATTTGAACTTGCTCCCAGCCTTAAGTGCAGTAAGAACTTGGGTCGCGGGTCTATGCCTTACTCACCTAAGAATTGATCCAATTATTTCTATGGGCTTTCTATGAAGCTACTGGAAGAAGTCAGACAATACATGGCATCAAAATGTCAGTCATGTCCAACCAAGATTTCATCCTCTGCTCTCAGAAGCATCATTGAGTTCAAACAGAGCTCTGAGAAATGATCAGAATTTTACCTGCACACTCTAAAGGGACTAATCTTTTAGAGTTATTCACCCGAGTAATTTCATTGGTGTTTAAATTTAACAGAATTGCTCACATATACATTGGAGGTTTGCAGGTTAGTAGTCAGTAAAAGCCTTTGTACCCATGAAGCTCAGATAAGAATTCAAGAAAAGAAAAATTTTTGCTCCAGACTGTGCAGCAGCATAAAATTGGGCTGAAAATTTCATGAGACTAGGGTTTTATGATCTGCTCACTTCAGCCAGAAGTATTACAAGAACAATTTGTGATTATGAAGACCAGAGCTGTGAACTGAATATTCTGCTCTTTTGAGCACTTGGGTTCATTTGGAATTCTAGGAATAGAGCAAATGCGAAGGAAGAGATTCTTGAATTTATAGCCTGAGGATTTTTAGGGCCAACTCATGATCCCATTCCAGATGGAATTTAAATTTGCATCTCTCAATAACCAAGTTTCAGAAGGTAGAGTTGGGTTTATAAGTCAAATATTTCAGCCAATAAGGACTGAAGTCTGGTCAGGTTCTTAACAGAAAAACACTTTGTCTCCTTAGGTAGTAATGTCCCTTTAGTAATTTCTTCCTCTTCCTAGCATTCATTCAGTTTCTCACGGTGGTTTCTCAAGCTCTCAGCAATAATATTACTGAATAAGATGGGGGACACGAACAAGTGGTGCATCTTCTCTGAGAAGAGAGGCAACAGACCCTTACTGTCAAGGTGGCTTTAGCACCTTCCCTTGTTAGGGGAACAGAATAGGCTAGCCTCAGCAGAAATAACCTAAGTATTTCTGACCCCCATAATACAAGAAAGGACAAAACATGAGGGTCAATTAAATCTTGTAGAAAGACATCTATCAATTTCTATGAGCACTGGACTACATTCATAGTATTTGAGGGCCCAACTAGTAGCAGGTGAAAAGCAAAGAAGTGATTAACATGTCTTTCCATAAATCTACAGCATTTTACCGACTAATAAAACTATCCCTTTGCTCCTTCACTTGAACTATCTTCTGTTCTTTTTCTGAAGAAAGGTGAGAATTCAAGAATGCATCCTCCTGACAACAACAAAGGATTGAAGAAAATCTCTACTGAGTTTGAAGAGGTGCAGGACAACTGCACCTCATACCAAAAGTTACCAGATATGGAATAAAGCATTCTTTTCCTTCCAAACAAAGGTCACTTTTGACACATTTCCCATCCAGAAAAATAGACCAAATTCACTTAAGACTGCTGAAATACTAGAGTTGTTTTCTCACTCAAAACATCCTTTCACTCTGAAGTGTTAGTGCAAAACTAAAAATCATTTTTAAAAGGAACAAAGACATCAAAAAACCTCACAAACTTGAAATACTTTTAAAAAACCCTCCCATCCGGCATGACCAGAAAGCTTTCACCTGCAGTTCAGTTAATTCAGTTTGTGATTTCAGTTTCTCAAGCTCTCAGTGGAAGAAAAACTCACCGTTCAGTATCCTACTGTTGCACTAGAACCGAAGCCTCCATGACAGGGGCCTGAAAGGTTTAGAGAGAAGTTCCTCAAACCACTGTTGAGGTCCACAAGTGTTTGGACAGTCATTGCTGTAACATTACATCCTCCAGCACAGGCTGGGGAAACCCAAGAAGCAGAGGCACAGCCCAGCATCGCTGTGCGCCGCACTGAGGCCAGTCCTGCAGTGCTGGAATAACACCAGGACTCTCGCTCCTTCCATCCATCCTCCTGCTGGCGTTGCGTGCGCATGGATCAATACCAGCATCCTCCAGGTGACAGAAACCCGCGTGCTACCTTCCTGTCTCTGCATCCAATCCAGTGATTAAGAGAGCAGGGGCTAAGTGATCTCATGACACAAATAGGATAAAATTATGTTCAGTACATTCCTAAATTAATCTGGTGTTTCAGGGTAGCACTGCTTGTGCTACAGCAGATATTCAGCACCCTTACATCTAGCAATACAATTGTAAGGAATGTTAAAACGTACTTTGCCTTTTCTGTGGCAATATTCTGCTTTGCTCTGCTCTTTTTTCTTTTAATGACTGCAGTGACCTCAGGTGTTCTTCAACCTTTATAGTCAACAAAGCACCGAGTCCACAATTGGCTCAAAACCTTTCTGTTCTGCCTGCAGCTACAGCTGTCCAAGTGAGATTTTTGTCATTTTGGACTCAAGTTTTTTTGAATTATTGATGGAAGAGACAGTCATACAATATTTAGGAGATTTAGCTACCTCCAGACTATGGGAAGTTTTAATCCTTCCTCCTCCATTTATAGCACACAGACGCACACACACAAGAAAAACTGAGCAGCTTAATATTTCTTTAGCTTCAAACTGTGTCGATTAGTTGGCATTGCTGCAGCCTTACAGCGAGAGGATAGAGCTGTACAACACAGCTTCTTTAGGGAAAAAAAAAAAGTGCTGAAGCGTGCTACCTACAGAACAAAACATTTGACACGTCTGAGAAACAGAAGGGTGAGAAATTCCTCAGAGGGAGAGTGGGGAGGATGATGCATGGAATTCTGTATTTGTGCTGATCACCTTTTGGTACCGCGCTGCTGCGGCTGAAGGTCCGCGGGGCTGAGAGCAGCAGTGCCCCCGGTGCAGTGCAAGGGGGAAGCGTTCATGAACAGCCCAGCGAGTCCTCTGCAAGTACGGCCGGCAACTGTAAACAGAGTAAGGCTGAACTGCACATTATTCAATGCACACACATTTTGCCAAAGGGAATAATCTTCCCAAAGAACTAGCAGCTCTTTTGGTTTTCACTTCAATATCCTCATTGGGAGGCTTCTAGCATCGGCTTCCTCCCCCCTCCAGGAAACAGCGCACAAATGGAGCAGTGACAGCCATTCGAGCCGGCTCCTACTGATGTTCATGGTAAGCCCTACATCGCGTGCTCGTGCCAACAGTTTTGCAAAATGGATCAGCCAGTGTTAAATACTGATCACTGTGTAACCCTGAAAAAATGTTAACTTCCATACGAAGCAGAGTAGTGTTTATTTTTCCTACCCTGTTAGACTGCCCTTTCAACTTCCAGAACTTTGATTCACTGTTTATCTTCCTAGCTTGGCAAAAGCCTTCCTTTCCAGTTGCCTGGGAGAAATACATGTCACAAATTATCCTTAGCTTTTTTTTTTTTTTAAATCTTTATCCATTCTTATTGTAAGTATTCTTGAAAAGAAAAAGAAGAAAATAAAGAGCCAGCACTCTGAGGCTGATAGATTTTTCCAGAATGCTCCTGCAGGGCTTGGCAGCACAGACTGTAGCTATCAGGCCCACAGTTCAGCCCAGGACCACTATGCTCAAATCTCCCTCCAATTTTAGGCCCGTTCTGTTTTTGAAAGGGCTGGATTTGATCACCCCAGATGGGCCAGCAAGCTATTGTCAGAGATGAGAACCCGTCCCTACTACTGCAAATCCATCAACTCCCTTTCTACAGCAGCAATGGTGGCCAGAGACCTTATCTCCTCCCAAATGTCTTCTGGAGGAGACTCTACCGGAAGGGTGTTTGAGCCTTAAAAGGTAAAGGAAAGGAAGAAGTGAAAAAACATCAAGGGCCTGCTCCTAGAAGACAGGACCTGCTTTTGAACAAGAGGGAGACAGAAATACTCATTTGCACCGGATTCATAACAAAAGGACATTCAAGTGTGACTCACCTCTGGCAACGCCCATCTAACTAGAGAAAAGGAAACAGAAGGGCTGAATACGATGATCCAAAAACAAAGTGTGGAAAAAGTTAAAGGATAAATCAAATTAATTTGTTTTACAGCTCTGCCAGGCTGAATTCAGCTATGACTGTATACTTCTGCAAATGAAAAACAATGTAAAGGAAAAGGAAAGAAAGAGGGCTAATATAATTCATGCGTTCACATGAATTAAATTGCTTTAGTGGTTCTTCGCTTCATTGAAACCAGCTGGATGTATGTCCTTGCTGAAATAAGCAGGGTCCAGCTGAACTCAGACTGCTTTCCCTATGGTTCAAACATGCATAATACGTGTGCCTCTGACAGCTTCTCCCAGTCACAGAACTGTGTGTCCTCATTTATTAGGACACAGAGGTTTGAGCTGGGACTGGGAGTCAAAAGCCACAGGGTCTATGGCTAATTACCCTGTTAAAACAGGCCCAAGAGCCCAAAGGAAGATTAACTTCTCTGCTTGAAATGAAGATCTGCTTGTAATTATCTTCAGCGTTGTTTCCTACTTCACTTGTTCATCTCCCAGTATATTTTCAATTACATCCAAGAACTGCAATAAAACAGCATTTTATTGCTAAGCCAAGCACTCCAAAATTAAGAATTGCCAGAATTAGAACTGCCCATACAACTTCAATCTGGCCCCACTGTATATATGCATGGTTTTAATTACATGATCACACAATATTTTATCCACAGGACCCTTGATTAATTTTAATTCTGAACACACTGCTGAGAACTTCAGGGCTATTAAAAAAAAAAATTTAGTTTTTAAATACCAGGTTATCCACAGTTCTGAAAAACAACAAAAAAAATATTTAAAGATAGTATTTAACCTTATGTTTCTACAGATTTGGGGAAAGAAGTGCAACAGTTGTGACTGACACAAGGTGGTCACCCACCAATGTGAAAGCGTGGTTAGAACAGATAATTCTTACTGTTCTGCTATACATCTACAGACCAAACAGCATCACTTGATGAACCACCGTGTGACAACTCAGGAACTGAACTCTCTTCTTCATCATCCCACCATAGGAAAGGGTTCCCCTGGAGCCATCCACACACCAAGTTAGAGAAGACAATTTCCTAATGCTATCACTAGAATTGCTTGAACTCACTATCGGTGGTTAAGCGTGCCATTCTCACATAGGCCTTATTACCAGCTCTCGGCAGAAAATCTGCAGGTTCCTCAAAGACTACTGCTCAGGAACCAGAACCTGGAGTGGTTTTCCAGACTACCTCAAAGAGGTATGGAAGCGGTCAGTGCACGATACTATGCCAAAAAGCCCTTTAAGCAACTAGACTAACACTTCTGGTATGCAAACACTACACTGTGGTTTCTAACAGCGCATCCGTGTTATCTGCTGCAGGCACAAGAGAGTTCCCTCTGCGTAAGTGTGCTCAGCAATGCCCAAAGCTGTACGAAACTGCACATTATCCCCATTTTGGGGCATTAGCTCTGGCCAGTCACCACAGTAAACTGCGACCTCTCATCAACTCAGAGAACGGTCAGAGCTAGCCACCCAGGATGGGCTAAGGAAGACACACTCTAGACTTCACACTAGCCATCTAGCTTTTGACCACACCACCATGAAGTGGAAATTTAAGAGTGAAATCCTCACTACCTCAAAGCCAATAAGCCGGAATGCTTCAGATACTCCTTGGCAGTTATTCTGCTGCATTTCTAAATACAAGCAGTGCAAGATGATAGCGGTTTGACTGTGTTCAGGCAGAGCAGATGGAAGAAGCAGCTATGGAATTCAATGTAACCCCAAAAGTTGATTTATCAGCACAGGCTTTTAATAGATACCTACGGGTAACAATGTTTGGGGTTTTTTTTATAACTCACGTATCTTACACAAGACAGCCTGACATTCTGGATGTATGGAGGATGCACAAATTGGTAGGTTAAACTCTTTATTACTTCCCCATCCTGCTTAAGGGGAAAAGTGCCAAGTTTTGTCCCTGAGTGCAGTGGGCATTTTACCCACAGACAAGTGGCAACACAGTGTATTATATACAGTCCTCAGGAGACTGCAGGTCGCACTTGTTCTGACATCAACTGAATGCATGGAAAAAAAAAAAGTTATTTTCCAAGTTCAGCTTCACAACAAAACAGCAAGGCAGGGTGGACAAGTAATGCTGCGTACTCTTCTGGGCTGCGAAGGGCAGAAGCACAAGTATGAGTCAGAAAATCCCATCCCACTTCTACTCCTCCCCACTGTCCTCTTCCCCCCAGCGCGCTCCTGGGCGATAACAACACTAAGGCAAATGGTGATGGGAGGAGCGCTTACTGCAGACTGCGGTCCACTCTGCGGGACAAGAGCTGGCTAGCTGGGTAGGCTGCTACCTTGCCATTACCCCCTCCTTTCTCATCCCTTTCTTTCACCATGCAACACAAATTCAAGCTTTGGTTGGGGCTGGCCTAAGAAGAGAAGTTTGGCTCTTTTAGGGGATTACAAAGGCAATGGAGAGCAAGGAGCGCGAGGGAAGGGTTGGAGCAGTACCTAAAGCAGTGACCTTA
This sequence comes from Burhinus oedicnemus, assembly GCA_008921705.1. Classification (NCBI taxonomy): domain Eukaryota; kingdom Metazoa; phylum Chordata; class Aves; order Charadriiformes; family Burhinidae; genus Burhinus; species Burhinus oedicnemus. The sequence goes on along the minus strand of VFFE01007645.1, from coordinate 306,386 downwards.
GCAGGGCAAGAAGTCAGCAAAGCACTGAGGATGCACAGGGCGCTCCCACTAGCGTGACGGGGCTTTGAGGCAGAGAGGTTAATGGACACCTTTGCTGAATCTTTGAACGTGAAAGGACTCAAAGCGTTAGAACAAAGGAGAAAGCATTGGCAAGACCACAAATTGCAAAACCCTCTATTGCCTTGTGCTGTACCGACAAAAACACCACTCAGGTTATTCGTATTAAGTAATACCTTTTTAAACCCTAACCATTCAATGTTTCTTCTCCTTTTTAAGCCGGCACATGTATTCATTGTAGCAGCAAACCCATCAGAACCAAATTGCACATGCATCATCTTTTGTTTTCCATGGGGACGTGGCATAAACACTTGGACAGCTTGCATAAACAACCATAAAAACCTTGAACGCAAGTGTCTCATCTAGAGGTAATCAAAATGCCAGCTGGATCATTTACCATTTGCCACAAGAATTTTCTCATTCAACTGCAAAGGAGTCCACACTGTTCTCTCCTCTGAAATAACTCCTAGGCAGATATTTATAACCTGTGGTATACTGTCTACGTGCCTGGGAGCTTCTCACTTTGTTTTACTAGCATTGTTAAATATAGTTTTCCCTGTTCATAAAACATCTAAAATAGACTCTCAGAACTGTAAGTAAAGATAGTAGAACCCTGTCTTCTTTTCAGCCCACAAACCACTTGTTTGCACTTTATGCAGAGGAACATAAGAGGTGTACAATAACAAACAGTCAAATTACACAGGAATTGCAGCGATGAATGTCAAGAGCAGCTATTGCTAATGATATAGGAATAGAAAGTTTTCCTAAGATAATACTTAGATTTCTCTATAAAATAACAAAAAACTACTGTAAAATTGTTTGGGGTTTTTTTAAGTATGCAATTTCAAAAAGAAGTATTCAAATAGTTTAAAAAACACATTGAAAATGTTGTGGTTACGCAGATACACAAGCCACAAGAGTTCTATACTTAACCTACACTCAGATGACTTTGGACTCTGTGTTCTAGTTTAGGCACATTATAAAACAAATTTCATCCCACACTGCTCAAATAAGAGCTCTAAAATTCAGGAGAAAGTAGAAGAAAGGCCAAAACTGAGATTTCCATTTGGATTCAATTCCAATTATATGCTTCTGGGCAGTTTCCTCCCTATTCTTCTTAATTAGCTCCTCTGACACCATAAGTCACACACAATAGTGAGGGTGGTTTAGGGTTGGTTTTTGTTGGGTTTCCCCCCTCCCCCAAAAGTCCTCATTAGAAAACCCACCAAGTATGATGAACACACTCTACTGACAACAACTAAATATCCCCAGGGCTACGAACATTCTTCAGCTGTAGAACACAGGCAGACCAATGGGGACGGGGGGGGACAGGGGGAAGGAAAAAACCAAGCAATTTACAGAAGCAAGGCAACAGATTTCTAGGAGCTGCTCCCCTGTTACACACCACGGGGCCACATCCCAGCCTTGCACACGAGGGACCCCAACAGAGACTGCCCTTCACAACAGCTCTCCGAAAGGAAGCCAGTCAGTTCAAGACAGTCCTTTGCAGTGATCTCTAGCGTGTTGTATTTAGAATTAGCAGCAGTAAATCTATTGCTGTAGCCAATTTATGTGTTAGATAATTCCTGGCTAATTAGATTCTGCCGTATCTTCTGTAGAAGCAGTACATTCTATAACGTACACCTCTATGACACGCTACCTGGTTGAAGTATTAGAAATAGCTGTTTCTGTTCCTAGAGCACACCACTGCGCTCAAAACACCGGGCTGGGGGCTGCATACGCCGCGTGAAGGGTTCACTTCCACTGCACACAACAGTGCTAAGGCAAGTCGTCTTTAATGGAGAAAGTACTACCTAAACGTAGTATTGGATAGGTTCAAACAGCCAGCGAAGGCCTTTGTGTTAAACACAGGGGGGCGAGGGAGCAGTAGCAGCAGCACTGTAGAGGCACCCACTGACGATCCCTTCATTTCAGCCCGCCATTCCCATCCATACTAGCGAGCATCGCCCCGGAGCATTACTCCAGCATTACTGTTCTGTTGCGGGGGTTCAGAGAGATAACTTCAATACTTTGTGTTGCACAACAGACTTTCTTTTATTTGATTTAGTAAGACACAATCGAAAAGGTCACAGGACAAGAAAGAGTATTTTTCAGACCAGTCAAGCAAGTGCGGGTGGGTAATTAAAAGTACAGCTGCCTTTAAAACAGCAGCTGATTGGGGAAGCAAGAACAAGGAGGATACACTTCTCAGTGTAAGTATGATAACTTCCAAACTTTAAAAGACAGAGGCAAGATGCAAGAAAAATCAGAATGATGTTTTGTAATTATAAAACTTATTATATCAGAGTGAGCATCTTTGCTGTGCTACTCTTACCAAAACATCGCTTAATTAATTACAGTGCTACGAGATGAATAACGTTCCATTGCACTCCCTTCACACCTAGCCTACAGCAGCTTGAGAAATCACGTGAGGCTCTATGATTGAATCAATACAAAGGTTAATGCCATCCTAAGGGAGTTTTGATCGTGTTATCCATAGGATAAATGATTCCGAACTGGCACATGACTTTCCTACATTAGTTTACTGGCTGACTTGAAGTAGATGAATAAAATGAATAGTTCAAAAAAAGCTAGAGGGAACACCTGAGGTGAAGCTATGCAGTATTTTATTTCTAACCAAGCAGCAGCTGCTCAGACAAGGGCTGTTTTTCTCCTCCCTCCCCCACCTACCAGCAAAACCAGAGCTTTGCCCTCGGTTTTGAGTCACACCACTTATCCTCTGTGGCTTCCAGCAAGTAAAGGTTTTGGGCACTAAAACAGGAGAAAGATTAGCATTTCTATAATTTGAAAGTTAAGGAGAGCTTAGCAAAAGAAAAATTTCACAGCATTAATGTGAAAACTTCCCTGGAGGGAAGAATTAAGAGGGAATATGCTCTGCTTATCCAAAGATGGCAAAATTCTTAACCAATAGCCCAATTTCTTTGCTAACATCAGACGAAGACGGGATCAGTATTACAGCCAGCACTGGATAAATAGTTTGGAGCCTCTAATCAAAGCGGTACAACAAAGTTGTTTCTACTGTCCGGGTCACTGGAACCCTCCTTACTTTCATATACTGCAATACCAGCAAAGCTGGCAGAGCAACTCGTTTGCCATTTTGTTCCTAGAATTAAGTCATCAAATTTACATCACAAAGAATAAATGTGTTTTAATCAGTTTAATTCCTTGCCTCACTCTCTTAAGCAGCAGACTGTGAGAGGCACCCACTGCAGTTCCTTCAATTGTTTGTGAAGACTGGAAAGGGGAAAAACATAAATCCACTAATTAACAGAGAAACAGCGATGTGTGGAATCTGGCCTCCACTGCAACCAACAGGACTTTTGCCAGCCAAGTTCACCCACTGAGTTTAACAATAGTTGTTGGAAAAAACGTGAATAGCTCCATTAGGAGTTTGGAGCGAGAAACAAAGTCACTTGGCAGTTGATTACAGTGGAACAGGATGAGAGGTCAGTGAAAAAGAGGATATTTACCTGGCATACAAAGTTTTGCAACAATAACACTGCCATCAGCGTGAGTGTATAGTAAAGACTCATTCACCTGCATAGTCTTACTGTTGCAGAGACATTTGGCAGGAAATCAGAGTTTGACTGTGGGAGTAAAGCCTTTCGATAAGCATTTCACCTTGTGGTCTTTAGCTTCATAGAAAGGGCAGAAGACAAAGAACAGCTACTGATCAAGCCAGGGGTCATCCTCAAGGAAGGCTCCATTCCACAAGCAGGTACCAAGGTGTGAGCAAACTCCTCTTCCTCATATGTTCACCCTCAGTCCCTAACCATGCCAGACCATCAGCCCTCGTCGCCTTCCCCATCGCAGGGTGGGGGAGTTATCACAACAGCAGCAGCAACTCACTTACCTTTAGCAGACCAACCGCTCCCAGCGTCAGCTTCCTTCGATCCAAAGAGATGTAGAAGAGCTTTAGGAAGATATACTTCTTGCTTCCTTCCCAAGCAAGCTGTCCTCTTTTTCACCCTCACCTCTTGTAAAACAGATGCTTACAATCCACTCTGCTGGTTTGACTACGGCACAGACGAGCACAAGCTCAAGGTTACGCCATGTCTCTTTTCTGCCTCACAGCTAGCAGCAACGGGTAGTTAATCCCTACTAGGACGAGGAAGATTTCCACACTATAAAAGGATTTTTCAGTTGGACCAGGTACTGATATCTTGTCTCAGCCCAACACCTCTTGCCAAACACCCAGATTCACCTACAGCAACAAAAACACCCTCCCTGCAGCTCAGGTGGCTTCTCCGCCCTGATTGGGGCTTTTTATAGGTGACTGCAAACACCTGGACAGCTCTTGGTGGTTCTCAGTCCCTCCCTGCACAAAGGGAACAACCCCCGTCTGACCTCTCTTTCTGACTTTTAGCAACATGCATCTTCTTGCTACATCACACTTCTCTTCACCAAGGAAAATTTGGGCTTCCCAGGAATATGTTCTCAGGGCTATAGAAATGAAAACATCTCCATCCCTCCTGCTAATTACCATGATTGCATTTTTTCCTTATTGCCACCTACTGTGAATCAGACAACTTCAGCACAGCTGATGACACTATGCTGCTAAATTAGGTACAGAGGTAGGCTCTGTCCTCAACAGTCTGGGGATAATCAGAAACCTGGAAGAAAATGAAACACAATTTTTCTCTCCAAAAATATAGCAGAGATTTTGTAACATGAATCCTGTTACAACCCAGTCATTCTTTCAGTGGAGCCAATAGCAACATTTTTCCATAATATATGTGAGCAAGCCATAAATAATACGTAATTTATAGCTTGCTGTAATAAAACCCCAGTGTTTCAAAGAGGCAGTGGCAAGGAAACTTTAAGACAGTATCACCAGAAAGGAACTGAGTTGAAGGAAACCTAGAGTGCAGTAAGTCAAAGACTTAGAAACTTTTAGATGTTGACATAAAACTAAAGATAGTGCTGATCACTGAAGGATCTGCCAAGAGAAGAGAAGAGAAGAGAAGAGAAGAGAAGAGAAGAGAAGAGAAGAGAAGAGAAGAGAAGAGAAGAGAAGAGAAGAGAAGAGAAGAGAAGAGAAGAGAAGAGAAGAGAAGAGAAGAGAAGACTTCAGAAGTGATGAAGCACCAGGTAGAGTCTGCCTCACCAAGGGATGACATTGCAGCCCCACCTCCCACTCCAGTCTCCCAGACATCTCCCAGCTGGACTGGGCAAGAAACCTAAGGTATTTCAGACAACAGACCAACTTTATTCTAACAGTGGAAACATGAGCCAAAGCTAGAAAGCATCATGCCATTTTACAGGCCACCAAAGGGCTCATAATGAAGTTCCTGGGTTTGGTGTCATCAACAGTGAGGAAATGCTAACCTTAGGAGTGAAAATTTGCCCATGCCAAGGAAACTGCAAAGATATCTCTTCCAACAGAGCACTTCAGAAGGAATTCAAACACTTCGTCCGATTAGTTTACAACCTTGGTCCCAAGATTTTTTCTGAAGCAGCAGATAATCTATCCAGCTGTACTACAGGGTACAAATAGGAGGACCAAGTGGTGGGATGAGACAATATTGTAGAGCCATAGACTTTGTTAGAAACAAAATCTTTGGAAGGCAATTCAATAGGAATGAAAATAACCATGATTAATAATTGATTTTTTTGTTTACTGGTAGACATTTTATTTGTGTTTCTGCAAAAACACCTGTTTTGTTTTAATATTCGGCCTCCGACAAGCTCCTTCATAAATATTTCTGCTTTGCAGTATAAAAAATTTAAGGTCTTAATTAAACTGTCATTGATGTTTTATGGCAATAAATGCATTGAATTAAATGACAGCATTTAACAAAATGTGCACGTTTTTATAGGGATGATCACTGCTGATGTTCATGGGGTAACGTGAAGGATGGTAGTGTCTTCGTACTGCTCACAAGAAAGCCTTTTTAATCACTGAGCTCTGAAGATAATTAGTTAAAAACAGCACTGCTGATGGAAAAAGAGAAGGAGAAAAGAATAGAGGAGGAAAGAGATTGACTGACATTCTGCATTGTAAATGTTTAAGCAGTTCTGAGTAGCAAAATGCTGCCTTGTATTACTTGGTAGACCCTTTCCCCCTTGACCTTAGATATTTTCAAAATCCGGGTACTTTGCATACTCATTTCTAATGTATTTTAGGATTTGGAATTATTTTTAAGATCTACAAGGGCTCTGGAGTTCAGTGTAATGGGCAAGATTATTTTGCTACTAAAGTTCTTGTCTATATGTTCAGAAATTTCATCACATAAAGGAAAGACCCAAGAATTAAAAAAAAAAAAAAAGTCTTAAAAAGACAATATTTTCATAGCATATTATTTGTACACTGAAATTACCGAGTTGGAAAGAGTGGCTTTGACGGGGAGCAGCTGTCAGACAACGGTGTACGTTAGAAGGTACAAGGTAACCTCACAGCAATTCAAAGACACCTCAGGAGCAGAAGCACTAACCCCTGTATAAATTAAAAATAAGATTTCACTTTAATTTAAATATGTTCTATTTTTGAAATGTATGTGAGAGAGCTCTTTAGAGTGAAATTGGTTGTGAATAATTAAACTTTATGGATGATAAAGAAAAACGCAGCTGCAACATACGTTTATTATCAGAAAAACATAGAGAGGGACAAGGCATGGTGCTGCGGCACTCGGAGAGCTTACTCCTTCCAGCAACAAGAGACGGCTGCAGCCTCGGGCACACGTCGGGGCAGGGACTGCGGCTGCCCTGCACATGGGGAGGTGCTGGACGTTTGCAGTTAGTTTGCACTCTGAAAATTTTCTAGCCATATTATAACCAAAAAGAGAAAGAACCGCTCCCTGCCCACCCCCGCCCCCCCAGCACTACCGGGACTACCCATCACAAAGCAGATTAGAAACCTCTGACCTTATGTTCCAGCTAGTCTAAGTATTTCCTAAGGCCATTTTACATTGCTTTGTTTTATTCACTGGCAAGGTAATTAACAGCAAGGACAGGTACACACATGATCCTTTTTCTAATTCACATACTGCCCTAGAGATCGATGCCGTAAACACCTCCTGGAAAGCACTAAGTGCCTTTGACTCCGACGGTGGTACGCAGCATTCAGACTCAGTGCGTGGTGGCAGGCACTCCCCTCCCCGGTACCGCTCTCCCAGGAGAACCGCCAGCGCCGTTCCCAGCCGCCTCTGTACGACTGGTAACTAGCAGTTATTTTCGTTACTTTGCCTTTGTTTGGGGAAAAGGAAAGACAGCGCTTTGAATCCAAAAGTACACACATGAAAGCAAATCAAGTTTCTATTACACTTAGATCAACCTTGATCCATTAGGAATATCATCCAGACTGTGTGTAGATACCTAATGAAGTGCAGCAGCCAGAGGCACTTTGAGTTCGGTTGAGACAAATCTCACTGAAACGTCCTGAAATACTGCAATTGGCCAACGCCGCACAGCCCGCTCCTTAACTCTTCTTCGGGTTCATAATGAGCCCGCTTCTCCTTCCTGCCGCCCTGCCTACCTGGCAACCGGGGTGTGCGAGCCAGGTAGGACCCAGGCGCTGCCACCTCCCTTTCACCGGCCAGGGAAACCTCCAGCAACGGAAGGGCGGAGAGTGTGACCTGGATGGGCAGCTGCTCTGTCCAGACTCAAGGGAAACATACAGATGTAAAGTAATAAAGAGTTTGAACCTAATAAATATGGTCATAAAGCAACTGGGTTTTTTAGTAGGAATTGAAGTTAAAGAAAAACCCCTCCAATTGCACAAGCTTTGCCCACTCTTGCCACAACGCCAAAGGAAAGCACTCTCTTCTGGGAAGTGGCCTTTTACGTCTTCTCTTGCCCATCAGGCAACTTCTGTGTTTCAAACGCAGTGTCCGACAGTGTGTGCAAGCCAGTATCACAAGGTTATACAACCTCATCCTCTTCAACCCTAAACTCAGGTCATATTTTCAGGACAATCCTGAAGGAACAAGGGTGTCTTAGGAGAGCGTGACTGAATGTGTTCCAACAGCAGGACTGTTGCCGAGCTAGGTGGAATTCCCACAGACTACCAAAAATGAATTTACTCTTGCCTAAAAGTTTCAGTGAGAATCAACATCCAAGTAATTCTTTGGGAGCCCATGAAGTCACGATGACATAGGGAAAGAATTCAGGCCACACTGAGTTAGGAGTTTGCATTTCTTGTTAGCATTCAAGGAACAGTCCTCCTCAGCTGACCTTCGCTGCCTGCCGACGGTTTGTTCCAGCATGCACGGTTCCACTATTCTTCATTAGGGAAAAGAAAAAAAAAGAAAGTTGAAAAGGAAACGCTCTCCAGTTTTGTTTCTATGTGAAAATCTCTCTCGCCAGCTAGTTCCTACTGGCTGCTTTTGATGGTTCCAGCATGGTACACTAATGTCCGTCTTTGAAACAAAAGTTATTTAGATCATTTTAGGATTTAAGTGGAGCTCAGCTGGGGCAGGGTAAAGGTTGAAGTCATCTGCCCAAGCCCTTTTTAAATATTAGATATTCGTTTTCTATTCCTGTTCTGCAGATAACCACAGGACAGAATGACAGCAAAACTAGCCCATGCTTGGCTGCACTTCTCATTAATAAGGACACCGCTATCTGGATGATCTTGCTCCCTTTCTCTCTCATGCTGAGAGGAAAGGACACCACATCAGACACGAAAAGATAAAATACTCCAACACTTCATAAAGCATAACAGCTTTTTTTGTTAAACCAGTAACTGTCACGGGGCTATATATCTACTATGTTTGCTGCAGGACTGGCGGAAGCCTTGCTGGTAAGACAGAGGCATAAGACGGAAGAGAGAAGAGTTTTCCAGACCCACCGCAGACTGCCTCTGTGACGCTGGGTGAAGTATTTGATGAGTGTGCTTCAGTTCCCCCATTGTTCAAACAAAGCTTCCCACCTCTTAAACATCTCAGATATCTCAAGTTGCAGGACAGGGACATCTCACTGGGTTTGTACAGTAACAAGCGTAACGGGCTTCTGATCATCATGCAAGTGCTACCTTCATAAAAACAATCACCTTGCTCATAATGCACACAGTGAGGACAGAGAGCTCCCAGGGTTTCGTAGTTCAGTATTTAATGTTCATCACAGGACTAGATGTTTGGGCATCTAAACCAATAACCAGATTTTCTAAGATGAGAAACAGGAAGCAGCTTCCCTGGCTTTTAATCCTCAACAGAGCATATCACATCCGACGACAAGCAGCAGTACGAGTAAGACTGGAACGGCAGCCTGGGCCGGGAGCTAGGAACATAGCTCCATCTGGGGATCACTCACTCCGAGTCCTGCATGACAGCAGCAACTCACTCAGCTACAAACACTTAACTCCTGCGGATTTCAGTCATTCAAGGTGCTCACATACCTCATTTTTTCTCTGCCTCAGTTATCTGTGAACCTTCCCAACACAGGGACTGGGGACCAAAAACAAGCTAAGGACCGTGAGGGACTCAGATATTCTAAGAATAGGGGCTGTGCAGCTGCCCATTAAAAAAAAAAAAAAGAAAGAAGTTGGCAGTCCATTAAAATTGCCAACAAAATGCACTGCCTGAGAGGAAAAACCAAGCTAAAATGGAAGTCATGGGAGTTTGTCCTCCACTAGCTGTTATGAAACAGAACAAACAGACCATGCTGTCCTAAGTGAGGCATTATCATGTTCTGCTTTGCACGGGTTATAATGGTGGTTTTGAAATAACGTATTAGGTACGGCAAGTACCAGTGGGCAGGAAATATTTTTAGTGATTCCTACCATTCCACTTGGCGCTTCCCCCTGCTAGGCAGCGGAGTAGCGTAGGAGTCAGCAACCCCCAAACCAATGTTTGCTTTTAATCACATCCTTCCTCCGCAGCTCGGTCAGGACCTGGCAGGATGAGGCCCTCAAAAATGCACGTGCAGGCCATGCCGTGAGGAAGCAGGATTTATACCACACAGCAGAGGGGATAAATCTAGTTCATAAAACATGTTCTTTCCAGCTGCGATGTTATACATACTGCTTTTGAGAAGCAGCAGGAGCTGTTTCCTTTCCCCATACAGCTGCTTTCAATATGCAACAAAATGGTTTAAATGCCTGAGAAGGCACTCAGGATGTTTTAAGAAAACTGCCACAGTAAAGATTTATTCTTTTTAAGAGAGGAGACTGGAAGAGGAGTATCAGGCAATAAAGATGTCTCCTTGTTAGGTATGAGCTGGCAAAATTGTTCCTGGCTAGTCTTGTCACCAAGAAATATTCTTCTCAGAGTAATCTGTGGTACTCCAGAGTAAATTTATCTAATTTTGGCTGCAGCTTTTCCTTCTGGGGAATCTGTTTCCTGCAGTAAAAATCACAGCGAGGTGATAGTGGGTGCTAGTCGTAGTGGGTGCACGAACAGACCCACGCCATCCAAGCCACCCACCTCTTCCAGCAGAGGTGACATGAACTGCTGTACACCTTCAGAGAAGGCCACCTTTCTGGTTTTGCTGATGGAACCAGTTTTATCTCCCCTTTAGTTTCCGCTCGCTGAGCTTGCTGGGGAAAACATCCTGCTCTGAGGATGCCTTTTTGTGCTGAGTAGGTTCTAGAAAGCAGCTGAATCGTCTCAGCTGCTATTTCCCTGTTACTTGCTGTAAGACCCCTCTCATCCTTTGCGCAGGGGTTTTCTAACAAGCAGGACCTAGAAAATAGCCTGGAGGGCAGGCAGCCCCTCCGCTGATGAGCACGTTCTCATGTTTTTCTTATGTTTGTCAGTCCTACCACAGAACGAGACCCCAAAGGACTGCTTACAACTTGCAAGCCACCCCCTTGCTCTGGGTGGAACTTCGCAGAGCTGAGATAGGGCTGAGCAGCCAAACTCAGCCGAGCCTGTCCCCACACGGTGACAACTGAGGACCAGAGCCAGACAGCCAAAACAAAAGGAACTTCCCACACTCTGTGCTAGACCAGAAGGGCTGACACTAAAGATCTCGGAGCCACAGGTCCAGGTGGGAGATTTTCTAAAACGGTAAGACTTCGGAAAAGCCTGATGAGCTTCTAGATCGGATTTATTATATCCTTGCAATCATCTGCTCTTTTCCTCTCAATATGATTTGTTTAAATAAACAACCAGCATGGCTTCAAGTGTCATTTCACCCGTTACATGTGCAGCTAGAGAGCTGAAGAGGCAGGAAAGAGAATAATACAAAACTGATGAGGAGAGAAGAAAATAATAAATAAGACCAAGAGAAAGAATGAGCGCCCTTAGGGTTATAGTCAGCATTCCAGCTGAGAGGTCTGTGGGTACAGAAAAAGATTATTTACATTAAGCTATGAATTTTAAAAGTAATATTATATAAGCCTTCCAGCTTTAACAATTAAAGAGAAAAGTAATTATAAGAATTATCCAAATGTTAAATGGTTTGAAAATAACTGAAATATTTCTCTCTCCCTAGTGGAATGTTTTGCACGACAAAAAGAACAAGTTTCTAAAAGATGGGTAGGGGGGGGTTATCATTCATTTTAAAATGCAAATATTTTAATAGGTTTCTTTTAATATATATGATAATGAGCTTATAGATGAGACAGAAACCACAGGCCAAGTAAGCAGATGTCTTGTCAACAAGGTCTAGAATTTAGAATCATTAGGGCTCGTTTAAGAAACATACTTACTCTGACATAAAACTGAAGCATATTATAATATTTCAAATTCACACTGCTCTGTGTGACATTTTTTCCTCATTAAAATGAAGAATGACACAGCCAGAGAGAGCCCCATCTCTCCTGCTTTGTATTTGTAGTTCAAAAGATGTCTCTAGCAAATTGTCCCAGAGAGACAAAATATTAAGCACCTTGAGTGCTGTTCTGCATGCAATTAATTTCACAGCCTTTGAAAGTTTTTAATGTGTTGTGGTGACCAGTGAAATAATAATAAGTTGCTGCTCATTGTTCCCATCTTGTTCGCCCTCTCTTTTCTGCAACCTGTCAAATCCTGTTTAACTCCGCTTGTTTTTCTAGGTGTCAATTCCTTTACATTGCACAGCTTGCAGGACGAAATTCCTGAACTTGTTATTCACCCTTCACCTCTGAAAAGCAAAGAATCAGACAGACCTGAGCAAAGGAAATTCAACAAACGATAACCGACACAGAGGGTTTCTGAAACTATGGCAAGTAGACAACACATACAATCATTAAGCAAACACCATAAAAATTAGGTCAAGTTACTGAGTTAATTACCTGCTGGGTTGGGTTTTTGCCACTCCACTGAAATCCATAGGTTTCCTACTGCCCTAAGAGGCTTTCTATCAAACCTTAAACTAAGTTCTCTTTTAAACACACTCCTTTCTTCCTTTGGTGCACACATACATGTATCCAAAGGCAAATTCCATCCTTTGACTCTTACAAAGTACTGAAATTTATCCAAAACACCAGCGCTCACATAGAATATGTTCCTTGTGACTAAATACTGTTGAGAAGCCTATAACGTCTCGGGTAAAAGAAAAAAATAAAAAAGGACATGGTTATTTGTCTTCTGGAAAGCCATAATTAAAAAGGAAGGGTGTTGTAAACACCACCACTGCTACAAACAGAAGAATCTGCAATATGAAATAAGCTTTCAACACAGAGACTTCGACGCTAAATTTTACAGCAGTAGCAGACAAACTTTCAGATCGTGCCTTCAAATTCATGAGTTGGTGTTTTTTTAAGAATAACTTTGAAAGAGAAGCGTATTCAAAGAACTAAGCAGGAATCCTCAGCGCAGAGGTTTGATGTTACGCATTGAAGACCTGAAAGTGAGCACACATTCATCCCAAGAGACCCGGGAATGGTTCTCTCCGAGACAGAATATAACCATCAGTGTACATAATCAGGCAGCAGCCTCAGCAAAGACCCTGCTGTGCTGCGCACCACACAGGGAAGTCAGAGAAGCACGAATCCTTATGTCAGGTGGGACTCGTGGACAAGGCAGACACAAAGGGGGGATGCACGTACCAGGTAAGAAACAGAAAGGAAGGTAAACAGGGTGCACACAAAAGTAGAAGTGGCAGATTATGAGGGCACTAATCTGATTTTAGCATCCCAGTTCCTCTCTCCAGGTACTTTTCCATCCATTTCTGGCATTTAATAGCAAGACTGAGGTAAAGAAAATTGATATTCCTGATGAGGAAGTATATAATATTCTGTAAAAAGCCCAACAAAATACGGTGCGGATATCCTGCATATTAACTAGTTGCAGAAAAAAGCAGAAAAAAACCAAAACTGTACTTGGAATTCTAACATTTTAAAGGGAAAATAAAGGGGGAAAAGCACAGCAACTACTATTTTAAATAATTTTTTCCAAATTTAGCATCTAGAAAAATCGCAACGTTTTCCTGCATTCCTCAGAAGTCTATCATAAAAAGCACTTTTCCAAACTATGATACTATTTTACTGCTCTTGGCGTTCAGTCTGTTTTCCAGCGCTTACAGAAGTTTGGATTCCTGTGATCTAAAGTCAGCCAGAGTTCTTAATTTCAAAGCTCTCTGTGGCCCAACCCATAATATCCAAAGATACTTTCCTAAGAAGAGTCTGGGCAGAACTTGTCCGGCACAGCTCATCCCCCTACGATGTCTGTAGGCCAACACAACTTTCCTGGGGACCAGATTTCTAACTGAACTTTCTCAGAAGCTGAGAATCTCCACAAATTTCTCCAACTGCAAAACACACCTTCAACCTGCTCATAGGCACACCAAACAACGTGTACGCAGGATGCTGCTCCAAAACCAGGACCACCATAACGCAGTCAGAATTTGCTTCCTAAAGAGAGGATGACAAAAGAAGACACGTGACATGATAGCTGTATTGCCTGATTCTGCGGTACAGTATACTATATAGAAACAGAGTAGAAAAGTCCATGGAAACCTTTCATTAACCTTAGTGAACTCTGAATTAAGCTTCAAATGTTTTCTTCTGGGAACAGCAGTTCTGTTCCAACATAGAAGCTGTTTTTCTCTCTGCTCACAGAGACCTGGACAGTGTTTCAGCTCTCAGGGTCCGTATTTGTGTTCCCTGACTACACAGGTATAACCCACTGGCGGTCCAAACAGCGAGATGTTATTTCCAAAGCAGAAGACACTCAACTTACCTGATTCTACCTTCCCCGGGTTCAACGCATGGGCTCATCACAGTTAAAGGATTTGAGGGATTTTGAGTGTTGGGAGACTGGAGTTCCTGTCAATAACAGAGAAGCAGCAATTCAGATAAGCTGAGTTTCACACTTTGCCCCAAATAATTTCATGAATTATCATTTCTTCCTTGCCGCCTTTGCTATTGCTGCCAGCCAGCACAACCCACTGGGCTGTAAGGAAGGTGTTCATTTATTAGAAGTCCATACTCATAGGTCATAATATAGCAAGATGGAAGCATTTCCTTGGTGACTACATAAGGAGCCGGGCAACCTGAGCACAGAAGATGCTGTATTCCTCTGACAGCACCGTGGGTTTCGTAGGATCTCAAGCCTTGCTGACGTATTGACATAACTGCACGGATGACACGGTGCAAGACTGGCTTCTTTTCCCCAAAGGACTGGCTCCTAGGCTCCAAATAATGACATTTTTAGCCTTTGAAATGCAAAATGCCCTGATTTTACTGGAGAGAGCTATACTTATTAAAATTATACGTAATTTTAACAAGTTTGGCCCTCCTCTTGTCACATAAAATTTCCCTGGTTCAGCCACTGACAGTTCCCTCTGTGCTGACGTTCCCCAAATCCCACTGATTCACTCAGCACTTTCCTGAGACACAGCTGCTCTCATACAACTGATATCCTGCAGGATTTTCATAAAGAATATGAAGCAAATGGAACTATAAACTTCCTTCTGGAAGACAAAAGAAACACAGGAGTTTTAACTTGCTGTGAAAAGCAACAGGTCTCACGGACTTGAAAAATTCTTGGGCTGTGTAGCATGAATTCCAGCCAACATCACACAGCTCCTGCGAAAATATGTTTCTGTGACCAGCACTAAATGAATGATCCAGTAAAACATATAGACATTGAGGCACATAAGGTCACGAGGAGTTTAGTGAAACCGATATATACTTAACCTGAGCAACAGTTCAACTATTTCCTTCTGAGGCGGGATCTAATTCTCAGTAGGACAGGTTTAAAGTCCCCTTTGTGCCACTGGAATAGCACACGGGCAAGAACAGGAATCTCAATTCTTTTATTTTAAAGCTGCAATTTAAACCATTTGAAATATAAACAGTTAAGTGCAAGTTTTTAAATGAAACAATGTTGCAGACCATAAGAACAGGGCAGTGGGTATTCTGGAAACTTCTAAGCTGCATGACCATGCTGAATGTCGGGAGAGGTTCTGTAAGGCAGGAGAACTTAACAAAACTTTTGTTTTTCAAGCTGGAAACAAACAAACAAAAATAAATTGACAGAGCGTGTAAAATAAATTAATTTTGTACAAATTTTCAGGAAACAGCAAAACCTACAGATATACAGGTTTGTTCCAAAACTCGTCATTCATCACAGCCTCGTGCTTCCATTCCCCTGAACAGGGCCACTGCCTGCAAGTAGGAAATCCTCGGCATTCACAAAACCATCAAGCACAGCGTGAAATATTTCCCAGCACTTTCTGTTGTCCAAAGTCAAGACACAATTTTTAATGTTTACATGTTTGGTTAGCCTTACTGGAAAATAACCTGGTTTTCAAAGTTTTTATTTCTTCTATAACTGCAACACGTTCCTGTGAAATTTTTAGCAGAGATTCTATAGTTGTACAATAGAAAAAAAGTTCAATGGCTTGGGAATTGTAGTGATTGAACACAAGGAAAAAGAAAACATTTTCCAATAACAATTCCCATATGTAACTTCAGTTTGAACTTCTCAATTAAAGAGGCAGAAATGTAATGAGAGTATTCCATGCTTACACGGCACACACAAGGGCAGGAAGCGAAATGAATTCCTGTATTGGGCTTCCCACAGACAGAAGAAACTACGTTCATTTTAGCACTTCACGACATACCCATTTCCAGAGCTTTGCACACCAAGCCCAAAGAGAAGGATAACTATGACGTCATCCCAGGTTTAAGGTGTGAATTTAGTTCTTTCATGGGAAAACTCAGCAGGACCACACAAAGAACCCGTGGTAGGACTATACAGTAAAGGGCAGGGCTGCACAGAGCCAAGCATTATGGTACGACAGCAACACAGACCTTTGTCCTTGTCCAACTGATACATCCCGCCTCTCAACACTGTCCCACGGACACGTACAGAAGTTGCATCCACACAGCGTTTCACAGCACTGGGAGCTGCGAAGTCCCAGGTAGCCCAGCAGCTTTTTTTTAAACTTTTTGCTGAATGTTTATGTTTTAAATCATTCACTTACAGAGTTTGCCATTGCTTTTTCTAGAACGAACAAATGAAAACATTGGCACAGCTGTAAAACCTAATATACTTGGCCTTTCCACTGGTCAAAAAGAGAGGTAAGGTCAACCACTTCCATAAAAGACACTGCTTTCTCTGCCACCTCTGCTTCTTGGTCCAGTGAATGCAGCACACTTGGTAGAGGCAGCACACGTACACTATAAAACATTGTGAAGGCTGCACATCTGGCATAAGTCCATAGAGGGCAAGACTAAGATTTACAAGTAAAAGGAAAAATCAGGCTGAGATTCAGACTCAAATGAGCTTGATCCTGTTATCAAAGAAATGGAAATGGAAGAGCTTGGGCTACATTAGAAAATAAAATTTCCTAAAATCTTTTCCTAAATAATTTTCTCAGTTGCTGTGAGGCCCTTGATCTATGCCCGTTGCTCCATTTTGGTGTTCATCACAAATTATGATGATAATTACAGCTAGGATTTTCAAAGGAATACAATGTTACAGTAAACGCTGAAATCCATTGCAACTGAAGTCTATTTGTCTTATGCCAGATCTTAAGCTCTTTGTCTATTTTTGACAGACAAGACTGGAATGATGCTGTACAGAGGCAGAGCAGCTCCTATGCTCAGAATTAACAAGACGAGACAAAGGTAGGTCATTATTTAAAGGAAATACAATGTCTTGCCTAAGCACCCATAAGCCTAGGTTATTACAAAGAACTCGACACTCAGGTCTCTCACATCTCAGTCTATTACCTTGAATCTGTAACTTGTAAAAAACTGTCAACTGTAATCTGTGAAAAACACAGAAACCTGTATTATTTTGTTGTATCTGGAAAAAAAAAAAAGTTATCTATGGACTGTACTGCTAATGAAAATAGGAGGTGAGTTCCCAACCAGTTTTAGCCTCATCCAAAAAAAACAAACAAAAACCTAAAAACAGTGAAAGGTGGAGTCCAATTGCTGACACACAAAATGGACAGTAGCAAAATCCAGAACTTAAGTTGAAATCGAAATTTAAATTGTACGTCAGGCTGAAATAACACTTATGAAACACAGCATGCAACTTTCATTGGTCTTTCACTGGAGACAGAAAGAGAGTACACAAGTCTATACATGAATGTCCTGCCTGGTATGCCAGTGAGTATTCTGCCACTGCAAAGGACCATGTAGAGGAAGGTTTCTCTCAGACCAGGTATAGTATTCTAGACAGCTGGGATGGGAAATGACTCTTTATAATGAGTTTTCATGAGGAATTAACTTCATATGATATATGAACTACTTTTTTTACTAGATGAACTACTTCTTTTACACATGATTATTCACTATATCTAGACCATTATTATTATTTACACAGTAGTGACAATTAGCATCAGGGATGACCCTGATGGGCCCTACACAAGCAAGAGAAAGGTAGTGTCCAGAAAGTGCTGATAGATGTCAATTAATAGTGAGAAGTAACTGCAGCTACTTTCTTCCATGACTATACACCAAAACCAGTTTCTCAACACTGCTTCTGAAGAGAATTCAGAGCAGTTTCTTCCATGTAAAAATTAAGGATTTAGTCTTAAGTTTTACACATTGTTCACTTAATAAACAATGGAAACAGGTCAGCCAGAGGGAGCTTCATCCAAAGATGAAACACTCTTGTGATGCACTTTGCTATCTATTGACCCCAAACGCAGCCTCGACTACTAGTTTAGATGGCTACGGTTAGATGAGATGGTAACACTCAACAGTCTCCTGAACATTGGCTTCTGTAGCTAATCAGGCAACTCACTGCGTAACGTTGCTTTCCAACAAGCCTGCTCATCACTTCCCCCACACACGCAATGCCTCACCAGACCTGTACAATGACAGGGGCCAGATTATGTCCTCACACCACAAAGCAGAAGGTCTTCGACCACAACCCATCACTGGGAAAGCTGGGTCCCTGTGCAGTGGAGACTTAGTTCAGGACTGGGCAAGCAAGGGCTCTCCTTTCTCCCTTTACCCACAGCCTTCTCTTCTTTGTGTGGACTTACTACCCACAGATTGCTGTTTCTTCCCTCTTCAAAGCCTTCCAGTACAGCACTGAGAGCACCGAAAAAGCTTTAGCTTATTTCACATTTCTGTCCTCTCTTTTGTCTCTGTGGCCCTGGTAAACCTGTTGGAACAACCAACGCTTATTCAGAACTGTGTAGATATTTTGGGGGCTCAGTTCTGTATACCTTTAAAGTAACCCAATTTTAGAGTATGCAGAGCAGGCACTCCCTAGAAAAAATCAGAGGCCTTTTCCAAATTGACATAACAATCATGAAAATACTGTCTTTATTAGTAGAGAACAAAGTTCTCTGCTCGCACAGAGCAGTTGAATCTATCACATCCTTCTCTCAATTATTCCCAGTCGATTTATTTCTTATTGCCATAAAAAAGTCTCAAGCCTTCATAAAAGCAGACAGTTCTACTCATTTCGTTCATGAACATAAATGAGTCAGGAAATACAGAGATAACGTTGTACTCTAGAGAAAGCCGTGTATTTGATTTTGTGGGTTCTAACTCCAAAGAAACATCAGTGCTGGGTAGAGGGAGGGAAGGAGTGAGGGAAGGAAGTGGAGAAAAGAAACCAAGAAAGAGGCAACCCAGTGAGGCAGTGAAAACTATCAATCACATTTCCAGTGGTGCTCTGTTCTATAGTCGCGTGCACCACGGTTTATCACTCGGGCACAATCATTCCTTGAAGGAGGCAGTGGAAGGTAACCTGACATTTACCTGGGAGATAATAATTCAACAATGCGTGAATATAAACAGTAAAATTAAAACCTGCCTGTTCCTACAAGTGAATTAACTTACTTCCACTCTTGAGCAATGTTTCTGGAAGGCTGACAGTAATGCACTATAGGAAGTAAATACATTTAATGTTAAACTGGGCTTCACTTTACTGGGTATCAACTTTAAGTTTACTTGGTAGGAGAGAACCATCGTGCAGTGTGATTTTCCTTATCAAACCCGTTTTTGAGGGAATCGTTGAAAACGGTAGTGAGGGACAAAGAGCAGGCAATAGAGAATCATGACAGACAACTGTTTGGGGGTGTTTCTAGGAAGGAACTCCAGTCTGCGACATCAGTCGTAGCAGAAAAGTGATGATCAATCAGGTCCAATATTTTACGGTTACTGGACACAAGATAAGGTGTTGCTTTAAAAAGGAAGCTTTGAGCCACTGTATTTGGCATTCGATAACACAGTAACTGACAAAATGTCCTTCACTGAGGAATTCTAACAATCAAATGCTGTATGTGATGAATTAGTGTGAGATGGCTACCGTGTGACTGTCAGGGTTAAGGGTTGAAGGAGTAAAGTTCGTTCTTCTTAAATATTCGGTTCTTGGTTTTCAGATGAAAAGTGTGGTTAGCTAAGAAAAAACTGAAGGTGACAATGTACAATGGAGATATCCTTCAGGAAAATGCTGACAGCTAAGAATGGCAGAGCCATGAAGAGACAAATAAATGGCTATACTCATTGCTAGTGTCTTAATCCAATCTCAAAGATAAATATAGATAGGCTTTTTCTTTAAACATACTACTCAGAAGCACAATGATATTTACTATTGCTAGAGAAAGAATTCTATTCTGGGAAACATTTGAGAATGAAAAATAAAAAAAGAAATAATCACTTAAGAGAAACTCAAATTTTATTTGGAAACAGACCATTTTATTTCATTATAAAACTGGACCTCAGAGAACCCTAGCACACATGTGCCAACAGCCCTGGGATGGCTAAGCTATGGTTTGGGGGTTTACCTCAGACCAAGGTAGGTGAGGACTAGCATCCCCGGATCTGGTGATTACTTGCTTGAGACATGGTCTTCTGATTCATCCTCCATGATGGGAAGTCTTATACACCTGGCAGGACTCTGCCTGGCTCAGTTGCCCCAGAAGTGGAGCCCAACAGTCAGTAAACTCTCAGGAAAACAAGAAGCCTGCTAACCAAAAACTTTATGGGCCGGTCAGAAAATATTTGATGTTTGCTTTCATCAGAACAGAAGGAGCTCCATAAAACATTTTGATTTCCCCAAGACAGAGGAAGAGAAAGCCCTCAAGGGTACCAGAATGGCCATGAGCCACTAAGTTGTGGCATCCCTGCCTCAAAGAAAAGACAAATTAAGGCCTAGCATGAATAGGGAAAGTCATTTCCAGAAATTAGAAAGACCTATTAACAGGATTTACAAGACTTTTTTGCAGCATTATTGGTAATAGTGAGATACAGTTGTGTTCATTCTTCTTCAAGATAGCTGAGGACAAACTGGAGCTGGTGAAGGAATGTTCTCTACGGATGATGGGAACGCAGACCTCAGCTGACAAGAGACAGCTACGAGCTTCGCTTGTTTAGCTTAGCAGAACGAAGGCTGAGAGAGGATGTCACTGCCTTCGATAAATATTCCCAGGGGACTAAGCATTATGGAGGCAGAAGAACTATTTAAACTAAAGGACAATGCCGGCATAAGAACAAACTAGTGTACTATTGAGGCTCATAATTAGAGAGGAGTGTCTAGAAGGAAGACTCAGAATAACCAGTATCAGCAATGGGAGGCAAGCAATCCAACTACAGACCCGCATGAAAAAATTATGCCTCACACTTTTGTTTCTACAAATACTGGAATTTTTAGCCGTGTTTCAATAAGACGTTCATAGCTTCACAAAACTGAAGTGCTACTTTTAATGAAAAGCCTTAAAGCTTTTCAAACTGTTTTCCCCCATAAAACTCAGCCAAAATAATTTCTAAATAATTTTTTTCACCAAGCTGCAGTTTTTGATGAATAAATGGTAAAATATGAGGGAAAGAACAGATATACCTATAAACCAGGCATGTTGGCTTCAATACAACTGAAACATCTTTGTTCTTGGTGAATTCTCAGAAAAACTATTCCAGACAATAGCCTCTGTCTGGACTTCATGTGCAATACAAAGAGAGAGAAATAAAAACGAAGGGGGTCAGAAGAGAGAAAAAAAGTGACCCTGTCTGTTTACAAAACTTACAAAACAGAATAAATTTACAAGCACTTGTTTAATAACATCCCAAATTCCAGTTGAAAGTACGCATTTTATCAGATTTCTGAAGTACCATGTTTTCAAATTATTCTTTTTTGTGTATGAGTTTTGTCCTTGGTGAGTGAAAATTGTTTCCTGCAGCAGATACTGGCTAACGCCCTGACCTTTCAGGGCGACCGTGACCGGTTTCAAAACTGTATTCATCTCGTCCTTTAACACAGCACTGAGTACGTGCCTCACAGAAGGAAAAGGCCGGACTGACTGACATGAGTCCCTGCAGTCTCCCAGTACGATTCGGAGCCACCCGTCACCCAAGGGAGGCAGGGCAGAGACGGGATTCCAGGTCAGATTTAGATCCAAATTCTCTCCTTCCCGCCTCGAGGCTTACCTCTGAGGGGGGAGGAAGTATATTCGGTCACTTCTGAATAGATAACTAAGGAAATTGCTTCTGTGATATTTTAGTCCTAGCTCGATCCAGGGTGCCCTTTTAAATTCAGGTAACCAACACTTCTGACACGGCTCCTTAGACCGTACGGCATCTGCCACGATGCCAGCACGCGTCTGGCTGCAGGACTAGGCCTCAGCTGGTCGCGCCTGGAGAAGACAGAGCAGGCAAGCGCTTGAGGAACCAGGCCGTTAGGGGAATGGCAGAAGACCCGCCTTTAAGGGTTCTGCCGGTGGCTGACGCTGGGGAAGAGCTGTCACCGCCCTTCCCCGAACAGCCGTCTCCAGAGCTCTTCCTCCACCTTCAGGAAGAGCGGACTCTCCTGAGCTGGGCTGCCCCACTCCTGGAGCCAGCCCCGCACGCGCAGCGGCGGTGGCAGAGCTCTGCTTTACACCCTGCCAAGGACCCCTCCAGAGGCCTTCACTCCTGCTACGAACCTTCCATAACATAAGTAACTGGCCAAAGAGCATGACTCGTTGGGCACGTGCCATTATATTTTAACAGCCATCAAAGTTTCGGGGAGTTATTTGCTTTCCACTTACTAGTGTTAATACTGGTTTTACTTATTCAGTACTGCAAAGGCTTCCACTCCTGTGAAAGCAAATTGTTCTATCACAGGGCCGGTACGCAGAGGAACACACCTAAGGAAACAAAGCTGGCCCTGCTGAGCTCATTTTTGGTCTTGTGTTTTTGTTTCAGTTGTAATTCAGGGAAGAAAATATTCTGGGCCACGCTGACCAATGCAAAGAATATGTTATCAGCCTCTCCAATAATGAACAATTCGCCTCCCAGTCTTTGCAAATGACCTCCATAATCTATCATCTTAGCTCGCGAGGAGCCAGCGGCCCACAGCCAGAACCCAAGCTGCAGCCAAGGCCCAGGGCAGACGATATGGGAGGAGGCTGCTTTAGATCATACAAGATCGGCCCACGCTATTTAATTGACATTAATCACCAACGTGGCACCACTTCACTCACTACATGAACCTTACTGAACAGTTCTGGCCTCTGGAAAGCTCTAATGACCTTTTAAGAAAAATGGGTTTGCTTTAAGGTTTATTCCCAGCGTACCGAACCTGAGGAATACACGAATATTGGACAGGCCGTGCCATGTCTATGTAGACGAGGCTGCTAAACCGCGAACAAGTGTATGTCCCTCAGAGCATTTACCATAAGGATACAAGTAACAGTTCCAGGGTTTTCATGTTAGCCGTCTGTCTGATACCAAAAAATGAGATTCACATGTAAAAATTCACCTCTGTCATTTTAAAAAGTAGGTGCATTTGGATCAACCTCTGATACAGGTTGATCTCTTGTGGCCAAGCTAAAGAAGTGCAGGAAAGGCAAATTTATCTCCCCAACTCTTTCCCCTAACCAAGAAAACCCACTGTGTGAATTTGGGCTATTTACCAAGAAGATAAGAAGTATACACATGTAAGATACACAAGCGAGTATTTTCTGGGTGGCATCGTAATTACATGAGACAGACCTAGCTTTCCGAGGGATTGATGCGGTTGTTTTGTATTCCAATTGCAATAGCTGAGTGCCATCCAAAACGCGACTGAGCTGAAAGAGGCAGAAAAACAAAAGCATCTCCTTTGTCCCAAATGAATTCAACTTCGTTAGTTTTGGCAGCTTTTCAAAGATCAGAAAAAAATATTTGCTTGATCTTTCCCTTCTTTCCACTTAAGGTCAATGATTAAAACAGGATCAGCTCAGCGACTACACCTCCGGTTCACAGTCTGTTGGATAAACCTACTAAGTCCCATTTTGACAGCTGTGGAAAAAAAATAAAGAGACACCAAGACTTCTTATAACGGCTTTACAGAATGGGGAAGATTGTTGCTTTCTCAGGTAGTTAAAAGTCTGCGCCATGAGGCAGAACAACTCTGTGCTAATCTTCTCTCTGCAATAGACTTAACTTGTCACCCAGCAAGTCGTTCACACTCAAAATTTCAGAGACGTATGTCACAAGCTTGACACACAAACCAAATTCAGTCCCCATCTGCAGAAGAGCTTAGGAGCAGTAGGTTTCCCTGGTGGCAGAAATGCATGGAAATAAGGAAAAGGGGTTCTTCATGAAATAAGCAACCAGTCTTGTCTAAAAAGTTGCCTCTGACGTGCCTTGTCCTGCCATTACTGAAGGTGGTGATCTTCAGAGTCCAGACAGACACATCAGTCCTTGAAATGCACTGGGTTTTGAATTGCTCTCTGCATTACTGCTGTTAAAAAAAAGATAAATCCTAAAGAAGATGTATGTTTAGATAATGTGAAGCTTGAAGAGAATATTCACCTGCTTCAAACCCTATTTGTATAATTCTCTAGAAACACTTAAGCAGCCATCACCAGGGACTGGGAAAAACATCCTATTATCAACTTCAGAGATTTAAGGATTAGACTGAATCCTCTAAGACTGTTGAAAAAAAACACAAAAACAACTTTCCCTCTGCCCTTGTAATGGACTAATTCCATTTAGAAAATCTTCCTCAAAAGAAACATAATCTTTCTTTCAGGGGAAAAGAAAATAATTGATAACAAAGCAGGACAGCAATGGGAAACACGGTCCAGAAGGACCTCAGAGTGGCACTGGGTTCCTTACAGAGCCTTTCGTTGTTTCAGTGGAAAAAAATATGGTCACTTGTTCAAATATTGAAGAATAACAAGCCATTCATTCAGTCTTATTAGGATTTCAAATACTCATCCCAGACCATCATCACCCTCTGACAGAGAACCGATGGCTGTTTAATAAAAGGGGTTTTGTTGTCTGATAGAATTAAAAACGCTGAGGTTTCAGCTCCAGTCACAGAGTACACAGTAAAACTGTGAGTCTGATGAACAAAGGTTTTTCAAAGCCATCCTTCTGTCTTCTCATTGTTAGGCTGGCTGAAAACCAAACTTTTTCCCCAAGGATAAGGTAGGAATACTTGGAAATATGCCTTAAAACGATTCTGGGTCAACCCATTGATATGGCCCATATGGAAACCTGACTCAAATATCTGCAATGTGGTGAAAACAAAACACTGCTCCGTGTTCCTCCTTGTATCCACTACATGTTGTTATGAAACAAAACAAACAAAAACCTAAAGGTGATGGAACTTTGGGAGTCCCTTACCAATCAGCAGCCACACTTTCAGACTCCACCACGAACCCACTTGCACATTAGCACTTTTCCGAATTAAGGCAGCTGTAGTTCAGTGGGTAGGAAACAAAGGAGAACAGAGTTCACTGCCAAAGAGTTAATGAAAACATGGGACCATTACTCTTATAACAGGGAAGAGATATACATTATGTGTGTGTGTGTGTGTGTATAAATAGACAGATGATCATCACCATATTGCAACGTGGAACACGAATCTCTGTTTTGTAGCCTAGGAAACTTCAGCGTCAAGAAGTCTCCCAAACTGTAGTATAGACGTTCATTCCCAAAAAATATATTATCATCTCATGTGCTACAAAACTAGAAATTCAGAATACCTTTTACAGATACGTATCCACAGTTAAATATAAAAGGAGACAGTACAGAAAATAGCTTTAAGACAGCAGCGTTGTTTGCTCAAATTGCTGATCACTACATGAACACCGACTTTAGCCTGCTGAACCCAACGCGGCAGCATTTTGTTGCATTTTGCTTTAGTCACAGAGTGTGCTTTGAATCTAAACTGACCAACCATAGAAGTGCTGAATCTGATTTATTTAATCAGGTTTCTCTTTACTGATACAAAATTTGATACCTGGTTTTAATCTGAACTGACAAATTTGAAGGGGAAAAATTGATTCTTAAAATGAGTGGGGAGGTAAATCTAGGTGAATCTAGGAGAAATGCTCCTTTCTGGCATGTCGGTTCTTCTCTCCTGTTTTTGCCAAGTAAATATTGGGCAGTTTTATGACTCTAAAGAGAAGAGCTAAATCAACTCTATTTTTCCCTTCTTTAAATAACAGAAAATAAAAAACTTCCCACCCCACCGCCCCCAGAGGCACAAAGCAACAGAAAAGAATCCACCCGTTACACTGCATACAATAAAAAGAAGTAGCACAAATAATGAAAAACTTGGGGAAAGAATGGCATGCCTGAGATTACTTTTTACAATGACTTACACCCAAGAGAAATGTCTTGCTATAAAAATGCATTTTAAGAATTATAAAGAACAAAGCTCTAACACAAATAAGTTGAAAACATTTAATTATAAATATTGCAATAACACAGCAAACCAAACAATTGGAATAACTTGCAGTACTAACAGCTCCTCTGGATTAGTTGTATGCAAACTTATTATAGAAAACCCTAGCTATTAGTCTGATCCTATTCCCATTTAAATGAATGGAAAAATGCTAACAACTTTTTTTTTTTAATCAAAAGTCAAATCAAACACAAAAATAATGTTAAAATTATTACTGATGAGCTTAGTGGGAAAAACCTGCTGTGCTGAATACCATGTTTTAGGTTCAGTTTAGTTTGGTATATAGGTCTTAGGATTCGGAATAATGCCTGGTTTTCAAAGTCAGTTATATTTATAACAGTATGTTGGATTCATCCCCATACGTTATTTGCACATGCTTGATGACACTACATATAATAACTCCCAAGCACTTTGAGAATTTCAAATAGGTATCCAAGAAACACACCATACGCAGAACTTCACACTCCTAGCTATTGCAAAGTCACTGGAACTTCTGAAAAAATCTCCAGGAGAATAAAATGAGGAAATAGTTCTTTTGATTCCAATAGACATTTTAGTAAATAAAGAAAAATGGGACAAATTATTTAAAAAAAACCCCCACATTAGCAACACCAAAATATTGATTAGGCTGCTACGAGT
This sequence comes from Burhinus oedicnemus, assembly GCA_008921705.1. Lineage (NCBI taxonomy): Eukaryota > Metazoa > Chordata > Aves > Charadriiformes > Burhinidae > Burhinus > Burhinus oedicnemus. The sequence continues at coordinate 279,732 of VFFE01007645.1, read as the reverse complement.
AAGCTTTTGAGAACCCAAGGTAGAAGAAGTTCTAATAATCAAAAGAAAGTCTATTATAGCAAAAAGTGTTACGGTATCAATAACTGTTAATGAGCAACTTCAGCAGCTACTTGCAGCAAAAATAAATCATCTGTCACTTTCAGAGAGCTACCAAGGTTCAAGGCTATCTGAGAAGTAGCGCAAGCTGATAGGAAAGCTAACGGAATCGCTAACAAAACCTTGTCCACCAGCTTACTAATGGAATACGCTGAGATAATCAGGGTGTTCATTAGCCAAAATAGGTCCCATGCTCACACCGGGTTTGGCAGCTGCTGACAAACGTCATGGCTGGAGTATCAAATCCTGTTCACCAAATTAACTCTAAAGTCAGCGTGTAAAAAAGATATGTGGGATTTGGCCTCAAGAGATGAACAGGATCTGACCTAATTAGTGCTTATCTAGGACTGATTTAGATTTAACGTGGTCAAAAATGGAGTCAGCTCACTTACTCCAGCTGAAATTTACTGCCAGCTCATTTTGTGTTAATACATTTATATTCTGCTAGCAGGACGTGCAAACAAAGTCTTTTCTTTAAAGCAGCAGAATATCGCCTGTACAAAAGATAAAGCCCTAGCACAAGCCTGCACCTCCCCCCCCCCATCATTTGGCTTTAGTACTATGTCTTGCTTTTTTACTGTGCTTTCCCTACATTTGGAGCAGGAAAAATCTCAAGGTCATGCTGAGGAAGGAGAGGGATGCACTTCGGCAGGTCTCCCCAGCGTAGTGCTGGCTGCCACCACCGCTGCCTCCAGCCTGCTGTTCCTGTGGGACTGTCGGTACCTCTCCCTGCAGAACACCTTCTTTTGGAAGCGTAGCTTTCCTCCCAGCCCACAGGAGGCACGTTGGACACACCGAAAGCAAGGAGGAACCTCAGTCTCTGTACGCAAGTGTAAGCGGTGAGTTTAAGGGCGTGCTGTTGTGAGACTCTTTCCCTGTGCCCTATTTATGCGAGGCAACTGCTGCCAGGAACAGCGAACACAAAACCGGAGAGAGAGAGTGAAAGAGGCAGAAAGAGCAGAAGCACAAAGAAAACACTTCACAAAAGCAAAATCAAGAAAATATCCTAATTCCAACACGCTTACAGTCTCACTGGGTCCTAGCAAGGAATTTTATAGCTATTACATTGCATATAACTGAGACTTCTACACAGCATTTGAAACAAAGCTCAAGTGTGGAAATTTCTCCACGGAGGCAATGTTTCATTACACTTGTACAGCAATATGACTGGAAGAGTCTTCTTGGATCACAAGGCCAATTTTGGACAACCAGCGGCAATCAAGTCTTTGGAAAGAAAATGCCAGTTTTCCAGAGTGGATCCCTAACACAGCTCAAGTCTGGAACGCGTTCATACGCGACAGCGGTTGTGGAGTTTTGCTTCCACTAAGAGACCAAGCTGATGCTGAAGGAGCCTGTAAAAGCATTCAACTGAGTCAGTCTTAATCTTCTGTTTTGAGATCTGTCCACTTGTTACAACGGCAGGCTTTCAGCAACATTCCAGAACCACTAATTCAGCAAAGCTGATGATAAAGAGCTCCAGCAGGTAGAAAATGAAGAGGTTGCCCCCGCAAGTCATTGTATTTTTTGCTCTTCAAGACTTTTGACCCAAGAAAAGCAGATTATTAGTCACTGGAAAACATCCAAGGACATGATATATCTCATTTCGTTTGGGTTCTGTTGGCTTTCAGAGAATTCCCTGGTCAAACAGTCAGCTTATATTAATTTAAATGATCCGAAGTACTGACTGTAGATTTGAGAAAACAATGTCATAGCCTCAGAAGAGCTGTGTTATGTTCGATGCATAGCAAAACAGTAACCTTTTATATAGTTCTGGAAAAGCGAGAGTTAGAATGCATGAAGCATCGGTTCCATTTCCAGATTAGTGCCTCTAGCATGTAGTAGAGGTAGCTGAAATCCTTGGGGAATACTTGGCAGTGCTTCCAGTGCATCCAGTGATGCCCAGTTTTTACCAAAAATATAGAGAATGTGAGGTCACAGTGGCATATCTGAGTTTTTCACTCTTTAGGAAGGACTAATTTGAAAACACAGAGGTTTGTCCTACTACATTAATAATGCTGACAGAAATAAACACCAACAAAAAACAGACACTCTCCAAAAAAGATTCTGTACTTAACCTTTTTTGTTCAGAAGAGAAAACTAAAAAGATCAAGCTAGAGAGCCTTTAATTAATTTTTTCCGTTCTTAGGAAAATAGAGGTTAACACAGTAGCCAAGCAGAGCTCAAGTTTCTAAGTACTTCTACTTCCAAAGAGAAAATACAAATATTTATAAAGCAGCAGTCTCAGTGAAAACCCTTACGTTATTTGGAGGGTTTTAGAAGACTGCATTCTGCAGTCTAATAAAGACAGACACATTAGTGAAAATATATGCAAATAATATTAATGTCCCCTAAAGATGTTTTAAATTTTGGCATTGATTACTCTACATTTGCATTATCTTTATGACTTCTCATGTACTATGCAATTTCACTGAGATACAACTAATTGCCCATCCAATTGATTTTTTTAATCATAGCAAGTTATTAGTATTTTTTAATCTTTATGGCTCACAGTCTTTAAATGGCTGATTAGATGAAGACTACAGAATCTGTTATAATGTGTCAATAAAAACTAATGGTTAAAAAACAGATAAAATAATTACTCTTATTCTTTCTGACCGGGTATCACATTTAGTGTATGACAAGGTGAACAGCCGTTAGAGCACAGGCTGGGAGATGAACTATACGTGAATTATATCCCTGGCCTTGCTGCTGTAGCCTTACTGGACTTGCCTAAGATCACCTACATCAAAACCTTCAAGATTAGCCACCAATTTTGTGGCTTACACTTTCTCGAATGAAGTCCAGTGGCAAGTTAAGAAAGCAATTGTCAACATCAGTGCCCCACCTTTACATTAACGGTAGTATCGGCTCCGGTGCCGTCACCGGTAACCACTGTGATACAAACCACGGGGCCACACGCAGATTTCATTTTTGTCTAGTTCCATCCCTGGAGTGGAACAAACACAGACCCTTGGGCAAGCTTATTTTAACCTGCAGCTCCTGGTTTTATCTCCCTGAACAAAGTATTTGGCAATACTGGAATAAGGATGGCAGAGTTAAGGAGAGACTCCAGTTTCATGCCCCTTCTGTGTCCTTGGTTTATTGCACAACGGGCTGGAGCTTGGAGGAGCTTTTCTTTTGCTGGATAAATGAAAGCTATTAACAAGGCCCTTGTAGTGGAACATTTAGGAAACATCGTGGGCTCTTCATTAGCGTAAATGCCAATATATAGCACAGCCTCTAACGTAAAAAAGCCAAAAACTTTTAGGAAGAAGGATGGAGGGAAAGGAGAGAATCAATACCTTTTTTTATTTCTGCTTCATTTAATTTAAACATTTTACATCTCTCATTTGTGAAGCGAATACTAAGTGAAAAACCTCAGCATTAAACTGTACACATAGATCAATCAAGTAAACTGCATGCTCATTTACACTTTGTTTATAAGTTCTTTCCCGAAGACAGAACTACACAGATGTCTCTGAATAAGCCATTTGGGATAAGCCCACACTCAGCCTACCCTAGCTTTGAATCACGCACGCAGTTTCTTCTTTCACCCACAGGAACGTAAATGCAGAGTAACACCAGCACCATCAGTGTGAAAAGAGAATTTTAGTCATTTTAGTCCTGATATTTGGGTTCAGCTTTCTGAGAGCTGGCACCCCTGCAGGGTGCAGCAGCAAATCCTCAGGAGCCAGGCAGTGCTTGTTAAGATTGACCAAATCCACTCTTCCGTTCCCTCAATGAAAATTACGGATGGCAGAGAGCTTTTCATCTCACCTAAAGGTGCCATGACAGTGCCGGGCCCTTTGAGGGCAAAGCTGGCCAGCGGAGATGGATGATGAACTAAGATGCGACACCTTCCCAGGTGCTGAACATTCAAGGGGTCCTACACTTTACGCCGGCCCACTTGTGAGCAATACAGATCGTTTTAATAAATACCCGGTGCCTATACCATTGAACTTCACTTGCCTTGTCATTTCTTTATCACTCTTCTCATAGAGGAAATTGCTCCCCAAATTTTTAACCTTGCAGTTTTCTTTGGGGCAAACTGTAGCCACATCAGTAACATGACCAGCATCATTCATGTCTTCTATAATCGAATCCTCCTGTTCGCAGACAGCTGGCAAAGTTTACGCAATTAAATGGTAGCTGAGCAGTGTGGAGTAACTTCATGAAGCCCCGTACAACAAAGAATATCTCTCCCTAGTAAATAGCTCAATTGATTTCTCACGGTCAAGACAACCCCTTGAGTCTCATTAAGTAAAATATTTTTCTTAAACAGTTGCCAATTTTTCTTTATGCTGTATTTTAAATTGGGAGGGAGTGGGATTTGTATTTATCAAGGCACCATGTAGAAAATCTCAAAAATAGGGATATAAATGAAGTACTTTTCCCTAAGAAAACCGATATCCGTGTAAAACATCCCTTATGTTCCCTGTTACTTGTGTTTCAGGGCAGAGGTTTAGCAAGTTTATTCCATGGTACGAATACAGAACTAATGCCAAAATATGTATATGGCCCGTAACTTACAGACCCATTTCATCAGCTAATCATAATCATTATTTTTTGATTGCTTTGACAACAGCACTGAGGAGAAATAAGAAATATTTTGCGCATTCCTTGTTGGCTCAACTTCATTTTTCAAAAAAGAAACAAATGAAAGATGTACACAGGATACAGGATACTTGCGCCTAGTCCTGGTTCAGAATTTGGGCCAATTGCTATGATTCACTCCTTTTCCTAGAAAAAAACGCTGGTTTGGGCTGAGGAAATCTCTGCAACAATGACCATTTTCGATCATTCCATAAAATACCTTTTCTTTCAAACGAACCAAAAAAGGAGCCCGTTGAAGCTGTCGGAGAATGCCAGAAGAGTCCTGACTGCCCAGAACGGCACAGCACCAGAGATGCCAGCCTGCAGCCCAGGGGCCTCATGCTGCCTCAAGACACTGGTTTAAGAAAGGATATAAACCTGAAGATTGCATTAAGAGCTATCACTGCAATACATCCCTGTTTTCTCAGACACAGCTTTGGGCCATTTCATCTTGGTTATTTTCTGGGAAGAGGGTGCTATGGATGCTTTCTGGTGTCATGATTCATACGTTGCCCTCCCTCCAAGGAACAATTCACAGTTAATATGAAATAATTTTACTGGAGCTTTATTTGCAACAGGGCACGTCCAGAAAAGAGAAAGAGATGATGGAGGAGCACAGGTAGCCAGAGGAATTCTGTCTTTTCAAACCACAGTTTGTTTCAAGACAACTTTTCAGAGCGGCCGTAAGGCGCAGCGCGTGCACGGAGAGCGCAGCCCCTCCGTAACTGTGCGATGACGCAGTGTTCTTAGCAGAACACACCCGCGGGCAAAAACACGAGCTCCAGGTATTTAGGTACGTTTTAACCTGGAGAAAGAGAGAAGGAATAAAATCAAAATGCCAAGCACCCAGACAAGTCAATATTCTCCTTTCTTTAAAGCTCGTTTCTTCCTTCTAAGTGGATACTTATTTAATGATAACGATATTCTGATTCTGAAGGTGCTGCAATTACACTGTACGGCACCCTGCCAACTGACCTCCTGACACGGCAAGCTCGCTCAGCAGTGCAAGGGCTTTGGATTCTCTGCTCCGTCCCCTCTGTCACCCACACAAAACAAGTGCAGCTTTGCCCTTTGCACTTCCTTTTCACCAAATTCTCCCACGGGTGTTTTGTTCTTGTTGCTGTTAGCTTGTTTTGGATTAGAACTTGATCCCACATACTGGGTGCCTTTAGAAGAGTCTTCTGAAGATGAGGGAATATTTTGAGACCTTTCCCCATCCATTGAAAGATGCTGCCTAGAATGAGAATCTTGTCACTAGGAAACGTTTAAAGAGATATTATCAAAGTTACAGGTCCTAGCCTTAAGAAAAAGGAAACAAAGAAATGAGAGACATAGCTAAAGAAGATTTTCTTAACCTTGAAATTTCCCTCGCCAAGCCATATGCTGCAGTTTCTCAAAGGGTATTGTTGCAGCATAGGGAGAACAATGAGTATTAGTTGAATAATCAGGATAGATTATCAAAATATATAAAACCAAAGTCTGTACCCTACAGCGAGTCATAAAGAACAGCAACCATCTGGAGCTTAAGAAATATTTCTAGCTTTGTCAGTAAGACTTTATTATAAACACAAAATATAGGCTGCTAATTAAAAAAGCTACAACTAAGCATTCTCCCTCTCTCCAGGGATTTTTTTTTTCCATACATGCTTTAACATTCAGAATTGTGAACTTCACAAAGAGATCTTTAAGCCTCTGGGGCTACAGGAGAGTGACAACAGGGCCTTTGATTTCCCTTACCCACATCCAGTCTCTAGAACAAGTCCGGACCAGCAAGCACTAAGACGTGTGTCTTCAGTCCTTGCCCCGTTCCTGTCTTCTTGCTGATTTCAAGAACCTTCTACATGGCAGCATGAAAACTAACAAACACAGAAACTCAACTGGAAATTCCAACAAGGAGCACGACTGCAGGTTCCTGAACCACACGTGTTTTTCTGAGGCGCTCAGCCTGAGGATTTCTAAGTAATGCAACAGCAAAAGCAAAGGAGCTTGCTGATATCTACGTAAAGGATAGCCAGACAGAAAGGCACTGAAGGGTTAAAAGAACTCAAACAAACAAAAAAACCCCTACCAAAAATTTTCCATTTTCATTTAGAAAGGAAGGAAAAATGCACACTTTTTTTTACCTGAGTGGGAAATTTTACTTCTGCTTTTACTGATGATGCTGAAGTTTTATGTTTAACTTCTGGTCAGGACTACGCTTTCAAGAAGCACATAATCCTGCATAATACCTACCTTTTGTGCTGCATTTCGAGCTTCCAGTATGAGCAATCACCTTCATAAAAACGTACACAAAGAATCAGGCTAGTGTCCTTGCTCCTCTGACTGATACTGACCTTGTGAGCACCTAGCAAGCTCTTCCAGACAAGCTCCTGTTCATTACTTACCTCCACAAATGTTTTCTTTCTTCACAAAAAACTTCAGGTTAACATTTGCTTTCCATTGAGTTTCCTACTCTCCTTTACGAATATATGTACCTCCAAGCGTCTCAAAGTCCTGCACTTTCTCAGCTGCAGCACTTTTGAAACAGCCTGTGCTAGAATAACCATTTAGTCACGTCACAAAGCAGTCACTGGCTAAGCCAAGACCTGAACTCAAAAGGCGTAAGAAATCTGTATTTAGTCTGTGTCTTTAACCAGCAGGTTCTCCAGCCTGACAAGACAATACAGGCACAAGTAGGCAATCTGAAACTGACTGCACTGGAACACCAGGAATCTGTATTCTGCACTGATATGGGAGATTATTATAGAAAATACAGGTTTTAGAAGTCACTAATTTTAAAAGCTGACCTTGGTTTGCTTTCTCTTTCAAATACTAAAAGACAGTCTTCCTAAACTCAACAGAAGCGGAAGAGATTTAATCATGGTAGCAAATTAGACTATATATTCTTTCTAAATCAGAAAATTCACAATGTTACTTTTGAGGCTTTGGTACCGCTTAGACTGTTTATGTACACGTGCTGATAGAGGCACGTGTGTACATCACACGCAGCATCACTTGTCAGCGCGGTAAGCACGCTGGAGCACAGCACAGAGCAGCGCTGCTCTCCCAAGCCATGGTCCGCCTTTAAAAAGAACAAACTGCGGTGAGCTGAACACGGTGGGCACCCAGAGGTACCTTCGTTCGCTCTTCTAGATGCAACAGATAGCATTATAGCACAGACAGTTGCAGCAGAGATACATCTGGGACTGCTCAAAGCCATCTTAAAGATGGCTTGCAGAGTTTTCCACCCCTTCTACCACGAGATCTCAGAAGATGAGGTATATAATTGTATGCTACAGTCATATATTAATTTATCCATACATATTTATAGGTTTTTCTAACCCAGAAGGTGCACCTGAATTCCTCCTGTCTAATATACAGCCATCTGCAGCAGAACAAGACACAGCACAAAGAGCAGCCCTTCTCGCGGTTGGGGGTGGTAAACTCCAGGTGCGGTAAGAAGGGCTGTCGCAGAGCTGTCTGCGGGTAAAGGTTCTTCATGATGCGTTCAAGTTTCCAGTTCAGGCTCTAGTTTCAAAAAAAAGCTACTTTGTTTGACATGATGAAAGGTGCCCTACTTACTGAGAAGACAAGTTACGTTTTGCTCTTTTGATTTCCTGCTGGCCAGGATGTACAGATGGGTTTTTGGGGCGGGAGGGGAGGGAAGAGAGAGAGAGAGAGAAAAAAAGCAAAGGACAGATGACACTGAAGTACAGAAGAGATTAACAGGGTCACTAGCTTGCACTCCTGGGGTCTGGCTGACGGATTCCTGCTTCTTAAAACTGCGAGTAGCGAGGGATGACAGACTCATCACTCAATGAAAAGTGAGTTACGACTTTGCAGTATGAACTTGCTTGGCTGCTTTCCATTGCCTTGGCTCTTCAGGACGTGAAGGCTCATGGGAAAGCCCTACTTTGATGTTTTGCTGAATTTTTCTGTGGAACATATTAGACATGAGGCATATCAGATACAAGTTCAAAGCATCTGGGCTAAATTCACAGTTGGTATTGATGATTTTCTGCACTGCTTCAGGTGACATTTCAAGCAGGTTATTTAATGTGCTAATAAGCATATAACCCAGACTATCTGAATAGGAACAATAGGTCTTTTGTAAAAAGATGTAGAACATGGAGTCACACTAAATTTGACAGATATTAGGCTAAGATACACACAGAATTACCTAAGGACAGTTGAGTCGTGTGCTAGCATCTTCATTACGCCAAGAAGACAACAGAAGTTGTGCTAACAATACAGTAAGAGCTGCCAAAACATGTGTCATGTAAGATGCAGGACATCTTACATCTGGCACGAAACTGGTCCTTGAACAGAGGAACTGCAATGCAATATGGTGAAAAAACCCTTTACAAAACCGGCATGGAAAGGCACCGTATTCGTAGGAAAAAAAAAAAAAAGTTAATCCTGTAGTCCAGATTCTTTGTTGTCTTGTATTCTGTCATGCTATCTTTGCAGACAAAGGGTTATGCTTACCTATATTCATATCCTGTTGAACATCAGAAAAAGGAAAGTAGAACATGCCAAGTAGTTTCTGGTTTGAAGAATAAAGAAAAAATGGTCTTTAAGGCTTCAACCTCTAATTAGATCTGTGTCCCTTCCAGGTTCTAGCAAGTTCCCAGCGCCCTGAGCTAGTATACAGGGGCGGGGAGCAAAATGAAGCCCCCATAATCCAAGGGGAAATGGCGAGGGACCTGCTACAGCACTTAGACACACACAAGTCTATGGGGCCAGATGGGATCCACCTGAGGGTACTGAAAGAGCTGGTGGAAGTGCTCACCAAGCCAGTTTCAATCATTTATCAGCAGTCTTGGCTAACCAGGGGGGACCCAGTTGACCGGAGGTTAGCAAGTGTGACGCCCATCCACAAGAAGGGCTGGAAGGAGGATCCGGGGAACTACAGGCCTGTCAGTCTGACCTCGGTGCCGGGGAAGGTTATGGAGCAGACCATCCTGAGTGCCATCATGCGGCACATGCAGGACAACCAGGTGATCAGGCCCAGTCAGCACGTGTTCATGAAAGGCAGGTCCTGCTTGACTAACCTGATCTCCTTCTATGACAAGGTGACCTGCTTGGAGGGTGAGGGAAAGGCTGTGGATGTTGTCTGCCCGGACTTTAGTAAAGCCTTCAACACCGTTTCCCACAGCGTTCTCCCGGAGAGACTGGCTGCTGGTGGCTTGGGTGGGTGTACTCTTCACTGGGTCAAAAGCTGCCTGGATGGCCGGGCCCAAAGAGCTAAGCCTTTCTACCACACGGTTCAGGTAATAAAAGAGCACCGAAACAAATCACAGTTTAAAAACAAAACAAACCAAAACCAAAACTATAAAATGAAGCAAATTTCTCTCAGGTTCACTTCAAAATGCAGAAGACTGGTGTGGAGGGCAGACCCGGTTCGAAGCACACCTCGCGACTGAGGCTACACCTGGGGGCCGTGGCAGTCACAGTCACGCAGGAGTAGTGTCGGCCGTGCCAGCAAAGACAAACTCAGCGTGTGCTCCAATCTGGTGCACTTAGAGTGAAGAAAAGTGTTCTGTACTTCCAAGAATGAGTAAGCTAACATGCCTATTTTGTGATCGCAGTAACTTTGAAAAGAAAAGCTAACATTTTCAGAAGTTTATCAGAAGCATATTGTTTTCTTTAGGGTCAGTACTTCTCTTCTGAGCTGCACGTAAACTCTGGGTAGATAGGAAGTCTCTGGCTCACTCAGGTGACGGACAAGAACATTGTCATGAGCGCTGGCAAAACCAGCAAGAAGCTAGTAAGTAATTGATGAATTAATTCAACGGGATTCCACAAAACTGTCTGTGTGAATGTCAGCACAAAGACCTCGCACAAAACACCCTAAAATAGCCCAAAAAACCATACAAATTCGATGATGTTAAAGGCCTGTATATCAAATGCCTTAGCAGGCATCCCGCTGCAGCTTACCCACTAACCCTGCTCTAATGTAAAGCTTCATTACAGTATGTACGTCCTCATTTTCTTCTGTGCCACAGGAACACGGGCCTAAAAGAGAACTGAGTGTGGGACAAGTCCTGCTGACAGCGCCAAAACCAGTGATAAACCTCCCTTTGGCTTAGAGATGGAGAATTAGAAGAGAATTAAAAATGGAGATTTAAAATAATATGAAGCAGTAACAGATCTCTTTAAAAACACTAGTGTAACTTTCACTTGCAAAGCAGACAAGTTCCAAGAGATCGGTTGATGTTGAAGTCAGAATCTAGTGTTTAAACATTCCTCTGTGTAACTGAAGCTTCAGACAGAGCTGCTACATCTCTCGCGAATGGGGGGTTATATTCCTTTCTTCATCTGAAAGGTGATTTCATGCTTCAGGAAGTAAAGAAAGTTTGTGCATTGACAATATAAATGCAGATGCCTCCCATAATGATTGACACCAGAGGTCGTGCAAGTGGAGTTTCATTTCTACTCCCAGTAGATCATGCAGCCAAGCGAATTAACATCTCTTTAGGAATTAGAAAGTCAAAATCTTGACAGCTCTGGCTTCCCCCCTTGAAACAGATTCTGTTCAGAAGGCCTCCTTGAGGTCTGATCTGCTCCTCACAATTACCTTTTTTAATAGACAATATGAAAGCCAGTGACACTCAAAGTGTACTGTCGTATAGAAGCAAATTTCTTTCCCTGCAAAGGACATAAGTGGCAATGAAAGAAAGTGACTATTACATACAGCAAGCAGCAAAACGCTCTGTCATAAAGAAGTATTAATTTCACAGAGCTGTCAGAAAACCGTCTCTGTCCCAATCCTAAAGGTACATCTCAAAATGAGAGACCTTTTCCAGCTTATATCTGGAAGAATAATGCTGTTCGTGCAGAAGATAAGCCAAGTATATTCCTAACAAGTTGCTTTTGCAATTTGTGCTCTCTTACCAAAGAGGGAATTTTCCAATACAATAGGAAAGCTATTGAGCTACAACCCAAATATTGTGACGAACAGTGAAAACTACAGCTCAGCATTTTTCCCTGCTGGGTGTATTCAGGGAGTTGCCTAACTTCTTGTTGAATAAAGGTATAAATACAAATATAACATAGTATTGGAGTATCAGTAGGGTAAAACTAATTCTTCCGTTGCTTTTTGCCGGTTGGCAGGTTGATTTGGCCCTTGCAGTCAAGTCTGTAAAAGTGGCAGTACAATACCTGCACGCTGCCTTCCAGCCACACCGACCCAGCTGTGTCTCTGCTCGAGCACGGCTCAATCCAGCCCAGTACTTCAACAACGGATTTCCTACCATAGCCCATGCAAGTTCCACTGTGAAGTCCCCACGTATGTACACTGACCGGCTGGACAAAGGGCTTTGCCAATCATTTTTTACAATAGCCATCAGAGGCCCACTTGGCAGAATTCTCAGGAATCATTCTCTGTTACACAAAACAGAAACCTTTTCTCAAGGCACCACAATAAAACCTGATGCTTACACTTAGCCTTTATTTCTCATTCATCTGTCTTCTTCAGTTCCTAAACTGTACAAACGCACTGCTTGTAACAAGGGATGCCTCACCAGCTCTGTGGCGAAGACAACGCTTTAGTGCAACTGCTACTGTAGAAAACTAGACGCATGTTCACCGTGGCTATTTAATTCACCACTTTTCTAAACTGACTATCTTTGTATCATACAGGAAAGATTTGCCTTTTCTTTCCTTCATTATAGTTATTGTTTAAGTGAGAATGCAGGGCTGCATCCCCAGCAGCGTGGGCAGCAGGGCCAGGGAGGGGATTCTGCCCCTCTGCTGCGCTCTGGGGAGACCCCCCTGCAGTGCTGCCTCCAGCGCTGGGGACACCAACAGCAGAAGGACATGGACCTGCTGGAGCGGGTCCAGAGGAGGCCACAAAGATGACCAGGGGGCTGGAGCCCCTCTGCTGTGAGGCCAGGCTGAGAGAGTTGGGGGTGTTCAGCCTGGAGAAGAGAAAGCTCCAGGGAGACCTTAGAGCCCCTTCCAGTACCTAAAGGGGCTCCAGGAAAGCTGGGCAGGGACTCTGGATCAGGGAGTGGAGCAATAGGACGAGGCAGAACAGTTTTAAACTGAAAGAGGGGAGATTTAGATTACACCTCAGGAAGAAATTGTTGACTGTGAGGGTGGTGAGACCCTGGCCCAGGCTGCCCAGAGCAGCTGTGGCTGCCCCATGCCTGGAGGTGTTCAAGGCCAGGTTGGACGGGGCTTGGAGCAACCTGGTCTGGTGGGAGGTGTCCCTGCCCATGGCAGGGGAGTTGGAACTAGATGAGCTTTAAGGTTCCTTCCAACCCAAACCATTCTGTGATTCTATGAAAAGAACAAGTAAGTGCTGTCTACCTATAAATATGTGAGATAAAGTTTAAAAACTCACTACATGACTAGGCATTCGCAGGACTTCAAGTCTCAGAGGCTGTCACCAATGCCCTTATATCACAGGCTGAAAGAATACAGTGAGCATGGGCTGAGATCAGTCATAGCTACAAGGTTGGTCAATACCAGGTCTCAGGAGATGGCTGGAGTTCTGCGGCACAGCATGCACACAGCCATCCAAACATGAGATTATAAAACACTTGGATCCCTTCAAAAATTTTTTTCAAGTCAAGAATATCTAGGGTGTGGAATCTCTTCTATACTTTAGACTTTGTAGATTTTATTTTCACTCTTTCAAACTAACTAGAAAGCACAGAGAATCTGAACAGTACTTCAGAAGCATCAAGCAGTGTGTGTCCAGATAAATCCATTCATGCGCACATTTCCAGTACACCTTCATGAAGAGTCAGACAAACACATAACTACACAGTACCACCGCTAACAAAAAATACCCCATCTCTGTTTCATAACTTTCTGACCTCTTTCCTTTGATTCAAGAAAATAATACCATCATTGCACTGATGCTGCTAAAAAGATAAGTGAAAATATATTTGAAAACTGTGAAGGTTCACATTTGATTCTGCTATTTTTTGGGAGACAGCCTGGACATGAAGTTCAGGCAAACACTAGCTCTTTGCAGCCTTGGAAAGCGCAAAGAATTTCAACACTACAGTTGTAAAAACTTCCTTTAGCGAAAAGATGTTTACAGAGCCTTACAGGACCAAGACCTTCGAATCAGACTATCAGACCCTGTGGGTGTAAGCTATTTGGTACTTTTAGCACCCATCAAAGAAAATGACTTACGAACAGTCCAAGAACAGTACTTACAGCCATAGCTAAGGGAAGTCTTCTCAGTAACAGCATTCGCTGTGCGAGCCATAAGGAGCCAACCCAAAACCAGAGACAATCAGATCTTTATTCAGAGACCAATTGACAAGCCCTGCTGGGGGTCCCAGACTTTCACAACAGAATCCAAACTGGATCTTTCTTCAGAGTATCAAATAGTAATTCAGTGCTTCTCCTGACACAGACAGACGAAGAGGTGATGTATGTCTATCATACACTTTTGTCTTCAGGAAGGACAGTGGGGAATAAGAGGAACAAAGCACAAACACAAGGAAACAAAATGGCTCTATAGAACACCCTACAGGGGGAAAAAGAAAAATCAACAGGGATTAACACACATGGAGCTGAATATGTCACCAAATCATCAGCCTGTGTTGCGGCTGAAAACCCTGTGTCTGAACAATAACATCAGTAAATATTATTGATGTGTATAATATTGATCCTTTCATCCTGTAAAATCCTAAGGCACCTAACAAGCACTAGGCACAGAAATCCATGCATCACAACAGCCATTGAAACAAAGCAATAATTCTCAATAGCTTGTAAGGCATTACTAAAACAAGAAAACACCAAATTATCAATTTTAGGAAACTGACAAAAGCACCAAGAAAAGGATTCAGTAGAAATCAGCTAAAAAATTTGTAACAGTGATAGCATTTGTTTTCCCTTTTCCTTCTTTCATGTTTCTCTTTTTTGTTACTCATTAATAGTCTTCGGTAAAATTCAAAATCAGACTCTCTTCCTTTGGTTTTCCCAGGGCACAAATAGAGAACATGATTGATGTCCTGATCACTTGCTTATAGCAAAATACTAACCCTCTGTATTGCTAATTTTGATCTGAGATGGAAAAACCCAAAGCTTATTAACTCTTTCCTTTCCTTTTTCTTCTTGTCATATGAAAGATATTTCAGATTCCACGCCAGAGGAAGGAAGAAAGGAGATATGAAAGAGAGTGCTAGTTCATTAAAAAACCCCATCCTAAGCCAGTTCTCCCTATAGTTCAGGAAAGGTGAACTTCTGTCAACCACTACAGGGAATTACAGGAGGAGAAAAAAAAAAAAAAGAGCTAGATTTGAAGGAGTGCGCCATAGTGTCATTCATGTCAGTGCTCTTTTTTCCTTGCCTTCTACTTTCTCTGTGTTTTACGTTTTCACGGCAACCAGGAGGAAGGCAGGTCTTCAGGGGGCTGATGGAGTAGCTGAGCAGACTAAAACAGAAGCTCAGGACCCTGCCGCCAGCTCCTACCCAAAACTGTATTCACCTCTGTGAGAAAAGATTCAGCAAAACAGGGAAGGAAAAAAAGTATTAAAAATTTAAGTGATGCAACAAAACAAAAAGGAGGAACAGAGGTGGACATTGCTCTTTCTCATGCTAAAATGAGAAATACAGGTGTGCAAGCTAGCTGGCTTTCAAACCTTCTAAATACCTTAAACTTGCAAGTTAGCTAGTTATTGTTAAAACCGGTGACAAGGCTGAGGAAAGAATTCCCTTGTGTGTATACAGACGGCTTCTGCAACAAAGGCCACACCAGCTGCAAAGGCTGAAGGGGCAATACCACGTTCGTCAGGCTGTCAGCTACCTAGCTTTGCACAGAAGCATTTAGGCAGGTCCTTCCAACATCCTCCAGGGAGCTGTACAGCTTTCCTTCCAAACTCTGTAGAAGACCCTCAGCTGAGAATGAAAATGTTTTGGAGTTGTAAAATGCTTTGACAGGGAAAATCGGCATAGAGGAGTATGCCAGCATCTGTCGCTCATTCAGAGGAACGGTGCCATAGGCTAAAGGAGGCCAGCAAAGCTACAGGTTCATTCAGGAGACATTAAGAAAACAGGAACTCATGAGAACAGAAACCTGTGTCAATAATGAGATTGTTACTCATCAATCCTGTGCTCAAAGACATGGGAGCCATTTTGTTTTTCTTGTAAGAGGCTACAGTTGCATTTTACTTACGGTTTCGATATCCCAAAGCTTTCACAGCCTAAGGCAGATCAGTTTTAAGACACTAAAAATCCATGTTTTTCCAACAAGCCCATCATACGTGAAAGACAAGAGCATGCAGAGGCATCGGGACGTATTTGAGATTTTAGACACAGAGGTCCACTCTTGACCCAGACTTCCTCTGGGTTCAGGAAGACATATAGTTACAGTCAGTTTACTTTCTGTGCTCTCTTCCTGCGCATATACAGACATTAATTACGTCAGCAAGGAAATAGGTTTGGTAGTGGGTACTCTCCCAGCGCCTGGACATTTCTGACCTACACCGAACGAGGGTGACTCAGTGAACCTTCAGACGCTTCCATACGCAGTGAGCAGTGAGCTGTATATTCAGGGTACTCTGGGAGGCAGCTGTCTGCTCCTTCTGCTGGAGATGACGCAACGTCGTACAGAATACAGAAACATTCACTCAGGCAAAGCGCAAAATGTTTCCCCAGATTAGTAGACAGCCTGCGCTCCCAGGAGAGGAGAGACATAGATTCAAGCCTGAGAGACAAAAGAAAGAGGTTAAAAACTAAGGCCTGGATAAGTAAGTGCTATGACCGCTTCGCCAGAAAGGGGCTCCATCACCTTTTCTGACAAACTAGTGCAAATTTAGTTATAACTGATATATTTACTCCCTGACTACAGTGCTGACTAGCATGTAGCCTTGCAATGACCAAAATCACATCATCAACAAATTCCAAGCCTTTTTGCTTGTCTCTATGGTTGTCCACATTTGGCAGGCATCCATTTTTCATTATGATGGGATTCCCCTCAAAGACTAAAGAAGTCAATGGAAGAAAAAAAACCCCTTCCACTTGTTTAATCCTTCGATTTTGTCTTTTGTTCTCTCCAACAGTCTTTAGGAAAGAATAGAGACTAAAGAGGAAAGCAGCAATAGCCGTGGGCAAATAAACGTCCCTGGATTTTTGCAGGATGGAAGATGATTGGGGGACTGTAGAAGTTAGATATGGAATACACCCACCTTCCAAAATCCAGGTCAACTCTTTCTGCCTGAATAGTTTTGCAGTCTGCACTTAGGCAGCTTTTAGCTGAGCTTCATCCACGTTTTGTGCATTTCCAATCTCACATACCCACCATCTGGAGAGGCAATTCTAAGGGTAGAGCTGGGGAATGCCATCACAAGAAACTAGTCCTTTTTTTTTTATATGACTGAACTGCTGAGAATCTGAAACACACTTTTACTGCAGCACCGTGAAACCTAGTGACAGATGGTAATAATCACTTAAAAATAAATCTCCTTTATGCAACCAGCTTTTACATTCATTGAACAAATCATTAAATCTACAATATATTTGCCTGTGCTGTGCATTGCAGAAGCAGCACTGCAGGGCATTTTTCTTAAAAAGCTAATGTTCGCTTACCTGTCCTTACCCCTAGATATAATGGGTAAAGCCTCAGTCCTTACAAAGTCAGTGACAAAACTCCACACCTTCTTCAGCGAGGACCAGGATTTCACCTAAACAATCTGCCCAGCATAGATTAAATTAAAAG
This sequence comes from Burhinus oedicnemus, assembly GCA_008921705.1. Lineage (NCBI taxonomy): Eukaryota > Metazoa > Chordata > Aves > Charadriiformes > Burhinidae > Burhinus > Burhinus oedicnemus. Next base: position 262,379 of record VFFE01007645.1, on the reverse strand, counting down.
GATACATTAAACTACCTCAAACTCTGAAGAGGTGCAGCTCATGAGCTAATCATTGTGACTAAAGCTGTAAAATGGACCAACGTAGACAAACCTATCAAGTTATACTCTTTGTATCACCTGTGCCTACCTATGACGTTGCATATGCATCTTGGTATGACAAGCCTTCTTGCAACATATTCAACTCTACAGCACAAGGAGAGTGGGGAGGAAGTCCGTTTATTTGAATTTATTTACCCAGTCCTGACTTACGAACCAGCAATCTTAACTAAAGAATCCTTATATATGAATTAATGGAACAAACCTGAAGATACACACATTTCTCTGGAAACCAGGTCTGGCTAAAATATAGCATATTTCATCAACTAATCATAAATCACTCTACAAAGAGGGAATAATTTTCCTTATTTTGCAGGTGGCAACGCTGGGGCATACAAAGGCAGTTGCAGAAAAGCAATAGGACAAATGCCTTTTCTGACTCCTTTTCTGCTGGGCCACACAATGTTTAATAATCATATATTCCTAGAAATGGATACTTACAGCCCCTTGTCTCTGGCAAGACTTTCATGGAAAGAGGCAATCTTCTCCTTCCTTTACACACAATAAAAACAAGTTAACAGAAACAGAAGCAGACTAAATAAGTAAAAGATAAGGCATCTAATCAAGATACTACTGTCATTAATGTTATCCATATCCTCCTCTCAGTCCCCACACAATTTCCTGGAGGAAGGTAACAGAGGTTAGAAAAGGTTCCATCTTAAAATATTAGTAATTAAAGTCATTATTACCTCACTATTTAGAAACCAAGTTATACTGGGACTTTTTAAAGTGGAAAAGTTGCATCATCTTCTCCTACAGAAGGAACCCTCACTTAAAGCTAAAAAACTAGTACTATTATTACCACTATTACTCTCCACTGCAAATAGTGACAGAGTCTGATATCATGAGGACTTACCTGATAATTTTGTTTCTTAAATGGACTCCTGCTAAAGTTGCACTTTACTAGCCCACTCTCAGGAGCAAATACCTGTCACCAAGCCTTCTAAAGGTATCATTATGGGTACTACGTCGATCATTGTCACAGGAAAGCAATCAGTACAAAGCCAAAAGGAGATGCTTCTGAGGCAAGGAGTAAAATGTCTTTAGACTCCAAGTTTTTGGGACAAGGACTATCTTGTTTGTTTTAGTGTTCGCTCAAGTGTTCACAGGGAAGTCTGCTAGGTATCTCTGTCAGCGTATAATGTCACAACAACAACCCATAAAGAAGGCAAAAGGAGAAGATAAGGAAATATTTCACTAAGTGCAAGAAAACCTCTGTGTAGTGTGATCCCTTACACCAGTTTTTATCCTCTTAGAGGAAGAGATGGAATGCCCAGTAGCCGGGACATTTCAAGGCAGGCTACATAAAGCACTGAAAAGGTACAGGGCCGGGAGTAAGTCAGTGTGGAAGGGATTTAGTCCACCCTGCCAGATACACTTTTCTATTAATTCAAGGTTTCTATGACCATTACATATGTTAAAAAATGAAAAATTAAAATACTCCCCCCCCGATTCCAAATTATATTTTAGTTTTAACATTGGGCCCATCAGTACAGTACCTTTATTCTCCTTTCATCTGTGTTCAACACACAAGTGCTAAATGTTTCTGAAAAGGGTGTACTGTGAAAACAGCGGCTGCGGTTGACTGAAGAACCAGGACATAAACATAACACTTGCGGGAGGGAAGAAGGGGGAAGAAAGCAAAATAACAAAACGTAAAGCCTTGGTCTAGTTCATTTTGATTGAGGTAAGGAATCAAAACAATCAAGACTTAATCCAAACCTCTTTAAATAGGAAACAGCATTGGAAATCCCTGTAAAATTAATTTGGGTCAGATGAGTATTGCTTTAAAAATTCCTTTCCTGTATTTGTTAGGACAGGCCCTGCTAGAAGCAAAAGTGAACAGGTAATTCCAAGTTTCTTTTTAACTTCAGAAAGTTTCAGCTCGTATCCATTTTGGAAACTAAAGACTCCAGTTTTAGAGCTAGAGTTGGATCTGTTTCTCATTTTGTCCTTACTTCTCCACTCAACCTCGACTATAAAGAAGAATGTCCAGCCCACATCATGTCCAAGATTTTGTGCACGTCTTCCAAAGTAAAACATTTTTCAAAGCAAAGCTTCCTCCTCATTCTGGAGGTACAATTAGATGCAGAGCTCTGAAGTATGGTCCTGACAAGGTCAGATGATGAGCACAAGACTGAAAGGACACTGTGCTCACCCTAAGCAGCTCACTGGAGATCAGAAGAGGACAGCTATCCTCTCTCCCCACAGTCATTGCAAATAAACAGCCTTTGAAAGTAATTCTCTTTCCTGTTAGCCACAAAACTGCTGCCACGGCCACATACGTGCTGACGTATACTTCAGAAACACACATTCAACCGCCACACATCCTTGTCCAAGATGACGGAAATGCTCATTTTCTCATGTGACTGTAAATTACCCTGATTGCTGATACCACAGTCACTCCTGACAATATTTTTTTAAAAAATTTAAAAATACAAAGTCTAAGGATAAGGTGAAAGTGAAAAGGAAGCAGTCTGTTCCCACAGACCGGAGCCCAGCAAGATGATGAAGCCAACTGAAACACAAAAAGAAAATAAACTCAGAAAAACTGATGAAGCCAAAGCAAGGGTAAAGCAGTTTTTGTAACAACAAACAGCATGTTCCCCTTCCCTCTGTGAAACTAAAAGCCTGTCGATCCCTAATGATACATGTATGTGCAAGCGTTTACGCACACGTCGCATTTTCCTACACATATACAACCATGATCGCAACACAAGCAACGTGCATCTCAAACCACCAGTAAACAACTACAGGAAGCATTACCAAAGCTGGTGTCGCACGCGGGTTTTCTTCATTCCCGAAGCCTCTCCTCTTCCTTCCCCTGTGCTTTTACTGACCTTGGTGTGGTGTACATTGCTCATTTAATCAGGAACAGGGCTGAAATGCACAGGGCAATGTATCCTTACTATCAAAGCAGGTGAAGGAAAGAAAAATAAAAAGTATAATATTCTGGAAGAAAATCTCCCAAACACTATTCCCTTGAAAATAGAAGCAGGGGGAAAATATTTTTTAAAAAACTACTTTTAAAAATATGGCAGAGAAAATTGGCAGGTAGTAAGTTTTCCTTAATTCCCCGTATCTATGACTTTATAGTACTGTGTTTGAAACAGTATTATTGGCAAAGGGGTCACAATACTCTCTCAAAGATGCTTCTCCCTTCACAAGGTTTCCTGCACATTTCACAAAGAAGATATACTCTGCTGCTTCCAGGGCCCTTCCAGGTCTCTTCAAAAACCACATTAAAAACAACTATATCGCTTCAGCACTCAGCAGCTAAATTTCTAACTCAGCCTCCTGGCACCATTATCTGCTATTGTGGGGTCTTTTATAAAAAGTAAAGAGTAGGGCATAGTTTAAGGAGGTGCATATGCTGTTGCAAGATGTAGTTTATTTCCAAGTCTCCAGTATGAGGTCAAACCAGCAAACAGTATTTAAAAGAAAAGAGAATGGTAGGTAGGACTTTGGACTAGACCGTGAGCCTCTCAATTCTCTATCCCACCTCTGGCGTTAACCAACTCACAGTGCACCAATAAAGTGGAAAACACACCCAAACAATCCTCATAACGCACCTATAGAATAGCATAATGACGGATCACACTAGACAATCATCAGATGAACAGTTTGGAGACTACGCCAGAGGATTTCTTTTGCCCGACCCCCCCCCTCCCCTCCCCAATACTTTCTAACTGTGAAGCTACAGAAGCACATTCTCCTTTGTGCTCCTTCCTTTCCTGCTCTTCTTCATCCAGAGGGTGAAGAACACCCTTTTCCACCTCAGCAGAAAAATCCCCATTTGAAGGAGCTTCCTTAAGGGTGAAAGAAGAGGGTTTGAGCTCTGCTAGGCTGTCATGGGCAGCAAGCACGGGTAGTCCTTTCCTTAAGAGAAAGGACTGAAGTGCAGTGCAGTGTGGCAGCAACTGGGATTTAAAAGGCAAGAGTAGGTCCTGCGCAGTTGTCCGAAAGGTCTGTTCCTCAGACATCTTCAGGTGAAGAAGCCCAGGTGGACAGCAACACCACCCTGCAGAGCAAGGCTCCCCAATACTCACCTTCAGGATCTCACAGCGAGGGTCTAGTGCTCCTCGCACTGTGAAGAGAACCTCTCACAGGTCCAAAGGTCAGGCACCTGGAGTGACCTCGCTCAAAGGCACACATTTACAGACTTCTTTTTCCTTCTTTAAATGCTAACTGTTGGGAACGTTTACAGCTGGCTCTAAATAAGCACAGCAGGCAAACGGCAGTGCAAGCGGCGTGCTTGCGTTGCACCGCAGAGGAGCAATGAGCAGATCGGTGAGTTTTTCCTAAGTGATCTTGAAATGGAGTAACATTGATGCCACATGCATTATGCAAGAGTGGATGGATTGATTAGTGGGTCACACAATTCCAAAGACCCATTATACAGCTTCCTTTAAATAATTAAGCACAGGAACACGTACTGCTCCTGCAAAGCTAACCCGGATCATCTCGCTGCTTGGAAGATTCACCGTGTACTTCATTGCTAACAAAAAAGCTAAGTGAGTTCTCACTGACTTGGGGAATTGCCCTCAGTTTCATGGGCACTGTCACATTCCTTCAGACACATCCTCATCTAGCATTGACAAGCGTCGGCTTCCCGCTGCCGCGACTTTGTTCAGTGGGGCCTCTGCTTTCTCATGGAGTTGGCAGCAATTAATTGAGAATTAATTGAGAATTGCTAGTGTGAGCGGGGACTGCAACTGCTTTGTCTTCCTAGGCATTTCCCAAAGATTCAGGGTTAGGTTTTGTGCTTTATTTCTTGGCAATAGCACTGCACATCCAAAAAAACTCAAGCAGTTGACAACAGAGAAAATACTTCAGTTTGATTTTTTTTTTTTAACCTGAACTGACCATCGAGCCATGAGGAGTTATGTTCAAATTCAGCTATTTAGATAGTGTGCTTTTCATATCAGGTTTGCTAAAAGGTTCAAGCATTGCCAAGTTTTAAGAAGGGTATGGAGTAGCCCAAGGAATTTAATTATTTAAAGCTTAAAAGACAGAGCTATTAACCAGCACTTTTCTGACGCCAGTAGGTTTAGGGAAGCCAGTAGACATGAAAGAGCGACCCCACTTGTCACTTTAGCAACATTTTTATGAAGGCATAAAAATGAATGGCACGTTCTTGTATCTTCCTAAAAGCTATTTAGAGGCAGACTAAATAAGTATTGCCATTTTTAAAGGTAATTCCTTCAGAAACACACACTGTACTTTGAACGAATTCATCTAGCTATAAAAGTACAAGAGCAATGAATCACCTGCATTTTGCTAACCAACAGGTCCTTTAATAATCTCACAGTACAACAGAAAAAAGTATTACATGGGTGCACCTTACATCTAAAGTGACTAATCTGACCTCTGTTGGCTAACAAGGTTTGGAGGGATTTAAAAGATTTTCTGTATTTTAGAAGATATATGTCAATGTTGAGAAGAGTTGGCTTCTGTGTTTCACTTTTATTTCTCAATTAGCTCTTCTTGAACTTATTGTATATCAATGTATTTCAGTTTCTCATCACCTCCTAATCAAATTGCTATTTTATCACCCGATACAGAAATAAAATACCAGGAGAAATCAACAGTCAGAGAAAAAGAGTCAGGTAGGGGTCAGCCCTGGGTAAGTGATATGTCTGTCTTACTCATCATGGCATGAGATTAGCTTCAAGCAATGAATCTGAAGAGTCAAAAAGTGGACTCAAAAGGGAAAAAGAATACGATTTAATTCAGCCGAGCAAGTTGCATTAATTGCTTAAATAACTACAATCGGCTGAAGTTTGCAATTCCCCATTTCGCTATTTTGAATTTCAAGGAAAAAAGGCCAAATAAACTGTTTTGATGGTTTTGGACAACATTCTCTCTATTTTTCATCCACCTCTACAGAATATGATATTTAAATGACAGCTGTTCTTTTTCCTTTCTTCTAACAAATCAAGTGCAAAGATATATGGAGCCGGAGCCTATAGAAGTCACCCTTTCCTCTGGAGATTTTTACACGTGTTTAATAACCTGCAAGTAAACCATTCCCTGTGGTTGGGGAGCATACAAAGGATACTTCTAAGGTTTTGCCCTTCCATCAGCATCTATTTTCATGAAGCATGTATGAACTTACATACCTTGGACACGTCCACCTCCCCATCAAATTAGGCTGAAATCAATCCCTAGGTTCAAAAGTTACGAGGCAAGGTGTTAGTCCCTCACATACGCGCTCAGAACGTGCCTGTAATCTCATTTCCTTAAGGATACGCCAAAGACAGAACTTAAAATTACATTCCACATGTAACACCTGCGTTATCAGCCATAGGAGGCTCCTGAGACTTGACAGGGTTTTCTGCAGCACTATTGAAACAGCTTTTCCCAAACACAGTTGTACTGAAAGCATTTCCATTACTAACCCAGAGCAATCTGTTGTTAATACGCACTGCTGCAAGGAGACAACTTCCTCGGGGATTGCATTTAACTGTAATGGCAACACACTCGTGAGAGAGCAAGCTGAAGACTATCTCACAACTTGCATCATTTCCAGGATGCTATTTTAATCTAGTTTGGGGGTCTTTTCTGAAGGAGAAAGCACTTTTCAACAGAAAGAAAATAAATACAACCCCACCTCGCTGCCTTCCTGCTTTGCCTCACCAGTGACAACAAAACCGAGCAGCCCGAGGCCACCACTGCGTTACGGTTGCTTTTACAGAATGACGCCACTGCAAACTGTAGATACACAGCACTGAATCAACATCTCCTCCTTCTCGCTTTTTAAATTGTCTCACATTTGCAGACATAACTACATCATCCAGTTTAGCAGCTGGTTTGCTCCTGCGACGTGTGTGCGCTCGCGTTGTTCAGCGGGAGAACGGGACAGAGCAGCCTCACTGGTCGCAGCGGGAGCAGGTTCGGAGCGAAATCAGATTTGCCGTCACCCTCCCGCTCCCTCCTGTGCTACCATGCCCGCGCTCGTCTCCTCAACACAAACGGAGGTTCTCCCTGCGTGGAAATCAACTCGATTGTAGGACTTCACAGACTCGTGCTGGAGGACTTAAACTTCTTACCGATTTTTGCTCCAGAAGCACGAGCCAAGTCAGAATTCCCTTCTGTTTCCCTTCTGCTTAACCCCTAGCGTCTGCCTGCGTACAGATGTGCCCATTTCCAGCTGAAGAAGCCTCAGCTCCAGACTGCTCCTGCTGCCGGAAGCTCAGGATGTGGCAGCAGTAATTCTGACATATTTGAAAGCTTGTCTTTCTTTATTTCAGAATGAATTTTTATTTAGAAAATGGTTAATTATAGCAAGAAAAGAACAACAGAAGACTTAACAATAAAATGGAATGGAAACAAAACATTTAGTTGACCACAAGCAATTGCTTCATTACTATTTCCAGTTTACGAACAACAACAACAAAACCTCCAGTTTGTCTTTTTTAGTCCTGTGTACAGACAACATTTTTTTCAGGATGCCAGCCTTTTTCCCAGGACATGAAAATGGTTTCCCATCCTCTCTGAAACACCACCTCTCGTATGTTTAAAGTTAAGCAGGTGCATGCAGCTCATTGATTTCCGCATGACCCCAGCACACGCAGAATGCCTTGACAAAATGCATCCAAAATGCTTTTTTACAAGAATACCATGATTACGGAGTACACAGGTTAAATCACAATGAAATGACTGATGAACGAGTTAGCCACCAGCTTTACAAAGAAAAATAAAAGGTCAGTGTAAATTCCAGAGGTCTTTTATAAGCTGTAATTAATTATGTGGTATTTGATTCTAGTTACTTTCAGGAAACTAAATGCTACAGTGCCCATAATCATGCATTTCTTATGTTCTTCGCCTTTTAATTAAACTGGTCCTCTTGTAAGGTTATTGTTTTCTGCCCCGGGATCTCAGCTCCGCTCCGCTCAAACTGCTGATCTCACGCGTTGCTCTGTTCAGCTACACACAGGGAAAGGATGATGCTGCTTCGCAAAGCGTATTTCGTATTTCAACACTGGATGAAAACCCAGAGTTTGGAAACTCCGTCTCAGAGGGAACAGAGTCCCAGGTGTAGGCAACTTCAGCTGAAGTTTTCCAGCCAACTGTAATACAAAATGCAGCTGGACTTCTCCTTTGCTGTCAGCAGGAAGCGATAATCAAAATCTGAGCTGACAGAAACCCAGCAAGCAAATGGAAGAGAAAGGCGGGGAGTTTAAGCCCATTAACCTCATTGGTTCATGGAATAAATTTGGATAAGACAACACAACTAGCAACTTCTTGCGAGTAGTCGGCTTTGGAAATCACTGTAGGCAGTCATATCCGTAGCCGGTTCGTAGCCCCAAAACCGAAGCTGTCAGCCAGCTAGCCCTGTCCTGCCGTAACCACCACGACTGTTATTTCTGTGGCCAGCAACTGAAATGAGACAACTCAGCTCAACCATTGAGGTGTTCGTCATCAGACTATCATCTCAATGACACCAAATAACCTGATATAAGAGTGCAAATCTTCTCTTTCCTTACATGTTTGAATGAAGAAAAGTCCCCACCGGAGGGCAGGAGGACGATGAAAACATAGGAGAGTTGAATGATCGCTTACGCACACAAAGAAATGTTTGAAGTTGAGGTCTCAGATACGGGAGGCTTGATTTTCATTTTATACTAGTAAAGGATATTTTTTCATGTTTTAAACACCAGTGATCTTTAGTATTAGCAGGGAGTTTCCAGGCAGATGACAGATGGAACGTCTGTGCAGTGGGGTGCTACCTAGAATTTGGGGAGACTGTGGCGTGTCCAGTAATCACCAAAATCCACCCGTTTGATTTCCTGCTGCAAGCTGGCCTCAGAGGTGAGCGGATCACCTTTCTCTGCAAGACTCCGTGACAGCACCTAAAGGGCACGTGGTGCCCAAGTCTGTGCAGGTCAGGCCTCGTTACGACTCTGAGACGCTTTATTCAGCTGTTTCAAGTGCTATACCGGAGGAGAAAATCCAGCTTGCTGGTAGAGGCTCATTATAGTTCAGGAGAAAAATAGCATCGTGGGCACAGTGCCAGGAGAGGAGAGTGGTGCTCACGCAGGTTTGGCCTGAGACCGCCGAGCAGCTTCACTCACCTCCCCATCTATAATGCTGAAATGAGCGTTACCAGAATTAAAGGATGCTGTGAAGCTAAACCCACACAGGTTCTAAAGCACTTAGAGGACTTCAGCTGGAAGGCATGACAGAAATGAAACACTTCTTTATTATTTTTCTCACTCACTCAAAGAAATATCTGAGAGGAAAGCCAACATTTTATAGAACTTGTAAAAATATGAGAAGCCTGACTCATTTCCCATTCAGGTCAAACGGAGTGTTTTCCACTGGCTGTCATGTGAGCAAGATTTGGACCAAAAGGCCTGTAACAGTTCCTTATAAACAAGGTCCCTAAAGCAACTTACAAATAGATGGCTGCTGCTTACCTTGGCTTTCACCCATCTTTCACCATGGAGACAAGAGGAAGAAGATAATGAATCTGTCCGAAATAAACGTCTGCATACTAATTTATTTTCCTCTGTTAACACTGGGAGCAAGAACGACTGGTAATTTTGTGGACTCCTCAAGCAGGATCAGACAGACGACACACCACAGGCCTATGTCTACAAAGAAGCTCCTCAGCTCCAGAGAGATGAACACTTCAAATCACTTCTCCACAGTATCTTCAAGTACCACACTTCCACCTCACGGCACTTAATTGTTTTAACTCACTTTAGCTGATTTGAGAAGTCTGGTGAACGAGAGGATGTGTTTACATTTCAGATGCAAGTTTGTTTCCCAAACACTGTTCTGCCAGCCCTGGAAAGAGAAGCCCCGCTCTCTGGAAGCAGGCCAACCTCTCAGTACTTGAACTCCGTTCAGGAAGCGCTGGAGGAAGTTCAGCCACTGCATATATTTGCTTTGAATAGCTTTGCTGCTGCTTCAGCTGGGAAAGACTCTACACGATTTGAGTACATATCAAATTAACATGCTCCGCATTGTCCTGCAAAGATACCGCTGCCCTGTCACACGCATGGTTCTGCTGCGTTATCTAGGGAGTTTTTCTGCCTGAAGAGATATTTGTGCCTCCTACTTAGCTCCTACCTTGGCTAATGCTAAAAATACCACTAGTAGTTATAATGGTATTAATTATTCCCTCTTCACCTCCATCACTCACCTACCAAGACGACAAAGCAGCACGGAGTGCACACTGCCTATGCAGAACGGGACCCTCGAGGGTCCTCCAAACACCTCCCGACATGAAAATGTCACACAGCTACCCTGGATCACACCAAAAGCCCACCTAGCTCAGTCCCCTGAGCCAGGGTGGGGGAAAGGTGACCCACAGCACTCGGGAGGCCCCGCCAGCGGCCACCGGCTGTCAGGAAAGCGCTCGCAGCAGAGTAGGCAGCTGGGATCCATCATCTCTGGGAGGAGCAGCAGAGCCAAGGCTGGAGATGGAGGTGAATGAGTTGGGGCGCTCACAAGCTGCAGGACAAGCACCCCAGGCCACCGTGCTGCCCCTTAGTGGGAGGAATAGTCCTGAGAAGTGCTCCTTGTCCCAGAAAACACCACAACCACTGGGATGCTGACCCATCAGCGACAGGCAACACGGCAGAGGAGGAGCACGGCCACCACCTCCTGGTGGAGACAAGCAGAACTAGCCGGCCACAGGAAACGTGGGGGTGATCAGGACCACCTCCAGCTCATGAAACCCAAAGAGTTTTGCCACTTTCACCTCCCCTCCTTTCCTCTCCTTTGCCTTGCTCAGCTGTAACCATATCACTCAGTGTTGCTCATGCAGTATTTTTGTTAAATAACTACAATTTTTAAAAAAGTTGCTAATAGCCAGCAGCTTAGAGAAGGATAAAAACAGGGTAAGCATGTCATGGTGTTTCAACACAATACGAGGGCAGGTAGTGACAGGATGAGGGGTAATGGCTTCAAGCTGGAAGAGGGGAGATTTAGAATAGGTATCAGGAAGAAATTTTTCACTCTGAGGGCAGTGAGACCCTGGCCCAGGCTGCCCAGAGCAGCTGTGGCTGCCCCATCCCTGGAGGTGTTCAAGGCCAGGTTGGACGGGGCTTGGAGCAACCTGGTCTAGTGGGAGGTGTCCCTGCCCGTGGCAGGGGGGTGGAATGAGATGATCTTAAGGGCCCTTCCAACCTAAACCATTCTGTGATTCTATGAATACTGCCCAGCGTTGAAAAAGCAGCAGCTCCACAGCAGAGTCTCTGGGCTTAGGATCCCTCGATGGATATGCTTTCTTTCATGAATTTACCCAGTCTCTTCTCAGTCCCACGTAGGTACCTAAATACATTTTAGTGTATGTCTGTGTGACTAGTCATGATACGTGGAGGCTAAGTGACACTTCAAAAAAAAAAAAAAAATTCGGCTCTGCACCCTGAACTAGGCAAAATATCCCACTCAGGTCTGCCTTCATCAGGGTACACCACATGGAGACCTCTAACACCACAGCAGGCAGCCAGCCACCCACTGGGACACCACTGCACAACGCAGTGTGGCTACACCCACAGGTCGGCTCCCTTCTCCAGCTTCTGTGGTTCTCTGTAGTAACTTAATTTTTACTTCCATTTGAGAGAAGACATACAGGAATGCTTTCACTGTTAAGAAAAACATTCTGAAACAAACCCAAAATATCTTACTAAAAATGTTTCAAGATTTCTGACATGCATTCTGGTTTTCCTATACTTAGCTATAAATTACGTTTGCCTGTGAATTTTGCTACTTTAATGATTCATGACTACAGAATGTGTTTTGAATGTAGGGGAGAAAAAAGGATTAGTGATGAAAAGGAAAACACACATAACATTTTTCAGTGTCTTAAGTTTTAATCACCAGGAAACAAAAAAATAAATGAGCTATGGGCATTGTATAATTGCAATAAATTTTGAGAAATGAGTAGTGTCCAGAGAAACCCAATTAAGTTTAATAATTTTGTGCATCAGAGGCTGAGAGGATGAGGGGAGGGGGATAAATCTAATAAGTTACTGATGAATATGAAGTTTTCAACTGCAGAAAACAATGTTTAAATTAATATGACACATGGTGATACTTCTGGCTGCCTTTCTAATTGATTCTTCTTGTTAAATCAAGAGGAACTTGTGCACAATAACCAGATTGCGGAGACTGTCTCCTACACAGAGATAACAGTTAACTTTAGCCAGGCACAC